>SJYW01052594.1:2342352-2390509 GCA_006410735.1 Raphicerus campestris
CATGTATTTTACATATGCTATTGTAAGTTTCCATATTACTCTCTCCATGCATCTCACCTCTCTTTTCTCCCCTCCCTCCGTGTCCATAGGTCTGCTGTCTATGTCTGTTTCTCCATTGCTGCCCTGAAAATAAAGTTATCAGCACCATCTTTTTAGATTCCATATATATGCATCAATATACAATATTTATATTTCTCTTTCTGACTTACTTTACTCTGTATAAGAGGCTCTAGGTTCGTCCACCTCTTTAAAACTGACTCAAATCTGTTCCTTTTTATGGCTGAGTAATATTCCACTGTGTACCACAACTTCTTTATCCATTCATCTGTCGAAAGGCATCTAGGTCGTGTCCATGTTCTAGCTATTGTAAATAGTGCTGCAATGAACAATGGGATACATGTGTCTTTTTCAATTTCGGTTTCCTCAGGGTATATGCCTAGGAGTGGAGTTGATAGGTCATATGGTGGTTTTATTCCTAGCTTTTTAAGGAATCTCCATACCATCTTCCATAGTGGCTGTATCAGTTTACATTCCCACCAACAGTGCAAGAGTGTTCCTTTTTCCCTACACCCTCTCCAGCATTTATTTTTTGCAGACTTTTCGATGATGGCCATTCTGACTGGTGTGAGGTGGTATCTCACTGTAGTTTTGATTTGCATGTCTCTAATAATGAGCAGTGTTGAGCATCTTTTCATGTGTTTGTTAGCCATCTGTATGTCTTCTTTGGAGAAATGTCTGTTTAGGTCTTTTTTCCCACTTTTTGATTGGCTTGTTTGTTTTTCTGGTATTGAGTTGTATGAGCTGCTTGTATATTTTGGAAATTAATTATTTGTCAGTTGGTTCACTTGTTATTATTTTCTCCCATCTAAGGGCTGTCTTTTCACCTTGTTTGTAGTTTCCTTTGCTGTGTGAAAATGTTTATGTTTAATTAGATCCCACTTGTTTATTTTTATTTTCATTACTCTAGGAGGTGGGTCATAGAAGATCTTACTTTGATTTATGTCAAGTGTTCTTCCTGTGTTTTCCTCTAAGAGTTTTATAGCTTCTGGTCTTACATTTAGGCTTTTAATCCATTTTGAGTTTCTCTTTGTGTATGGCATTAGGAAACGCTCTAATTTCATTCTTTTGCATGTAGCTGTCCAGTTTTCCAAGAATCACTTATTGAAGAGGCTATCTTTGCCCCATTGTATATTCTTGCCTCCTTTGTCAAAAATAAGATACCCATAGGTCCGTGGGTTTATTTCTGAGCTTTCTATCTTGTTCCATTGGTCTATATTTCTGTTTTTGTGCCAGTGCCATACTGTCTTGATGACTGTAGCTTTGTAGTATAGTCTGAAGTCAGAAAGATTGATTCTACCAACTCCATTCTTCTTTCTCAAGAGTACTTTGGCTGTTTGGGGTCTTTTGTGTCTCTGTACAAATTCTGAGATGTCTTTTTGTTCTAGTTCTGTGAAAAATGCCATTGGTAATTTGATAGGCATTGGATTGAATCTGTAGATTGCAATTGGTAGTATAGTCACTTTCACAATATTGATTCTTCCTACCCAGGAACATGGAGTATCTCTCCATCTGTTTATGGCATCTTTGATTTCTTTCATCAGTGTCTTATACTTTTTCAAATACAGTTCTTTTGTCTCCTTAGGTAGGTTTATCCCTAGATATTTTGTTCTTTTTGTTACAATGGTGAATGGGATTGATTCCTTAATTTTCTTTCTGATTTTTTCATTGTTTGTTAGTATATAGAAATGCAAGTGATTTCTGTGCACTGACCTTGTACCGTGACTTTGCTGAATTCACTGATTAGCTCTAATAGTTTCTTTGGGGTTTTCTATGTATAGTATCATGTCATCTGCAAACAGTGAGAGTTTTACTTCTTTTCTGATCTGGATTCCTTTTATTTCTTTTTCTTCTCCAATTGTTGTAGCTAGGACTTCCAAAACTATCTTGAATAATAGCGGTGAGAATGGACACCCTTGTCTTATTCCTGATCTTAGAGGGAATGCTTTCAGTTTTTCACCACTGAGAATAATGTTTGCTGTGGGCTTATCATATATGGCCTTTGCTATGTTGAGGTAGGTTCCTTCTATGCCCATTTTTTGAAGCGTTTTTACGATAAATGGGTGCTGAATTTTGTCAAAGGCTTTTTCTGCATCTATTGAGATGATCATATGGTTTTTATCTTTCAATTTGTTAATATGGTGCATCACACTGATTGATTTGCATATACTGAAGAATCCTTGCATTCCATGGGTGCTTTTAACCTCGGTTAGTTTCTCCTTGTCCCACCCCTACTCTTCTCATCTCACGCACAGGACCCCACTGGGACTGGAGATCAGAGTCAAGATTTAACTCTGGGACCACAAGCCTGAGTTTAGGTGGCCTCTCTTCTTCCAGCGCAGTGTGCTGGGCTGAGCCCTTGCCTCTGTGCTGGCCAGCCCCTCCATCCTCTCCCTTCCACCCTCAGCAACTCCTCTGTTCTCCAGGGGCCAACCCAGTGTCAGAGCAGGACTTTTCCCCCACACAGCACCCAGGATGGGGCATAGCTCAGAACTCAACCCATCACACCTGAGGGATGAGAGCTGATACCTTTTCTTTTCTCCCCCTGACTCTGAACTCACCCAACACAGCTGACCACATGGGCTCCTATGGACCAGCCTTCTACCAGTCCTATGACGGTGCAGGTCAGTTCACCTATGATTTTGATGGAGAACAGCTGTTCTCTGTGGACCTGAAGAAGAGGGAGGCTGTGTGGCATCTGCCTGAATTTGGCAACTTCGCCTACTTTGACCCGCAGAACGGGCTGGTCAGTATTGCGATGATCAAAGCGCATCTGGAGGTCTTGGTGGAGCGCTCCAATGGCACCAGAGCCCCCAACGGTATGGGGCCCTTCCCCTGCCCACCCCCTTAGGCCCCCAGCAAGCAGAGGAGGTCCAGAGAAGCCTCTGCCCCACCCCTCAGGCCTCTCTTGGCTCCCTGGCCCCACTCTCAAAATCTGAGACTGTTGTTCTCAACCCCTTTCTTTCCCAGGAGGTTCTAGATCTCCTCAGATTCCTTCCACAGCCTCATCCTATAGGAATGACTCCTCCTGCCTGGCAGATACAGCACCCTCTGGGCACCCCCTGGTCCCTCCATTCTCTCGTCCCTCTGTTCCCCCCTTCTGCCCCAGTGTCCCTAGCCCAGAGCATCCACTGCTCTCAGAAGGCTAATACCAGGAAGCAGCCCTCAATCCATCCCTGATGAGGCCCCAGCTGGAGGCTGCTCCTGTGGGATTCAAGGCCTGCTTCTTCCTAGTGGCCCCCAGAGTGGCCGTGCTGCCCAAGTCTCGCGTGCAGCTGGGCGAGCCCAATGTCCTCATCTGCATCGTGGACAACATCTTCCCCCCGGTCATCAACGTCACCTGGCTGCACAACGGCCAGCCCGTCACCCAGGGCGTGACCCAGACCAGCTTCTACGCCCAGCCTGACCACTCGTTCCGGAAGTTCCACTACTTGACCTTTGTGCCCTTGCCGGACGACTTCTATGACTGCAAGGTGGAGCACTGGGGCCTGGACCAGCCGCTCTTTCAGCACTGGGGTATGGAGCCCCCGCCCTCTACCCACCTCAGACCCATGCATCCTTCACCCTGAATCTCTTTGCAGGACCCCCTGACTCTCCCTTTCTCTCCCAGAGCCCCAGGTGCCCACCGTGCTGCCTGACACCACAGGGACTCTGGTCTGTGCCCTCGGCCTGGTCCTCGGCCTGGGGGGCTTCCTTGGGGGCATCACCCTCATCATCACAGGCACGTGCCTGTCCAGCGCCCCCAGGTGCATTGGGGGTCTCAGGGGAGGAAGGTGGGGACTCTGCACAGGATGGGGGTGGAGGATGAGAGATTCTGGGAGGCGAGCAGGGATGAGCAGAGGGGAGGCAAGGGCGTCAGGTTGGAGGGAGGTGGGCAGA
Source organism: Raphicerus campestris (assembly GCA_006410735.1). Lineage (NCBI taxonomy): Eukaryota > Metazoa > Chordata > Mammalia > Artiodactyla > Bovidae > Raphicerus > Raphicerus campestris. The sequence continues at coordinate 2,346,289 of SJYW01052594.1, forward strand.
GAAGGACCCAGAATTGTGAGCTTGAAGCTTGACCATGTGATTTTTGCTACTTTAGATGATGATCCTTCTGAGAGAAGCAAGAGTGAGACACCATTCAGCTTCCTGGCAAGTTTCTGAGGGCCCTTGCCTGCTCAGTGTGACTCCACCAAGTTCATCATGCTGACTTTGAATGGGATCAACTCCTGTCTTATAGGTCTCCTTTTTGGCCCCCATACTCATGGCAGGGACTTGTGGGGAACCAATGCGCTCCTTTTCCCAGCCCCAACACACACACACACACACACACACACACTTTATTGGTCTACTCAAAGCCCTGGCCAGCAGCAGTAAAATTTTAAACAATGTTTGCACAGTGTCCATCTTCCCAGGCCTTAGCCAATTCTCTAAGTGTGTAAGGGACACTAGGGGGCCTCCCAGGTGGCTCAGTGGGTAAAGAATGTGCCTGTCATGCAGGAGATATGGGTTTGATCCCTGAATTGGGAAGATCCCCTGGAGAAGGGCATGGCAACCCACTTCAGTATTCATGCCTGGAGAACCCCATGGACAGAGGAACATGGTGGGCTACAGTCTGTGGGGTCCCAAAGAGTTGACTATGACTGAAGGGACTGAGCATGTATGCACAAGGCTCTAGGGTCTGGCAGAGGGGATTTCTGGTGATGGCCATTGAGCGTGACGTGCTACTGGGGACTGGCATTCATTCACGGGCCAATCTAGCTATGTCTTGCTTCATTTGACTCGTCAGCATGGGGTCCCTTGTGTTTCACTTGTGAACGGACCATTTCACATGGACATCATGAAATTTATATCCTGAATTCAGATTTGCCCCCAAAGGGATGCAGAATATTCTGTTCATTGCAACTCCCCCAGCCGATGACAGTTCTGAAGGACACCAGGCAAGGGAACATTCATGGAAACTTCCAGATTTACTGTCATGAAGAGGCCATTGGTATCCAGCTGTGACCTAGATACTGTCTCCTTTTTCTGAATTCACTAGAGTTCCATGCATGGCAGAGGCCAAGGCTTGGGTAGGATGGCCACATCCTTCTTCCGAGGTCCATCACGTCAGGTAGGAGGGTAGAGAGTAGTGATCTAGTACTTCTCAAGGTATCTGTGAGAAGGGAGGTCTAGGAGATATCTGTCTGAATCCTCTTGTGGCCTAGGGCTTCCCAGGTGGTGCTAGTGATAAAGAACGTGCCTGCCTAACGCAGGAGACATAAAAGACGCAGGTTCAGTTCCTGGCTCCAGAAGATCCTCTGGAGGAGGGCCTGGCAACCCACTCCAGTGTTCTTGCCTGGAGAATCCCATGGACAGAGGAGCTTGGCAGGCTATGGTCCAAAGGGTTACAAAGACTTGGATACGACTGAAGTGACAGCACGAACGTGGAAGGTTTTAGTTTACTGTGAACAAAATTTAAAATACACCCAAAGCAATAACCAACTCTGCAAAGTAGCTTATGAAGTGAAGTGAAAGTTGCTCAGTTGTGAGGAAAAAGTTGCTCTCTTTGCCACCCCAGGGACTATACAATCCATGGAATTCTCCAGGCCAGAATACTGGAGTGGGTAGCCTTTCCTTTCTCCAGGGGATCTTCCCAACCCAGGAATCAAACCGGGGCCTCCTACATTACAGGCAGATTCTTTACCAACTGAGCTATTATATCAGGTACCAAATGAGTGGTACAGATGGGTGGTTTTCAAACTGAATACATAGAAGAATCACTTGGGAACCTTTTGATGAGTACAGGCTACTCCAATATCTACTGAATGAGTATCTCTGGGGTGGAGAGAGTGGTGACAGGGACTCTGTAATTTTTAACATGCTCCAGATGGTGCTGATGAAGTCGTCCTGGCCCCAGGCTGAGGTCTGGGAATGGAGACTGGCTGGTGCCATCGGAGGTCGTTGGAAGAGCGGATCCCTGAGGTCTGAGTGATTCGGGAAGACTTTTTGGAAAACCTGGGCCATTTAGGGCGTTAGAAATTGAGCAAGGGACTTCCCTGGTGGTCTCGTGGTTAAGACTCTGCCCTTCCAACGCAGAGGATGTGGGTTTGATCCCTGGTTGGGGAACTAAGCTCTCACATGCCAGGTGGCACAGCGCGCCCCCCCTCCCAAAAAAGAAGAAGCTGAGCGTAATACAGGTATGTAGGGGTAAGATAGCGTTTGGAATTTGAGCGTTTTGTCCTGGAAAAAAAAAAGAAACCAAGAGATTATGGGAACTCTGTGGGCTTCCCAGGAGAGAGTGAGGTGGGGAGTCACAGGCCAGAAGAGGACTTGGGTGGGAGTGAGGGAGGGTTGTCCTAGGTGTGATTTTTGTTTGCCCGTCAGTCACGGAAACGCTATTAGAATAATCACAGACACAAGAGAAGGTATTTACAATAAAGACGCCAGATGGTACCCAGAACCCAAGGGTGGGTTTGAGTCAGGTGCACAGGGAGCAGAACTCAGAGCTGAAGCGCCAGCAGAGCCCAGCGCCCAGCCCTCTCCAGGCTGCAGACCCCCTGCTCTCTAGGTCCCTGAGCGCGTCAGCCGTGTTCTCTCTGTGTGGACTGACTGTCCTTTTCAGCCGACCTGTCGATCTTGTGGGTTCTCTGTGAGTATGTCACTTCAGCCCTAGCCACCCATGGAGACTGTGTCTCTCAGTCACAATTTAAAGGTTTTGAAACAACAAACGATTGCCCAAACTTAGGGAAAGTGTCCACCCCGGTCCACGGTCCACGGGGATCAGATCCCACAGTACAAACACAATGCCTGGCGCCCACCCCTGAGGTGAGGAGTCGAGTTGCCCTCAGAGAAAGAAGAGGGTCTCGGAAGACCCCATGAGAGATGTCTGGCTCCATCGCGCCCTGATCTCTGTTGATCTTTTACTTAAAACTTAACTTGATGCATCTTTGGAAAATTGTTTCCCTGATCTCTGTCCTAATGTTTAATAAAGTTGTTAAAATTGTCCTCTTTTGAACAAACAGGTGGCCACCAAGGGGGCAGGTGGTTGGGGAAGGGATAGAGTGGGAGATTGGGGTCAGCAGATGTAAGCTTTTATATATGGAATAGACAACAAGGTCCTACTTACTGTATGGCACAAGGAGCGATACTCAATTTTTGTTGTTGCTCAATTGCTTGGCTGTGTCTGACTCTTCACTATGCCTATATTACCCAGAAGTCACTAGAAGCAATTTGGAAGGAATATGGAGCAATTCCAAAGGTTTATGTATTTGGCCTTACAGTCATATTATTTTCTTCTAGTCTCAAAGTCTTTCTCTTCAGGTCTCTGGAAAAAAAATATTGTTATGCATTTTTGATCTGACTTCTTTCATTCTCTTTTAGAGTAGAGAGTCAACTTCTTTTCTGTATTTTCAAACTCTCCTCCTTTGCAGGGTTCCCCTCCACACATAATAAAATTACCATCGCTTTCATATATTGAGAACAGGAAGCCTCCTCTCTGTGCCGTAACCCCCACTCCACCCCGCAAGCTCCTCCCAGCCACTCTCCTCTGAAGGAGAATTCTGCACCAGCTGCCTCCACATCTCCTCTTCTGATGGATTTTCTTTCTTAAAATTTTAATTTTTAACTAAGTTTATCCACATAGTTTAGAGAGTCCAATAGTTCTGCCAGATTTGCTTTAAAAAGTTCTAGTCACTGTCTCCCTTCCGATCCTGTCCTTGCCCCCAGAGTTGATTAGTGAAAGTGAGAGTCAGTCAGTCATGTCCGACTCTTTGCGACCCCATGGACTACACAGTCCAAGGAATTCCCCAGGCCAGAATATTGGAGTGGGTAGCTGTTCCCTTCTCCAGGGGATCTTCCCAACCCAGGGATCAAACCCAGGCCTCCCACATTGCAGGTGGATTCTTTACCAGCAGAGCCACAAGGGAAGCCCAAGAATACTGGAGTGGATAGCCTATCCCTTCTCCAGCGGATCTTCCCGACCCAGGAATCGAACCAGGGTCTCCTGCATTGCAGGCGGATTCTTTACCAACTGAGCTATGAAGGAAGCCCAGAGTTGAAAACTTTCAACTTAAAAAATTTTTTTCTTTTCTTATTTATTTATTTGGCTGCATCGGATCTCAGATGTGGTATGCAGGCTCAGCAGCTGTGGCCTCTGGGCTCAGTGGCCTTGTGGAATGTGGGGTATTAGTTTTCTGACCAGGGATCCAATCTGCATTCCCCACACTGAAAGGAGATTCTCAACCACTGGACCACCTGGGAANAATCAAACCGGGGCCTCCTACATTACAGGCAGATTCTTTACCAACTGAGCTATTATATCAGGTACCAAATGAGTGGTACAGATGGGTGGTTTTCAAACTGAATACATAGAAGAATCACTTGGGAACCTTTTGATGAGTACAGGCTACTCCAATATCTACTGAATGAGTATCTCTGGGGTGGAGAGAGTGGTGACAGGGACTCTGTAATTTTTAACATGCTCCAGATGGTGCTGATGAAGTCGTCCTGGCCCCAGGCTGAGGTCTGGGAATGGAGACTGGCTGGTGCCATCGGAGGTCGTTGGAAGAGCGGATCCCTGAGGTCTGAGTGATTCGGGAAGACTTTTTGGAAAACCTGGGCCATTTAGGGCGTTAGAAATTGAGCAAGGGACTTCCCTGGTGGTCTCGTGGTTAAGACTCTGCCCTTCCAACGCAGAGGATGTGGGTTTGATCCCTGGTTGGGGAACTAAGCTCTCACATGCCAGGTGGCACAGCGCGCCCCCCCTCCCAAAAAAGAAGAAGCTGAGCGTAATACAGGTATGTAGGGGTAAGATAGCGTTTGGAATTTGAGCGTTTTGTCCTGGAAAAAAAAAAAGAAACCAAGAGATTATGGGAACTCTGTGGGCTTCCCAGGAGAGAGTGAGGTGGGGAGTCACAGGCCAGAAGAGGACTTGGGTGGGAGTGAGGGAGGGTTGTCCTAGGTGTGATTTTTGTTTGCCCGTCAGTCACGGAAACGCTATTAGAATAATCACAGACACAAGAGAAGGTATTTACAATAAAGACGCCAGATGGTACCCAGAACCCAAGGGTGGGTTTGAGTCAGGTGCACAGGGAGCAGAACTCAGAGCTGAAGCGCCAGCAGAGCCCAGCGCCCAGCCCTCTCCAGGCCGCAGACCCCCTGCTCTCTAGGTCCCTGAGCGCGTCAGCCGTGTTCTCTCTGTGTGGACTGACTGTCCTTTTCAGCCGACCTGTCGATCTTGTGGGTTCTCTGTGAGTATGTCACTTCAGCCCTAGCCACCCATGGAGACTGTGTCTCTCAGTCACAATTTAAAGGTTTTGAAACAACAAACGATTGCCCAAACTTAGGGAAAGTGTCCACCCCGGTCCACGGTCCACAGGGATCAGATCCCACAGTACAAACACAATGCCTGGCGCCCACCCCTGAGGTGAGGAGTCGAGTTGCCCTCAGAGAAAGAAGATGGTCTCGGAAGACCCCATGAGAGATGTCTGGCTCCATCGCGCCCTGATCTCTGTTGATCTTTTACTTAAAACTTAACTTGATGCATCTTTGGAAAATTGTTTCCCTGATCTCTGTCCTAATGTTTAATAAAGTTGTTAAAATTGTCCTCTTTTGAACAAACAGGTGGCCACCAAGGGGGCAGGTGGTTGGGGAAGGGATAGAGTGGGAGATTGGGGTCAGCAGATGTAAGCTTTTATATATGGAATAGACAACAAGGTCCTACTTACTGTATGGCACAAGGAGCGATACTCAATTTTTGTTGTTGCTCAATTGCTTGGCTGTGTCTGACTCTTCACTATGCCTATATTCCCCAGAAGTCACTAGAAGCAATTTGGAAGGAATATGGAGCAATTCCAAAGGTTTATGTATTTGGCCTTACAGTCATATTATTTTCTTCTAGTCTCAAAGTCTTTCTCTTCAGGTCTCTGGAAAAAAAATATTGTTATGCATTTTTGATCTGACTTCTTTCATTCTCTTTTAGAGTAGAGAGTCAACTTCTTTTCTGTATTTTCAAACTCTCCTCCTTTGCAGGGTTCCCCTCCACACATAATAAAATTACCATCGCTTTCATATATTGAGAACAGGAAGCCTCCTCTCTGTGCCGTAACCCCCACTCCACCCCGCAAGCTCCTCCCAGCCACTCTCCTCTGAAGGAGAATTCTGCACCAGCTGCCTCCACATCTCCTCTTCTGATGGATTTTCTTTCTTAAAATTTTAATTTTTAACTAAGTTTATCCACATAGTTTAGAGAGTCCAATAGTTCTGCCAGATTTGCTTTAAAAAGTTCTAGTCACTGTCTCCCTTCCGATCCTGTCCTTGCCCCCAGAGTTGATTAGTGAAAGTGAGAGTCAGTCAGTCATGTCCGACTCTTTGCGACCCCATGGACTACACAGTCCAAGGAATTCCCCAGGCCAGAATATTGGAGTGGGTAGCTGTTCCCTTCTCCAGGGGATCTTCCCAACCCAGGGATCAAACCCAGGCCTCCCACATTGCAGGTGGATTCTTTACCAGCAGAGCCACAAGGGAAGCCCAAGAATACTGGAGTGGATAGCCTATCCCTTCTCCAGCGGATCTTCCCGACCCAGGAATCGAACCAGGGTCTCCTGCATTGCAGGCGGATTCTTTACCAACTGAGCTATGAAGGAAGCCCAGAGTTGAAAACTTTCAACTTAAAAAATTTTTTTCTTTTCTTATTTATTTATTTGGCTGCATCGGATCTCAGATGTGGTATGCAGGCTCAGCAGCTGTGGCCTCTGGGCTCAGTGGCCTTGTGGAATGTGGGGTATTAGTTTTCTGACCAGGGATCCAATCTGCATTCCCCACACTGAAAGGAGATTCTCAACCACTGGACCACCTGGGAATTCCTTTTCAACTGTTTTAAACTAATTCTGTTGGTACTGACCTGTCTGTAAATAGCATGTTTGTTTAGCTCTATCTTGATTTTTCAGCTTTAGGCCTTTTTACTTCTCGCTATGGAAGAAGAAGATTTAATTTTTTTTTTCACCTTCACACCACACACATGCACCCCTTCCTTTAATATAGTTATATTGTAACTTTTCACCAGGTTGGTGTTCAGTGTTTATGTTATTATTAATTTGTAAAGGCTGTTCACAGCCAAACTTCCTTTCTTATACAGCTTTTTGTTTTCCCTAGGATGAATAATTGCCTCACTTTCTCTTTGCTTGGTTTTCTTGGTACCTAGCATTAGTGAATTGCAAGTTTCACTAATACAACCAGCTGCTTCAGGTATTCTGTCCATTTTATTGTCAGATAAAAACTTCCAGAACCGCCCCTGATCCATGCTTTTGCTGACAAGGGCCCCGGGCTCAATCCTTGTCCACAGAACTAAGATCCTGCAAGGCATGGCAAAGAAAAACAAAAATCCACCCCTCCAAAAAACACCTCCAAGAATCTGTTGGCTTCAATCTTAACTAATGTCTTCAGTGAGACAGCTGTCATCCGGGGAATACCCTTTACCATCCTTGTCTTTTGGGTTGGATCTTGACTTCCCTGATGGCTCAGACTGTAAAGACTCTGCCTGCAATGCAGGAGACCCAGGTTTGAAGATCCCTGGAGAAAGAAATGGCTACACTCCAGTATTCTTGCCTGGAGAATTCCATGGACAGAGGAGCCTGGCAGCCTATAGTCTATGTGGTCGCAGTCTGACACGACTGAGCGACTAACACTTCCATTTTCTGTTTCTTATGTCCAGCTAGCAGAATGACCATGTTTAGAAATTACTGCAAAGCTGTCACTTCTGCCAAACATTCATGTAGATCCCCTTGTTTAAACTTTCTTTCTCACTTAGACTCTCAATTCCCTCCTGGCTGAGGTTCTCCAGCCTCACCTCCTTGCAGTTGTCCTTTTTTCAGGATGCTACAGCCACACTCTCTTGCCTTAAAATCCTCCTGCCTGTGACCTTAACATCAATGCTTCCAACTTACCATTCATTTGTAAGTCCCATGGTAAAAATTCAGTCTTTCCTGATGAGCTTTACTGAATAACCCACCCATTCCCGCCCTTCTCGATCACGTGATTTGTTGCTCTCCGTAGACAGACGTTCCTCCTAGCATGCAGCCTCTCCTCTCAGGCTTCCTCTCCTCTTCTGAAAGGCCAGGCCTGCAGAGAAGCTGCCACTTCCTCCCCACTCTCCTCCCCGCCCCTCGTCTCTGGCTGTTGCCACAAATTCTGTGATTTGACTGTGTCTTGTGGTTTGATTCTGACTCCAGTGGAGGCTCCGAATTTGAGTCAACTTCCTCTTCCCAAGAGAAGACCCCCCTTGGCATTTCTGCCCCCTGGAAACTTTCTGCTGCCTCGCCCCTGGATCCTCAGTGCCACTCCTGAGACCTGGTTTGACTCCCTGGTGTCCTTCATTCCTTCCCTCAGGCCGGCAGCGTGTGCTCTGGCTCCAGGCTCTTACCCTATTTCCCCGAACGCAACGCAGCACTTACTCAACACGTGTTGCTCAAAGGACTGACCAAAGAGTAAGACGTAGGCCACTCAGCTCTCAGATTCCTTGATGACATGCCCAAAGGCAACATTTAAAAGCTTTCTGCTGTTACCAATACTATTGCTTTTCTGAATACTATTAGCTTTATGTATTGTTGGTCACTGTCATGTCCAGCTTTGCGACCCCATGTAGCCCGCCAGACTCCTCTGTCCATCGGGATTCTCCAGGCGAGAGTACTGGAGTGGGTGCCCATTTTCTTTTCCAGAGGATCTTCCCAACCCAGGGATCGAACCCATGTCTCCCACATTGCAGGCAGATTCTTGACTGGCTGAGCCACCAGGGAATATTTTCACATACTGAGCACTTGCCGTGTGCCAAGCAGTAGTCTAAGCACTTATATCCGTCAGAGCTATGAGTCTGCACACCTACCATGGTGTTTCCTAAAGTATTCCATGAAACTCAAATGTTCCGAAGGATGTTAATAATGTAAATCAATGTAAGTAATCTTTTTCTTCTAAAGCATATTTTAATACGGGTAAGGAAATGCCAAACATACAGCTGTTAGTTTATAGTACTCTGCCTTTCAAAAAGGACGTGTCATGTTTGCTAACAGCAAAACACTGGAAACATGTCCAGTAAGAATGTCCTAGATGAAAGTTACGGTACATCCATGCAGTAGAGAAACACAAATCTGTTAAAAAGAATGGGGAAGGTCTCTTTGAGCTGAAATGGAGGGATCCCTAGGATGTAGTGGAAAAATTGCAAGATATCAATACAAAAGAAGGCATGCAGTATGTGCTACCCTTGGGGTAAGAAAGAGGGGAGATGTTCGCAAAAAAAACAAAACAAAACAAAACAAAACACAAAACCAACAAAAAACAACGCACTGAAAGGATAAACCAGAAATTGTTAAAAATGGGGAGGGGAAGGAAGGAAACAGGGAATGCATTTCAGGAAACAGGGATAAAACTGGATACTGACTTTGGAAATAAATAAGTACTTTATAATTTTTATAAACGTGAAACAAAACCCCCTAAAATTTAAAACAAACATAAATGACTAAACCAGAGAGATAAGAATTATTTTAACTCCTATTAGAAAACAATACTATAGATTCCCAGTGGACTATATTCCAAGGACAAAAAAACTACTAAAAACATCGAAGGTCATTCAGTAGCTTTATCGTTAGTAATAATATTGTATTATTATTTTGAAACTATGTTTATATATATTATAGGATAAAGCAATGCAGGAATGACTGATGTAATGTATTTGGGAAGCATGATTTTTAGTGTATAAAAGGAGAGAAAAAGTAGATAAATGAAAACACTAATATTAAATTTGAACTGGAAATGGCCAACTTAAACTAATGATTTACAAGTATATATATTTTCTAGCTCTAGCAAGTGATAGAACCTGGAGGCAATGGTCCTTCAGGAGTGATGGTTGTTCCTAGAACGCAGATTGTGATTTCTTAATATCGCCACCCAATAAAAGGAACTGGAGCATCTTAGAGAAGTGACTTATTTCAGGCCTGGATTAGGGAATATGCAAAGCAAGCTTGTTTCAGAAAGCAAGAAAGTACTCAAAGACTACTGGAACCACATCCAAAGAAAAGAGTAGGGACTTCTCTGGTGGTCCAGAGGTGAAGAATCTGCCTTCCAACGTAGGGGATGTAGGTTCGATCCCTGGTTGGGGAACTAAGATCCCACATGCCACAGGGCAGCTCAGCGGCATGCCACACGAAAACCCAGCGCAGCCAAAATAAAAGTAAATATGTTTAAAAACTAAAAGTACGCTTATAAAAAATGAAAGAAAAGAGCAGCCAGCTTGAAGGAGCTCCAAATGGCCAAATCTGGGGCAATTTGACAATTAAAAAATTTTTTTTCTGTAACCAACGTAAGCACACCGAATGGATAAAATTGCACAAGTCCCTAATAATAATCAAAATAAAGATAAAGCAAGCAACAACAACAGAACTTTTCTGTGGCCACTGGGGGTGATATTCTACTCCTAACAAAGAAAAGTGATACTTAAAGGAAACTAGCTGATCTCCTGATTTTTTCAGAAAGAACCATATAGTTCACTGGATGAGAAAATGTCTTCCTTTCAGATGACGGCCAGCTAGGAAATAATAGAATGGTTAAATAAGCATTTTGTAACCCTAATGTGAGAACTGACTCAGGGAAGGTGTCTAAATGTTAGGAAACAGAGGCCTGAAAAGGGGAAGCCCCATCTCACCAGCGTGTCGAGCCTGCAGCTTGTTTGGTGTGGACGGAAATGTAACTTCGTAGCAGAGGCATCTGGCAGCCACTGTCTCCGCTCGCCAGCCTAGCGTGACTTCACCAGTGCGAGACAACGGCACAGCCATCACACGCGTCTTGATGAGATGGAAAGTGCACAGCATCACCTATGAAGGATTACCGTGAAAAATCTTTAATCGGAATCTAATAAAGCCTTTTGCTCAAAGTTCTAGTTTACAGAAAATACACTGGATACAGGAATAAGTCAAATGAAGCCAGGAAGAAAACCACCATACAAACACAGAATATGAAATATTCTATAAGGCAACTGACCTCTTGAAAAATCATATAAAAAAGGAGGAGGGGGAATTAAGAGAGACTGCACAGACATTACAATCAAATTTAGAGGGTGATTTTTGGCAACACTTTTGGGGAAAAACAGATATAAAGATACTTTCGAGATAAATGGAGAAATAGACTGGATAATCAATGATATTAGGAAATTACTTTCGACTTCGTTCAGCATGATTACTTTACTGTGGTTACGTAGCAAGACGTTTTAAGTATTTAAAGGTAAAATGCCATGATGTCTTTATTTTGAAGTGGATGTAGATACGCACACAAAACAGTTGCAATAAATATGGGAAAATCTTAATAGTTGTTAAGCCAATGCACAAGTAGTCAAGTAAGTATTCTTTGTGCTTTTTCTGGATTTTCTTACTTGGGATTTGCATCATAAAGTGTGTGCATTTGTGAGTGTGTGTTTGCATGCTGTTCTTGAAAATATCAGGAAACTAAAGGAGAGATCCTTGGATTCCTCAATGCATGAGTTACCATATTCCCACTTATTGAATAATTACTCCTCTCGCAAAGAGTTGGACATGACTTAGTGACTGAATGATAATCATTGGTATTTTATAATTTACATATAAATAATTTTAATCTATTGTTTTTTCTTTAAAATTAAAGAAGGAAGATGTAATGCCTTGTTGGTGTTTCATTACCTGGTTATTAAGTACATATGTCAAGTTTGACCATTTCTTCCGGCAACTTTTTCACCTTCAGGTTCAAAGCACACTCTCCATTTTGTCGTGGGAGCTCTACAATTGCTTCCTCATTTTTTCCTTTGGAAAAATGCTCTGTGGTCAAAAGTTACTATCACACTACATCTCAGGAACACCAAGAATAAGTCCAACTGTGAAAATATCAAGATGGTTTGAAATTTTTAGTTTTATCCATGTTTGAGATTTTTATTTTCAATCCCAACCAGAAAAGAGAGAAGATTAGTAAAGATAGGGAGAAAAATTATGCAAAATTTTCAAAATCTTACAAAGTTCATGTAATTTTTATTCTTGGCCTATACTTATTTTTGTTTTTTAAATTTTGGAGGGGTTTGAGGGGCTTGATTTTGCTTTTTCTGGTCTATATTTTTGTCATGCCTTTTCTTTACTTCTTACACGGTCAAAAGGTGAGCTATACCCCTCCCCACTTTCTTCTCATGGACCCTGTTCATCTGGCCACAGCTTCACCTCCTCACATCCATCACCTATTCCCTGGGAGCCTTTTTCCTTCACGAAGCTCCCAGTCTCTAAGTCAAGGCTGAAGGAATGGTTAGGAGGGATGGTGGGTATGAACAGTCATCACTCAGATATTAGTCAGTGACACCACTGGGTGAATAGCACACAAAGTGAGTAATTTCCACGCAGCCCAGTTCCTCTTCACACAGCATAAGTCAGCACTGGGGATTCCCTTAGCTGCACTGTTGGAACCAAGTTATTTAACTTCTCTCGTGTCTTCACACATCCTAATATTTCTTCTGTTAAGCTCAGTATAGTTGGGCTTGGTGAAAAAAATTTTCTACTGCATGGTGGAATCTTGGGCAGGAGCTATGTTTAAAAAATGTTGATACATCAGTAGATGTATCAGATAGACAGATAGCCAGCCAGACAGATGTGTGTGTGTACGTCCAGCCTTGTTCTTTCACTCTGGTTGGTGGAGTTAACAATATCTGAATTTTTTTTCAAAGTTTCACTTCTGAATTCCTTTTTTGCTTATATCTATAATATAACCAGAAACAACGGGCATAGAAAAAAGGATATAAAATGCTGTCTTTGAAATCAGCATTTCCCTGTCTCACCAATTCCATGATCTTACATACATCAAGTCAGTATTTCTTCTAAAACATATGTAATAGGCATGTTCTGTGTACTAAAGAGATCACTACAATAAGGTTGACAGCAGTGTCTCAGTTAAGTGTCAGTTCCTCTTCCCTGGTTTTCTCCTTCTCTTTCAGCTTGCCCAGACTTGGCAGAAATAAGGCCCTTTCTGCTTGGTTTTCCACGTTGGAAATAAGGCCGAACTGCTATTCCCACTCACAGAGCTGCTCTCTGAACCTGCTTCTCGACCCCAAGCTGCTGCCTTGGTTGCTCATCATTCTTTATTTCATTCGATTTTTCTTCCTGGCCAAATCATGGCTTAAATCACGGTGGGGCTTGGCAGGGTCTATTTGTGAGACCAAAGGCAGTGATGGAAGAGCCTAATCCTGGGACCAGCCTGAGGGGTGGGAGGTGGGCTCCAGAATAGCATGTCTGGGGGGCAGGTCATTGTGGTTGGGGTCAGATCCAGAACGGGATGCAGAATTTTAAGTGGAGATATAAGCAAAGGTTCACGGCCAGTATCGGCACCAAGTCACTGACCAGACCTCAGGGAACTGGGGGCCAAGTCAGGGAGTTTCTTATGGAAGACAGAAGGTGCAGCAAGGAATCCAGTATAGGAACCGAGAGACGTGTGCGTGTGTGTGAGTGTGTGTTAGTGTGTGTGAGTGTGTCGGAGTGGAGCGTGTTGGACGGCACTTGTTCTCTCTCAAATCAAGAATGTAGAATGACAGGTTGTGGTGGCCATGAACCCAGAACAACCACCCCCACTTCCCATCACAGAGCAGGAAGTTTCACTCGGATGGAGATACAGGGCTTTCTGACCACTTAGAATTATCATCCTGTTAGTAACTTTTCAGCTTTTGTTTCCCTGGGGTTACTTAGAGTTAGAACCATACAAGCAGGCTTAAAAAAACATTGTTTTGTTTGGTTGGTTGGTTTTAAGAAAGAGAAGAAAAGGATGAGAGAAAATACGAAACTGTCTCCTTTTTTTTCTGTAGCAACTATAGATGAAAAGCAAAGGCTAGTCAGGAAGACAGGAAATCATCATTTTGGGAGGAACTCAGTGTCTCTACAACCCGCCTTTCTGGGGAAGCCCATGGCAGAGGCAGAAGAGAAGAAAGTATTGGTAGCTAGCCAGTGTTGCGTTCTCATAGTCTCAGAAATTTTAAGAGCAATGATTCTGTGAGTACGGCTGATAGCATTTTAGTAATACTGGTTTTTCAAACGAACACCCAGCAGAAAAATCTTATTACTGGAGACATAAATCCCTTTTCTCCTCTAACTTCTAATCAAACATTAGTTTACTTGACTAATAGCGGTGTCCTCATCTGGCAGACGCATATGGGAAATATTTTATTGCATAACAACATTTACTTGCTATACAAGGACACACAAATAATTGAAGTTTGGCAAGGACGGTGGGTTTCTCTTACTTTGACAAGAAGCTACTCTTATCTTGGCCATCTTAGGTTGAGGTGAGGCCCCCCTGGAGGTGACTGGCCCGGTACCCCGCCAGGGGAGGCTACTGTTGTGGAGAGGAGGGGCCAGGCACCAGGGAAGGAGGCGGTTGAAGGACCCCGGAGACAACATGTCTAGAAGAAAGACATGGTCTACGGAACCAGTGGTTTAGGCCACGTTAATAGGCCTCTCTGAACCTGTTTTCTCTTCTACGAAGTGGGTATAATAGACTGTAACGACCAGGAGTCGAATGCTAGGCACATCATGAGATGGAGTCTGTAAATGATGAGTGCAGAACCTGGACAGTGGTCCAGCCTGGTGTCTACCAGTTCTGTCTCCTTCACTTCCGAGTGATGATCACGTCTCCCATTCGTGATGTGATCACCCATCCCAATTTGCCCAGAGGACTTTCTCAGTTTTATTGCTAAAAGTCCCATGTCCAGCAAAACTCCCCAACCCTGGGCAAACCCAGGAGGGTTGTCTACCCTACCTTTACCCTACCTTAATGACGAGCCCGTCCCGGTGTCAGCTCCCCGCCTGCCAGCCCTAAGGCAGGGCCAGTGAGACTGTTTGGGGATCTATGCTGGGGCATGGGGATGGGTGCGGATACCAAGGTGGTCTCATCACCGTTATTATTTGTTTAATATTTATATATTTGACTGTGCCGGGTCTTAATTGCAGCATGTGGGATCTTTAGTTGCCAAGTGCAGACTCTTAGTTGCTGAATGTGGGATCCAGCTCCCTGACCTGGGGTCCAACCCGGGCCCCCTGCATGGGCAGCTCGGAGTCTTAGCTACTGGACCACAAGGGAAGTTCCCTACGGTTTGTTTATGCTTAAAGTCTTTCCCCAGGCACTGGGCAGGTTAAAGATCTAAAGAATAAGACACAGTTCCTACTTCACAAAGGAGCTGTGGGAAACGTGTCCAAGCATGGCAAAATTAAGGGGGAAGGAAGCTAGCTGTGGAGTGAAAAAGGAAGTGGCCCTCTGTTCACCGGGAGAGCCCTCGAAGGCTGGTGAGAACAACCATGTAGACACTGTGTGAGGAGCCGCAGAGCTCAACGCTGCTGCTGGGGTCTGCGAAGTGCGTGAAGGAGGGCCCTGGACGTGGCTGCAAGCTCAGCGGGGCCCTTTGGAAGGTGTGTGCAGACGTGTCATGGGAGGTGGACAGGCAGCGTTACTTTCACAGTGGAGGTGACGAACTGTTTTTGGAGACTGTGTAGGACTTGCTGATGGTGGAAAGAGCATCTTCTGGGCAGAGAGAACAGCATGTGCCAAGATCCAGTGGCAGTAAAAAAGCTGGGGAGAATCTGGGATGTAGCAAGGGCTGGAGCGAGGCCTTGCAAAGTTTAAACCTTAGAGGTAATAAGCAACACAACCGGATTTCTTTCCTCAGCGATCTCCCTGGCAGCAACAAGGCAGGCAGGCAGGGGCCCACGCGGGGTGGACTCAGTGGCAACGGGACTGAGACTGCAGACTAGAAAGAAAGGACTTACCTGGTGGTCCAGCGGTCAGAACTCGGCACTCGCACTGCCAAGGGCCGGGACTCCATCCTTGGTCCAAGAACTGCGATCCTACAAACCACAGAGCCAAAAAAAAAAAAAAAGAAAAAAGAACTAGGAAAGAGAGAGTTGAGACAGTCCAGCTGGAGGGGGCACCGAAAGGGGAGAAGTGACAGAGGGAAGCTCGGGAGGCCTCGCTGGCTGAGCAGAGCAGGGCGGCAGCAGGCCGCTCACCAGGCTCCGTCTGGCTGGAGCGTCCCAGGGGGTGCGGTGTGTCAGTGGCGCTGACTCGGCTGTTGACCTGCTGCGGGATTGCTGCTCAATGGCTCCGAGCCTCAGTTTCCTCATTTGTAAAAGGCTGATGCGTATCAATTTGTGGGATTATTGTGAGGACTTCATTTCATTTATGTATTTTTTAAAGACTGTTTGTATAGTTGATGTACATGTTGTGTTAGTTCCTGCTGTACAGCAGAGTCGATCAGTTACTCATATACGTGCATCCACTCTTTTCTAGACTGTTTTCCCATATAGGCCTTTCCATTGAGTAAAGTTGAGGATTTCATTTGTATTTTTAAATTTTTTTTATTGACGTATATAGTTGATTTACAGTGTTGTGTTACTTTCAGGAGGTGTACAGCAAAGCTTATTACATGTATCTACTCTTCAAATTCTTTTCCCACTTAGGTTATTACAGAATATTGAGCAGTTCCCCGTACTATATGGTAGGTCCTTGTTGGTTATCTCTGGCTATCGATTTTGTTTGTTTTTAAATATTTATTTTATTTTTGGCTGTGCTGGGTCTTTGTTGCTGCACATGGGCTTTCTCTCATTGCTGCGGTGCGCAGGCTTCTCATTGCGGAGGTTTGTCTTGTTGGGGAGCACAGGCTCAGCGGTGTGGGGCACGGGCCTGGTTGCCCCTCAGCATGCGGGATCTTTCTGGACCAGGGATTGAACAGGTGTCCCCCGGGTTGCAAAACAGATTCTTAACCACTGGACCACCAGGGAAGGCCGGGTACCTATTTTAAATATAACATGTGTGTATCTGTCAATCCCAAACTCTGAATCTATCCCTTCCCTCCTCCCCTTAGGACTTCATTTTAAAGGGATTTTAAGTGTCTGGCACATTAACAAGGGGCTTCTGTACAAAGTGCGTGTTACATAAATGGGTGACTCACAGAGACACATTTGGGGAAAAGACAGGATCTTTTCTGGATGTGTGTAGAGTGCCAGGAGCCTACGGGACATTGCTATGAGGCTGTTGAAAAACAGACTTGGAACTCTGGAACAAGGTCTAGACAGAGATAGACTTTATGAGTGGGAGTTGCCTCCAGAGGAATGGAGGAAATTGCTTAGAAATACTGTGCCAATAAGGAGAAGAGGGAAAGGGAGGTAACAGGATGGACAACAACATGTGGAAGCTGAAGCAGGGACTCTGGAGAAAACGACCAAGAAGGGCTGACTACAGAGGATGAGTGCTGAGAATCTGGGGTGCCAAAGAACCAGGGAGGCTGAGAGCTTGTAAAGGGAGACAAGGGTCTCTGGGTCAGAAAAGTGAAGGCTCATGTTTCAAGAGCTGAAGTAGAGGAGGTGAGCAGGAAAGAAAGACCAGAAGCTGGAAGGGTGAACACAAAAGTACTTAGCATGGAGGTTTAGGAGGACGTCATGGGCAACACGCTCACCAGGTGGTGCCAAAGACCCTCCGCGGAGATTAACGCGTGTTAAGAAAGTGTCAGACTATTTTGGGGGGCTCCCAAATCACTGCAGATGGTGATTGCAGCCATGAAATTAAAAGACACTTACTCCTTGGAAGGACAGTTATGACTAACCTAGATGGTATATTCAAAAGCAGAGACGTTACTTTGCCAACAAAGGTCCGTCTAGTCAAGGGTATGGTTTTTCTAGTGGTCATGTATGGATGTGAAAGTTGGACTGTGAAGAAAGCTGAGTGTCGAAGAATTGATGCTTTTGAACTGTGGTGTTGGAGAAGACTCTTGAGAGTCCCTTGGACTGCAAGGAGATCCAACCAGTCCATTCTAAAGATCAGTCCTGGGTGTTCTTTGGAAGGAATGATGCTAAAGCTGAAATTCCAGTACTTTGGCCACCTCATGTGAAGAGTTGACTCACTGGAAAAGACTGTGATGCTTGGAGGGATTGGGGGCAGGAGGAGAAGGGGACGACCGAGGATGAGATGGCTGCATGGCATCACTGACTTGATGGACATGAGTTTGAATGAGCTCTGGGAGTTGGTGATGGACAGGGAGGCCTGGCGTGCTGCAATTCATGGGGTTGCAGAGTCGGACATGACTGAGCAACTGAATTGAACTGAACTGAACTGAAGCATCCTTTCCAGAAGTGTTAGTTGCTCAGCCATGTCCAACTCTTTGTGACCCCATGGACTGCAGCCCGCTGGGCGCTTCTGTCCATGGAATTCTCTAGGCAAGAATCCTGGAGTGGATAGCCGTTCTCTTGGAGAGGGTAGCCATGGCTACTGGAATGGGATCTTCCCAACCCAGGGATTGAACTCTGGTCTCCTGCACTGCAGGTGGATTCTCTTCCATCTGAGCCACCAGGGAAGCCTAAATAGTCATTGGAAGAACTGATGCTGAAGCTGAAGCTCCAAAACTTTGGCCACCTGATGGGACGAGCTGACTCACTGGAAAAGATCCTGATGGGAAAGATTGAAGGCGGGAGGAGAAGGGGACAACAGAGGATGAGATGGTTGGATGGCATCATTGACTCAATGGACATGGGTCTGAGCAAACTCCAGGAGACAGTGAAGGACAGGTAAGTCTGGCGTCCACGGGGTCGCAAAGAGTCAGACACAACTGCAGAACAACATCACTGCTCCTTAGGCGAGCCTCCAAGACTTGCGTTCAAACCTGACAGTCAGCTGGAGGCCTTCCTTCAGTAAGGAGCCATCAGGCTTCCACTGCTGGAGAGCTCTGAGGGGTTCGGGTACACACACTCTTCCTTTGGCATGTGGAGGTCAAATAAGAACCTTCAGAAAATAGTCCCATCCATTTTGTCTCTTGCGTAGTTTCCTAAGCCACCTCTGCCTCTTCATGCTCATTTTTCTTCCAAACTGCTGTCCTCGGGTGGGGACCCACACTGCCACGGCTTTCTAAATGTCGCCCTGCCTCCATTCTCACTGCCCTGCTAACCCGACGTGACTCTCCTCACTGCAATTTCTTCCGAGGAGGTNTTCCAAACCGCTGTCCTCGGGTGGGGACCCACACTGCCACGGCTTTCTAAATGTCGCCCTGCCTCCATTCTCACTGCCCTGCTAACCCGACGTGACTCTCCTCACTGCAATTTCTTCCGAGGAGGTGCGTTTCCCAGCTCCCCACCGACCCGTGGCATTGGGATTCCAGTGTAGCGGTTCCTAGCCAGGTTGTGAAAGTGAAACCACTCAGTCGGGCTGGCTTCAAATCCCAGCTCCAACTCACTGGCTGTGTTGAGGTAAGTAAGGCTTACCTCACAGGACTAGAATGAGGGTCAAATGAGCTTACAGTTTGCTTCCAGCACAGTGCTTGATACACCATAATTGCTTGATAAATGAGAGTTGTTATGAAAACCTTCAGGATAAACATTCAAACTTTGACGGCAGCCTTTGGTCCAGCTCTGCCCAACTTTCTGACCTTATCTGGAAGCCCACACCCTTTGGTGCTGCCTCAGCACGGCCTGTTCTCAGGCAGTTCTCATCGTGGTTTCTTTTCTTGCTTTTCTTTTGGCTGCTTGGCTTGCAGGTCTTCACGACTGCAGTGAAAGCGTGCAGTGGGGGTTAGGACTCTGGACCCCAGGAAACTTCCATCACTGTTTCTTCCGCTGGCATCACTCACTCCCATCCTCCCTGACACAGTTTCCAGATCTGTCTGAACAGTTCTCAGAAGTCTCTCAGATCAGAACCCTCTCTTCTACATTCTTTGCAGATCTTTGCCTATGGTGCTGCTACCACTTACAATTTTTATTAAAAACTGGGACTGGTTGTCTAACATCACCCCGTCCCTATTCCTGCCATGTGAAGTACGGGGACAGAAAGACCTGCTGTCTTGCTGGTGGGATTCTGCCGAGATGGCACTGGGGTGATGATCCAGGGAAGGGGAAGAGGTGAGGACGGCGGCCGCTGCGTCATCAGGTCAGCTTCGCCCACCCTTTCTGGCCCCCCTCCCAGCTCTCTGTTGCGGTTTGTCAGCCCCTTAGCTGTGTGTCTCTCTGTGACACCCCATGGACTGCAGCACGCTAGGCTGCCCTGCCCTTCACCATCTCCTTATGTTTTCTCAGACTCATGTCCATTGAGTTGGTGATGCCATCCCACTATTTCATTCTCCGTCGCCCCCTTCTCATTCTGCCCTCAATCTTTCTCAGCATCAGGTGGTCAGAATATTGGAGCTTCAAACTTCAGTTTTTCCAGTGAATATTCAGGGTGATTTCCTTTAGAATTGACTCGTTTGATCTCTCTGCTGTCCAAGGGACTCTCGAAACAGTTTTCTGTGCTGTCACTTCAGTCGTGTCCGACTCTTTGTAACTCCATGGACTATAGTCCACCAGGCTCCTCAGCCCATGGAATTCTTCAGGCAAGAATACTGGAGTGGGTTGCCATTCCCTCCTCCAGAGGATCTTCCTGACCCAGGGATTGAACTCGGGTCTCCTGCACTGCAGGCAGATTCTCTACCATCTAAGCCACCAGGCAAGCCCCAAGAATCTTCTCCAGAACAATTAGAGAGCATCAGTTCTTTAGTGGTCAGCCTTCCCAGCTCTCTGAGTCCCTTTCTCATTGCTCAGGGGGTCCTCCCCCACCTTATTCTTGGCAAGTCTCAGTGAGTAACTCCAACCAGCTTTGGTGCTTATTCTAGGAGCCCCTCAGGGAAGTGAGGCTTTTTAGTCAGGATAGTCCTGAGAGAATGTAAGAGCAAGGCAGGCAGGGCTTGGATTGGTGTACACACTGGGATTCAATTAGAAAGAATCATCTGGAAGAACAAGTCACGCCTTCATCTTGAAGCAGATCAGTTCAATAACTGCACCACGAAAGTTAACTGCACTGATAAAGCTTCAGAGACAAGGTAAGGGCCTTGTATCTTTACTCTCACACCTCCTGACTTAACAGTTAGGCAACATCTGGGTGTATTGCTGTAATGCTATTTGTTGAAAAATAAAGACAATCAAAGGAACTCAGTAAAATGTGGTGATTGAATAAATGGAAGCATTAAAGATGAGTAAATGGCATGAGATAGGGAAAAATAAAAGCAGAAGCAGTGGAACTGATGCTTACAGTAGGAGCTGGAAATTAAGAGCATGGGAAGAAATACTGCCCACAGTCGGACCCCACAGTTGTTTTTCCCTGGTTGAGCTGGAGACTGTGCTTGTTACTTTAAAGTGAAAGTGAAGTCGCTCAGTCGTGTCCAACTTTTTGGGACCCCATGGACTATAGCCTAGGGCTCCTCCGTCCATGGAATTTTTCCAGGCAAGAATACTGCAGTGGGTTGCCATTTCCTTCTCCAGGAGATCTTCCGGACCCAGGGAGTGAACCTGGGTCTCCCACATTGCAGGCAGATGCTTTACTGTCTGAGCCACCGGGGAAGTGGCTTGTTACTCTGGAAGGCAGTAATTTCAATCAAGTTGGGGATCAGACTCCTGAAACCATTACAATGCCTCAAGCAGACAGGATGGGGGGTAAAGCTAAGGTTTGGACAAGTAAATTTGATTAAGGGAAAAAGTAAGTCGAAAGGCCATATGGCAACCTCAAAAGTCAGGGACCAAGACAAGGACTCTACCAACAGACTTATGCTTGGGAAATCCACAAACACTGGTAAGCTGCCTACTCAAGGTGGCAAGGTAGGAGGTGTAAACCAGGTCCAGAGGCACCTCGCCCAGCCTCAGCCTGTCTGCACTTAAGGGGATATGCCAGGCTGCTTTCTCTTCAGTTCAGTTGTCGCTCAGTTGTGTCTGACTCTTTGCGACCCCATGAATCGCAGCATGCCAGGCCTCCCTGTCCATCAGCAACTCCCGGAGTTCAGCCAAACTCACATCCATCGAGTCGGTGATGCCATCCAGCCATCTCCTCTGTTGTCACCTTTTCCTCCTGCCCCCAATCCCTCCAAGCAGCAGACTCTTTTCCAGTAAGTCAACTCTTCACATGAGGTGGCCAAAGTACTGGAGTTTCAGCTTTAGCATCATCCCTTCCAAAGAACCACCAGGACTGATCTCCTTTAGAATGGACTGGTTGGATCCCCCTGTAGTCCAAGGGACTCTCAAGAATCTTCTCCAGCACCACAGTTCAAAAGCATCAATTCGTCGGCACTCAGCTTTCTTCACAGTCCAACTTTCACGTCCATACATGACCATTGGAAAAACCATAGCCTTGATTAGATGGGCCTTTGTTGGAAAAGTAATGTCTCTGCTTTTGAATATGCTGTTTAGGTTGGTCATAACTGTCCTTCCAAGGAGTAAGCGTTTTTTAATTTCATGGCTGCCATCACCATCTGCAGTGATTTTGGAGCCCCCCAAAATAAAGTCTGCCACTGTTTCCCCATCTATTTCCCATGAAGTGATGGGACCGGATGCCATGATCTTCGTTTTCTGAATGTTGAGCTTTAAGCCAAATTTTCCACTCTCCACTTTCACTTTCAAGAGGCTTTTGAGTTCCTCTTCACTTTCTGCCATAAGGGTAGTATCATCTGCATATCTGAGGTTATTGATATTTCTCCCAGCAACCTTGATTCCAGCTTGTGCTTCTTACAGTCCAGCGTTTCTCATGATGTACTCTGCATGTAAGTTAAATAAGCAGGGTGACAATATACAGCCTTGATGTACTCCTTTTCCTATTTGGAACCAGTCTGTCATTCCATGTCCAGTTCTAACTGTTGCTTCCTGACCTGCATATAGGTCTCTCAAGAGGCAGGTCTGGTGGTCTGGTATTTCCATCTCTTTCAGAAGTTTCCACAGTTTATTGTGATCCACACAGTCAAAGGCTTTGGCATAGTCAGTAAAGCAGAAATAGGTGTTTTTCTGGAACTCTCTTGCTTTTTCCATGATCCAGCAGATGTTGGCAATTTGATCTCTGGTTCCTCTGCCTTTTCTAAAATCAGCTTGAACATCTAGAAGTTCATGGTTCACGTATTGCTGAAGCCTGGCTTGGAGAATTTTGAGCATTACTTTAGTAGCGTGTGAGATGAGTGCAATTGTGCGGTCATTTGAGCATTCTTTGGCATTGCATTTCTTTGGGACTGGAATGAAAACGGACCTTTTCCAGTCCTGTGGCCACCGCTGAGCTTTCCAAATTTGCTGGCATATTGAGTGCAGAACTTTCACAGCATCATCTTTTAGGATTTGAAATAGCTCAACTGGAGTTCCATTACCTCCACTAGCTTTGTTCATAGTGATGCTTTCTAAGGCCCACTTGACTTCACATTCCAGGAGGTGTAAACCAGGTCCAGAGGCACTCTCGCCTAGGCTCAGCCTGTTTTGCAGTCAAGGGGATAAGCCAGGCTGCTTTCTCTTACCAGGTATTAAATTGCCAACATCTGTTGGATCATAGGAAAAACAAGAGATGTCCAGGAAAAAACCTACCTCTGCTTCAATGACTACGCTAAAGCCTTTGACTGTGTGGATTACAACCGTGGAAACTGTGGAAAATTCTTAAGGGGATGGGAATACCAGACCACCTTACCTGCCTCCAGAGAAACCTGTATGTAGGTCAAGAGGCAAGTTAGAGCAAGACATGGAACAACTGACTGGTTCAAAATTGGGAAAGGAATACCTCAAGGCTGTTTATTGTCACCCTGCTCACTTAACTTCTATGCAGAGTACATCACACAAAATGCCCAGCTGGATGAAGCACAAGCTGGAATCATGATTGCCAGGAGAAATATCAGGTATGCAGATGCCACCATTCTAATGGCAGAAAGTGAAGAACTACAGAGCTTCTTGATGAAAGTGGAAGAGGGAAGTGAAAAAGCTTAAAACTCAACATTCAAAAAACTTAAGAGCATGGCATTCAGTCCAAATGTTAGTCACTCAGCTGTGTTTGACTCTGTGATCCCATGGACTGTAGCCCACCAGGCTCCTATGCCCATCGGATTTTCCAAATTCTGGAGTGGGTTCCCATCTCCTTCTCTAGGGGATCTTCCTAGGAATCTTCTCTAGGGATTAAACCTGGGTCTCCTGCATTGCGGGCAGATTTTTTACTATCTGTGCCACCCGGAGAAGACTATGGCACCCCACTCCAGTACCCTTGCCTGGAAAATCCCATGGACTGAGGAGCCTGGTTGGCTGCAGTCTATGGGGTCGCTAAGAGTCAGACAGGACTGAGTGACTTCACGTTCATGCATTGGAGAAGTAAATGGCAACCCACTCCAGTGTTCTTGCCTGGAGAATCGCAGGGACCGGGGAGCCTGGTGGGCTGCCGTCTACGGGGTCGCACAGTCGGACATGACTGAAGCGACTTAGCAGCAGCAGCAGGGAAGCCATGGCAAATAGGAAAAAAAAGAAAGTGACAGATTTTCTTGGGCTCCAAAATCACCGCAGTGACTGCAGCCATGAAATTAACAAGATGCTTGTTCCTTGGAAGAAAAGCTATGACCAACCTAAGACAGCATATTAAAAGGCAGAGACATCAGTTTGCTACAAAATCTGTATAGTCAAAGCTATGGTTACTCCAAGAGTAATGTACGGCTCTGAGAGTTGGACCATAAAGGCGGCTGAGTATCAAAGAACTGATGCTTTTGAGCTGGTGTTGGAGAAGACTGAGTCCCTTGGACTGAGAAGAAATCAATCCTGAATATTCACTCGAAGAACTGATGCTGAAACTCTAGTACTTTGGCCACCTGAGGCAAAGAGCTGACTCACTGGCAAAGACCCTGATACTGGGAAAGATTTGAGGGCAGAAGGGGATGACAGAGGATGGGATTGTTGGATATCCTCAAGGGACATGAGTTGCAGCAATGAAGGGCAGGGAAGCCTGGCGTGCTGCAGTCCACTGGGTCAGAGTCAGACACAACTTAGCAACTGAACAGGTAGTCACTGTTAAATATAAGATTTAACCTGAGTTTAAATCTTTATATTCCCAAAGCACAATTTAAAAGTACGTGAAGGGGATACAGCCACAGACGTTAAGATTCTAACTGGTCTCCTTTCCAAACTAACTCAAACCTTCAATTCCCTTTTAAATGTGCCATAGTGCCAGACAAACACACACATCTAACTGAAATCATTTATCCTTCTAGATTTAAATTCTATCCCATTCCAATTAAGTACTTCTCAACTTTCAGGACAAGAATTTAAATGCAGTTGGGAGTTCACTCACTGAACCTCACAAGTTGGCTCAAAGGCCCCTCAGGATCTCATTTAAAAAGCTAAGGGCCTTGCACAATTATAACAAGCGATCTCAACCCTGCCTGTGTTACTCTTTGAGCAGTTGCCCAGGCCTCAGTTTAAGACTTTAGGTAGTTCCCTGGGGGTCCAGCAGTTAGGACTCAGTACTTTCACTGCCAGCATGGGTTCAATCCCTGGCCAGGGAATTAACATCACACAAACCACAGGGTGTGGCCAAAACAATTTTCAGATATAATCTCAAGCTACTAGCTTTCAGTAGCTCTGGAGACCAAAGATTGAAGAGTTGGAATTTGCTAGAACCCAACCTCATACAATTTCCAAAATCACCACTACCATTTCTGTTTCTGGCAATAGACAGAGTAAGCCAGCCTTCACTTAAAAAACTGAAGCGTGTTATACTGAAGGCTCTTGCTTTTTTATGGTCTAAAGCCCCAAATTCTGGAACCCAAATGTTTCATTGTTCTTAACTATAGAGCCCTTCTGTCTTTAGCAAGAAAAAGGGCTAACTTGGGCAGTTTTCGTGATTTCATCTTGGTAGACTGGTGGAATCCTGTGAATTGNCCTTGGACTGAGAAGAAATCAATCCTGAATATTCACTCGAAGAACTGATGCTGAAACTCTAGTACTTTGGCCACCTGAGGCAAAGAGCTGACTTACTGGCAAAGACCCTGATACTGGGAAAGATTTGAGGGCAGAAGGGGATGACAGAGGATGGGATTGTTGGATATCCTCAAGGGACATGAGTTGCAGCAATGAAGGGCAGGGAAGCCT
Organism: Raphicerus campestris; assembly: GCA_006410735.1. Lineage (NCBI taxonomy): Eukaryota > Metazoa > Chordata > Mammalia > Artiodactyla > Bovidae > Raphicerus > Raphicerus campestris. The sequence continues at coordinate 2,372,130 of SJYW01052594.1, forward strand.
GGCGTGCTGCAGTCCACTGGGTCAGAGTCAGACACAACTTAGCAACTGAACAGGTAGTCACTGTTAAATATAAGATTTAACCTGAGTTTAAATCTTTATATTCCCAAAGCACAATTTAAAAGTACGTGAAGGGGATACAGCCACAGACGTTAAGATTCTAACTGGTCTCCTTTCCAAACTAACTCAAACCTTCAATTCCCTTTTAAATGTGCCATAGTGCCAGACAAACACACACATCTAACTGAAATCATTTATCCTTCTAGATTTAAATTCTATCCCATTCCAATTAAGTACTTCTCAACTTTGAGGACAAGAATTTAAATGCAGTTGGGAGTTCACTCACTGAACCTCACAAGTTGGCTCAAAGGCCCCTCAGGATCTCATTTAAAAAGCTAAGGGCCTTGCACAATTATAACAAGCGATCTCAACCCTGCCTGTGTTACTCTTTGAGCAGTTGCCCAGGCCTCAGTTTAAGACTTTAGGTAGTTCCCTGGGGGTCCAGCAGTTAGGACTCAGTACTTTCACTGCCAGCATGGGTTCAATCCCTGGCCAGGGAATTAACATCACACAAACCACAGGGTGTGGCCAAAACAATTTTCAGATATAATCTCAAGCTACTAGCTTTCAGTAGCTCTGGAGACCAAAGATTGAAGAGTTGGAATTTGCTAGAACCCAACCTCATACAATTTCCAAAATCACCACTACCATTTCTGTTTCTGGCAATAGACAGAGTAAGCCAGCCTTCACTTAAAAAACTGAAGCGTGTTATACTGAAGGCTCTTGCTTTTTTATGGTCTAAAGCCCCAAATTCTGGAACCCAAATGTTTCATTGTTCTTAACTATAGAGCCCTTCTGTCTTTAGCAAGAAAAAGGGCTAACTTGGGCAGTTTTCGTGATTTCATCTTGGTAGACTGGTGGAATCCTGTGAATTGGCATTTATATTAGCCACCTTTGCAAAGCACTGCAAACATGCAATTTGAAGCCAAACCAGCAAATTATAAAAATAGGCACACCCACCTCTTAAGGCAGATGCCCAATGCAAAAAAGTACCCATTGTTGGCTACTCTCATCCCTTTCACATCTAACTGGTAACTTCAAGTGTTCAGGGGACAATCTACACATCCAGGACCAGTGAAAAATCTGAGCCTGTTCAAAGTCCTGAGTTTGAAACTCTTGGCCAAATAAGCCAGGTATTGGCTTCATCTAAATCAGAGCAGATTGTTGAACCTTAAGTTATTCTGGAGGATTCACTATTTACAAAGGGCAGGTGCACATTTTATCACAGCAACTGCCTACTTATTTAAAACAGGATGATCCTTCTTCCTGCCCACCTCCCAATACATTCCTCAAAATTCTCAAGTGTATTCCATTTGTTTTGAAGCAACTACAAAAACAACCGTCGTTAAGGTAATGAACTCAGAACATGAATAATATTTCTTTATTTACAAGTTAGAATCAACAGACAAAAGAAAAGACAATCCAGGGGACCAATTGGGGAGATGACCGAAACCCCCAGGGGCCCCAAATGGAGCAGAAGGAAAAGGGAAAACTGAGTAGAAAAAAAAAAGTCAACGTAAAAAAAGAGCTCCCCCTTCCTCCCTCCCCACGGAAGCTGAGGGACCACGGCCCCACCCCTCTTCAGCCTTACCTAGCTTAAAATAAATTAGAACAAACAATCTCAAAACAGGGCCCTTCTAAGTGAACAGGGCAGCTGTGGCCTCAGATAAGCCCATATGAGGGCCTCTGCCCATTCCCACCCGATGCCCCTGCCTGCCCCAGCCATTTTGAATGGGGGCTCTATGCCTAAGGGGGCATTCTTCATGGGGCTGGGAGCTCAGTCCTCTTTTGTCCATTTTCCCGTCCCTCCTTTAGTCTTGTCCCTGCATCCCTACCCCCTGCAGAGCCAGCTCTCTCACAGAGGGGGGAGGGGGTGAGATGAGAAGTGTCACAGCACAGGGAGGGAGTGGGCGGGGCAGGGTGGTCTAGGGGTCCGGTCCTGCGGAGCCTCCTGCCCCACCTGGCCTGGCCCTTTAGCCTGAGTCTGAATCACTGGTGTCTGAAGAGGAAGAAGATGAAGAGGAGGAGCTGGAATCCGAGCTGGAGCTGGAAGCGCTGAGGCGGGACACCGCTACCTGCTGTGCTGCGGATGTCTCCGTTTTCTCACTCGCTGAAGAACAGAGGTGAAGTTTAAAGATGTGTAAGCCTACATTCCACTTTTGAAGAACCAAGAGAGGAGGATGTAATGAACTCACAGTGGCTTATGGGACACTCACCTTTCTTGGGAGGCTTTTTGGTAGAATTGAGCTGCCCACTAACATCTTGTAACCGCTTTTCTAATTCCCGCTTCTTCTCCAAAGCCAGTTCCTCCTTTGTCTTTCCCACAGGTTTTTTAACAGCTAGAAAAGAAACAAACCAGGACTAACATAGCCAGGAGCACTCCGGTTTCCCTGTCCCATGTTGTTGCCAAATGCCTTTCTTGAACTTAAGGAAGCAACTAATGCAACCCATCATCCCAGAAACTAATGATTTCAAGTGCATCAAGCATAACCCCCACTCCAGAACCGCACAAGAATTTGCTAGGTTAACTTGGGGACCTCATTTCATACTCACTATACGGCTTCCGAGGTTTCTTTCGGAGGCAGGAAAGAACGTAACGTTCAAGCTCTCTAAGTGTGGACGGCTTGAGTGTTTCAAAATCAATTTCAATTTCTTCTGGGTTTGAATCACGTAAAGAGGGCTCCCTGGCTTGGATTATGTGCACAACACGACCCAGTTTCTCCCCAGGCAGCTTGTTGATGTCCAGGCTCAACTGCCGCTTCTCATCGTAACTCATGGGCCTGCTTTCTTCCTCCTCCTCTGAGTCGTAGCCAGCAGGCAGGGCAGGTGGGGCTGTCTTTGTGGCCTTTTTGGGGAGCCTGAGCAAAAGAAAATTATCACTTGGGGGAACACATTACCTCAACACATTCTCACTGTTCAATCCAGTGATCTGGATTTCACACGTGAAGAACTGTTTCCATGAAGGCAAATGAGTGAGTGAATCAGAGATGGGCTACAGGGCACGTGTCTATCAGGGGCGCAGAGCTTCTTTACACAGCAAATATTTTAATGTCGGTTGGGCTTTGAGAAATAAATACAAGTATGTCAGCACAGGTCTATTGTTTTGTACCTAAAGCACTAACCCATTCCCGACTACAGAAAAAAAGAACATACAAAAAAGTACAGACTCTGACTTAGAGAAGGGGTAGGCAGATTACACTGTCAAGAGTTAAGCAGCTTCAAAAGACCCTATGTTCTTCAAGGTCTATTTCATCATCTGGATACTTGCCAGAGGGAAAATAAACTCCAATCACTGGCCCCCCATTTAGAGAAAACTGCAAGCAACGGGAGAAATCTCTGCTTCCTTCCCTGTTGGAACTCACTTGGTGGCCCCTCCTCCAGAAGGTCCAAAGCCAGGAGGGCCCAGAGTGGCAGCACCACTGCTCCCACTGCCACTGGCCTTCTTGGACTTCTTGGGCTGAGATGGGCGGGGTGCCCGAGGCCCTTTGTCATCTTCATCAGCCCCAGCTCGGCCTCGATGCTTCTCTGCCTTCCGTTTCTTCTTTTTCTCTTTTTTCTCTCTCTTTCGCTTGGGCTTGGATATTGGGCCTTGGGACAAGGCAGCCAGTTGTTCATGTACTGCTCTAAGCTTGAGAGGAAAGAAAAACAAATTAAAAAAAAATATATATATATATAGGTAAAGCCCTGAAAAAAAAAATTAAGCCAAATACCACATGAACCTCATCCAGTAAACTCAACAGTAACAAAGTACCTGCTCCTGTAGTTCAGCCAAGCGATGAGCCCTTTCTTCCTCAGAGTCAGAGCTCTCACTCTCTTCTTCTTCCTCCTCCTCGTCCTCATCTTCCTCTTCCTCTTCCTCAGAAGAACTCTCACTGCTACTTTCCTCGCTGGAGGACTCTGAGGATGACTTGGCCAAGCCAGGGGGCAAGGCAGTAGAGACTGGTAAGGGCCCTGGTTCCAGTGGTTCATCTGGCATTTTGGCATAACGGAACTCAAATACATCCTAGAAAGAGACAGTAGACTCAAAACCAGGCTAGTAGATATGCCCTGATCATACCCAGGCCATTTGGCAGCTCCAACGTACAACTGCATAGATTGGGAGAGCCTCATGTTTAGGCTATGCAGCACAGATGGCAAAATTCCTTCCCCCAGCTTCATTTATTCTTCAAGCTCCGACCTTGACACTCACCTGTAACTTTCGCGCCATGGCCACAACATCATGGTCTGGAGGATTATATTTATAGCAGTTGGAGAACATAAGCCGCACATCAGCAGCAAACTCCTGTGCGTCCCGATAATCGCGATTCTCCATCTTTCGCTGCAGAAGGAGGCAGCATCAGAAGCTGCACAGGCAGGGAGACTCACCTTTCCCTGCCAGGCCCAGACACTGCCAAGAACAGCCCTCTAGACAGCACAGTGGGGGGGGTGGGATGTGTGTGTGATGGGAAGGACCTATACCCTGGGGCTCAAGTTTGAAGTCAAAGGAATTTGGATGGGCTGAACAAATGTCTATGTCTAGGAAAAAAAAAGATTCATCTCTAAGTGAAAGGTGGGGGTGTGGGTGGCCTCCAACTATTGGGCTACCCTTTTACTCCCCTACCCTAACCCAACACGTCCAATAGACCAGACTTGAGTATAAGCAGTGATGTTCTGAACATAAAACCCACCACACTGTTTCCAATTCCAGAAAATATGGACTCATTAAAGTACATAACCTTTTGCCTCACTATTTTGTAAAAGTAAAACGCCAAGATAGCTGCATGCCCATAAAAAGTGACTGTTTTATTGATCCTTAGGTTCCAATCACTGCCTGAGTATCCCATCTGCCCCATGCAGTGGGTACCTTGACAGTGCTGAGGTCCATGGGGTGCTTAATGATGTCATGGTAGTCATGCAGGCCAAGAGCAGAAGCGTCCACTGGTTTATAGAAAGGCCAGGCATAGGCAGCATGCTTCTTAGACAGTAACTCCTTCAAAATGCCATTGCAATGTTTTAACTGTTCCGACAGCTTTCCTTTCTTGGAGCTCTGGTGTTGTTGCTGAGAGTCAGGCAAGTCTTTGCGTGGGGGCTTGATAGGGCGGCCACTTTCTCTACGCACAGGGGGGAGCCGGGCTGCCTTAGGCTCCAAACTTCCTGGAGGGCTAGCTGGGGACCCAGGAGCCAGGATAGCTGTAGGTGTAGGGGTGGTAGTATCTGCTTTCCGCTTTACCCCTTTTTTCTGTGGAGAAAAAACAGGTGCCTTTTACTCTGGATCCACCCTATTTACAACCTTCCCCTCCTCAATACCCTAAATATATCCACAGATGTATACCTTGGCAAGAGGCTGTGCTGGGGGAGCTGCAGACACAGCAAGGAGTGGGGGTCCAGCGGAGTGCAAGGACTTGAGAAGGGGAGAAGAGATGACCGACGGGTGGGGAATGTTGAGGACAGTGGTAGGTATCTCAGGCGGTGGAGTATACAGGGCAGTGTGAGACACAGAAGAGACAGCGGGCACCTGATGGGCACTGGTGATGCTGCCCTGGAGCGCTGCAGGGGAGACAAAGAATCTAGTTTGATTACCACTTCCATCTCTTGGTCTCCATTAGCACAACTCCTTCTCTTCCTACCTGCCAATTTGGCCCCTTTCTTGTGGCTGTTCTTAGGGATAGTAACCACAAGTTCTTGTTCTTCTTGTGGCATTGATGCCACTTTCTGCAGAAAGATCTTTTCCAGCGTTTGTGCCATCAGGACAATATCATCAGTGGGCTACAGGAAACACAAACAAAAAGTTCAAATGCTAGGGAGAGAAGTAAAACCATTTTCTGAGAAATACCTAGCCCCAGGCACCATCACTATTCCCTTACACAACTCCATCAAAGTACTAAAAATTACCTATACTGGACCTCTCATTTTCCTTTTATCTCTTCCAACTTTGTCCCTCAAAATGCAACAAAGATAAAAAGCGAGAGAAGTGTTGTATTTAAACATCTCTTAATCCTGGATCTCTGAAGCCACATCACTGTTTTCAGTGGCACCTGTGCAAACACTTTCTAGATACCAAACTGCTAACAACACCTTCAGTAAAAGATTTAAACTTTACAATGATAAAGCAGTGACAAGAAATGTACTCTCTCTCCCCAACTAATAACATACAAAAACTCACCTTATTGTAGATGTAGCAGTTGGTGAACATGGTGTTGAAATCCTGCATACACTCTGAGGCAGCCCAATAGTAGTTGTTTTCAAGTCTCCTCTTGATAGTACCCATATCCATAGGCTGCTTTATAATTTTGTGATAATCCTAAAGAAAGAAGTGGTAGGTCAGACCACAGAAACAAAAATGCCTGTTCTCAGGCAAACTACCAACCCCTACACACACACACACACTCCCCCAAGTCTGTCAGAGAAGTATATAGTCTTCTCAACTGCGGCCCCAATCAAAACTATGGGATAGGAACTAAAAAATGGGAACAAGACTCTGATCACCCATAAGGAGACCCCTATTGCCTTGCTCTAACCACCCATCTCCCACCCACTCTGGAAAAGTTTCCCATCCTGTGACATTACCTCTGGGGCTGGCTATCCATGGGCTGCATGAGGGAAAGGAAGAAGCTAAGAATTTTGGCCACCGTGGTCCTCTCCCAACCTGGGGTGGGAATCTGTAAAATGGAGCCAGGGCACAAAAGTTAAGGACACATGGAGGGCACAATGAGAGCTCCTAGATAGCAAGCGGTTGGATCAATCACAAAGGACCAAAAATCTAGAATTCTGGTGGCTGTCTGCCCTACAGGGTAGAAATGGGAACTCCCTAGGGGCCGCAGCACCTACCTACACTAGGCAGCCCACCTCCACGCACACGCATTCTTTTTCATTTCCACACCTCCCCACTCCAACCTCTCTACTCACCGGCAGACCCAGTTTGACGGCATCCACAGGCTGCCGGAAGGGCCATGCAAACTGATGTTTCCATAGAGCCTTCATCACCACCTTGTGCAGGTATTGCAACTGGTTGGTAACCCGTCCTGGCTTTTTGGGATTGGACACCTCGGGAGGTGGTGGGTTGGCAGGGGTTAGTTGCAAAGCCGGCACTGAAGCCATTGTGGGGCTCTCGAATCCCTCATACAATAGAGAGGGCTTTCGAATCCTTTTCCCAGGCGCTGCTGCTTCTGGGCCCAGGCCCAGTAACCCTGCATTCCCCTCCCCAGGGAGCCTGTGAAGATAAGGAAACAAAATCAGATGTGGTAATCTGGTGGAATTTAGTAGAATTCCACAATTCAGATTTGCACTATGTACCCTCAGCACATCTAGGCTTGGAATCAAGTGAAAACAGCGGTAAAGATTATGAAAACAAATCCAGCATCCAAACCATCCGTGGCGCTTTTGTTCTTATACCTCTTGTTACCTTTTCTATACCCACATAAACCCTATCTTCTGAGTTCTTAAAATCTGATAGGCTTCTTCAAGTGTTTTAAAGTGAAAAAGNTGTTAAATATAAGATTTAACCTGAGTTTAAATCTTTATATTCCCAAAGCACAATTTAAAAGTACGTGAAGGGGATACAGCCACAGACGTTAAGATTCTAACTGGTCTCCTTTCCAAACTAACTCAAACCTTCAATTCCCTTTTAAATGTGCCATAGTGCCAGACAAACACACACATCTAACTGAAATCATTTATCCTTCTAGATTTAAATTCTATCCCATTCCAATTAAGTACTTCTCAACTTTCAGGACAAGAATTTAAATGCAGTTGGGAGTTCACTCACTGAACCTCACAAGTTGGCTCAAAGGCCCCTCAGGATCTCATTTAAAAAGCTAAGGGCCTTGCACAATTATAACAAGCGATCTCAACCCTGCCTGTGTTACTCTTTGAGCAGTTGCCCAGGCCTCAGTTTAAGACTTTAGGTAGTTCCCTGGGGGTCCAGCAGTTAGGACTCAGTACTTTCACTGCCAGCATGGGTTCAATCCCTGGCCAGGGAATTAACATCACACAAACCACAGGGTGTGGCCAAAACAATTTTCAGATATAATCTCAAGCTACTAGCTTTCAGTAGCTCTGGAGACCAAAGATTGAAGAGTTGGAATTTGCTAGAACCCAACCTCATACAATTTCCAAAATCACCACTACCATTTCTGTTTCTGGCAATAGACAGAGTAAGCCAGCCTTCACTTAAAAAACTGAAGCGTGTTATACTGAAGGCTCTTGCTTTTTTATGGTCTAAAGCCCCAAATTCTGGAACCCAAATGTTTCATTGTTCTTAACTATAGAGCCCTTCTGTCTTTAGCAAGAAAAAGGGCTAACTTGGGCAGTTTTCGTGATTTCATCTTGGTAGACTGGTGGAATCCTGTGAATTGGCATTTATATTAGCCACCTTTGCAAAGCACTGCAAACATGCAATTTGAAGCCAAACCAGCAAATTATAAAAATAGGCACACCCACCTCTTAAGGCAGATGCCCAATGCAAAAAAGTACCCATTGTTGGCTACTCTCATCCCTTTCACATCTAACTGGTAACTTCAAGTGTTCAGGGGACAATCTACACATCCAGGACCAGTGAAAAATCTGAGCCTGTTCAAAGTCCTGAGTTTGAAACTCTTGGCCAAATAAGCCAGGTATTGGCTTCATCTAAATCAGAGCAGATTGTTGAACCTTAAGTTATTCTGGAGGATTCACTATTTACAAAGGGCAGGTGCACATTTTATCACAGCAACTGCCTACTTATTTAAAACAGGATGATCCTTCTTCCTGCCCACCTCCCAATACATTCCTCAAAATTCTCAAGTGTATTCCATTTGTTTTGAAGCAACTACAAAAACAACCGTCGTTAAGGTAATGAACTCAGAACATGAATAATATTTCTTTATTTACAAGTTAGAATCAACAGACAAAAGAAAAGACAATCCAGGGGACCAATTGGGGAGATGACCGAAACCCCCAGGGGCCCCAAATGGAGCAGAAGGAAAAGGGAAAACTGAGTAGAAAAAAAAAAGTCAACGTAAAAAAAGAGCTCCCCCTTCCTCCCTCCCCACGGAAGCTGAGGGACCACGGCCCCACCCCTCTTCAGCCTTACCTAGCTTAAAATAAATTAGAACAAACAATCTCAAAACAGGGCCCTTCTAAGTGAACAGGGCAGCTGTGGCCTCAGATAAGCCCATATGAGGGCCTCTGCCCATTCCCACCCGATGCCCCTGCCTGCCCCAGCCATTTTGAATGGGGGCTCTATGCCTAAGGGGGCATTCTTCATGGGGCTGGGAGCTCAGTCCTCTTTTGTCCATTTTCCCGTCCCTCCTTTAGTCTTGTCCCTGCATCCCTACCCCCTGCAGAGCCAGCTCTCTCACAGAGGGGGGAGGGGGTGAGATGAGAAGTGTCACAGCACAGGGAGGGAGTGGGCGGGGCAGGGTGGTCTAGGGGTCCGGTCCTGCGGAGCCTCCTGCCCCACCTGGCCTGGCCCTTTAGCCTGAGTCTGAATCACTGGTGTCTGAAGAGGAAGAAGATGAAGAGGAGGAGCTGGAATCCGAGCTGGAGCTGGAAGCGCTGAGGCGGGACACCGCTACCTGCTGTGCTGCGGATGTCTCCGTTTTCTCACTCGCTGAAGAACAGAGGTGAAGTTTAAAGATGTGTAAGCCTACATTCCACTTTTGAAGAACCAAGAGAGGAGGATGTAATGAACTCACAGTGGCTTATGGGACACTCACCTTTCTTGGGAGGCTTTTTGGTAGAATTGAGCTGCCCACTAACATCTTGTAACCGCTTTTCTAATTCCCGCTTCTTCTCCAAAGCCAGTTCCTCCTTTGTCTTTCCCACAGGTTTTTTAACAGCTAGAAAAGAAACAAACCAGGACTAACATAGCCAGGAGCACTCCGGTTTCCCTGTCCCATGTTGTTGCCAAATGTCTTTCTTGAACTTAAGGAAGCAACTAATGCAACCCATCATCCCAGAAACTAATGATTTCAAGTGCATCAAGCATAACCCCCACTCCAGAACCGCACAAGAATTTGCTAGGTTAACTTGGGGACCTCATTTCATACTCACTATACGGCTTCCGAGGTTTCTTTCGGAGGCAGGAAAGAACGTAACGTTCAAGCTCTCTAAGTGTGGACGGCTTGAGTGTTTCAAAATCAATTTCAATTTCTTCTGGGTTTGAATCACGTAAAGAGGGCTCCCTGGCTTGGATTATGTGCACAACACGACCCAGTTTCTCCCCAGGCAGCTTGTTGATGTCCAGGCTCAACTGCCGCTTCTCATCGTAACTCATGGGCCTGCTTTCTTCCTCCTCCTCTGAGTCGTAGCCAGCAGGCAGGGCAGGTGGGGCTGTCTTTGTGGCCTTTTTGGGGAGCCTGAGCAAAAGAAAATTATCACTTGGGGGAACACATTACCTCAACACATTCTCACTGTTCAATCCAGTGATCTGGATTTCACACGTGAAGAACTGTTTCCATGAAGGCAAATGAGTGAGTGAATCAGAGATGGGCTACAGGGCACGTGTCTATCAGGGGCGCAGAGCTTCTTTACACAGCAAATATTTTAATGTCGGTTGGGCTTTGAGAAATAAATACAAGTATGTCAGCACAGGTCTATTGTTTTGTACCTAAAGCACTAACCCATTCCCGACTACAGAAAAAAAGAACATACAAAAAAGTACAGACTCTGACTTAGAGAAGGGGTAGGCGGATTACACTGTCAAGAGTTAAGCAGCTTCAAAAGACCCTATGTTCTTCAAGGTCTATTTCATCATCTGGATACTTGCCAGAGGGAAAATAAACTCCAATCACTGGCCCCCCATTTAGAGAAAACTGCAAGCAACGGGAGAAATCTCTGCTTCCTTCCCTGTTGGAACTCACTTGGTGGCCCCTCCTCCAGAAGGTCCAAAGCCAGGAGGGCCCAGAGTGGCAGCACCACTGCTCCCACTGCCACTGGCCTTCTTGGACTTCTTGGGCTGAGATGGGCGGGGTGCCCGAGGCCCTTTGTCATCTTCATCAGCCCCAGCTCGGCCTCGATGCTTCTCTGCCTTCCGTTTCTTCTTTTTCTCTTTTTTCTCTCTCTTTCGCTTGGGCTTGGATATTGGGCCTTGGGACAAGGCAGCCAGTTGTTCATGTACTGCTCTAAGCTTGAGAGGAAAGAAAAACAAATTAAAAAAAAATATATATATATATAGGTAAAGCCCTGAAAAAAAAAATTAAGCCAAATACCACATGAACCTCATCCAGTAAACTCAACAGTAACAAAGTACCTGCTCCTGTAGTTCAGCCAAGCGATGAGCCCTTTCTTCCTCAGAGTCAGAGCTCTCACTCTCTTCTTCTTCCTCCTCCTCGTCCTCATCTTCCTCTTCCTCTTCCTCAGAAGAACTCTCACTGCTACTTTCCTCGCTGGAGGACTCTGAGGATGACTTGGCCAAGCCAGGGGGCAAGGCAGTAGAGACTGGTAAGGGCCCTGGTTCCAGTGGTTCATCTGGCATTTTGGCATAACGGAACTCAAATACATCCTAGAAAGAGACAGTAGACTCAAAACCAGGCTAGTAGATATGCCCTGATCATACCCAGGCCATTTGGCAGCTCCAACGTACAACTGCATAGATTGGGAGAGCCTCATGTTTAGGCTATGCAGCACAGATGGCAAAATTCCTTCCCCCAGCTTCATTTATTCTTCAAGCTCCGACCTTGACACTCACCTGTAACTTTCGCGCCATGGCCACAACATCATGGTCTGGAGGATTATATTTATAGCAGTTGGAGAACATAAGCCGCACATCAGCAGCAAACTCCTGTGCGTCCCGATAATCGCGATTCTCCATCTTTCGCTGCAGAAGGAGGCAGCATCAGAAGCTGCACAGGCAGGGAGACTCACCTTTCCCTGCCAGGCCCAGACACTGCCAAGAACAGCCCTCTAGACAGCACAGTGGGGGGGGTGGGATGTGTGTGTGATGGGAAGGACCTATACCCTGGGGCTCAAGTTTGAAGTCAAAGGAATTTGGATGGGCTGAACAAATGTCTATGTCTAGGAAAAAAAAAGATTCATCTCTAAGTGAAAGGTGGGGGTGTGGGTGGCCTCCAACTATTGGGCTACCCTTTTACTCCCCTACCCTAACCCAACACGTCCAATAGACCAGACTTGAGTATAAGCAGTGATGTTCTGAACATAAAACCCACCACACTGTTTCCAATTCCAGAAAATATGGACTCATTAAAGTACATAACCTTTTGCCTCACTATTTTGTAAAAGTAAAACGCCAAGATAGCTGCATGCCCATAAAAAGTGACTGTTTTATTGATCCTTAGGTTCCAATCACTGCCTGAGTATCCCATCTGCCCCATGCAGTGGGTACCTTGACAGTGCTGAGGTCCATGGGGTGCTTAATGATGTCATGGTAGTCATGCAGGCCAAGAGCAGAAGCGTCCACTGGTTTATAGAAAGGCCAGGCATAGGCAGCATGCTTCTTAGACAGTAACTCCTTCAAAATGCCATTGCAATGTTTTAACTGTTCCGACAGCTTTCCTTTCTTGGAGCTCTGGTGTTGTTGCTGAGAGTCAGGCAAGTCTTTGCGTGGGGGCTTGATAGGGCGGCCACTTTCTCTACGCACAGGGGGGAGCCGGGCTGCCTTAGGCTCCAAACTTCCTGGAGGGCTAGCTGGGGACCCAGGAGCCAGGATAGCTGTAGGTGTAGGGGTGGTAGTATCTGCTTTCCGCTTTACCCCTTTTTTCTGTGGAGAAAAAACAGGTGCCTTTTACTCTGGATCCACCCTATTTACAACCTTCCCCTCCTCAATACCCTAAATATATCCACAGATGTATACCTTGGCAAGAGGCTGTGCTGGGGGAGCTGCAGACACAGCAAGGAGTGGGGGTCCAGCGGAGTGCAAGGACTTGAGAAGGGGAGAAGAGATGACCGACGGGTGGGGAATGTTGAGGACAGTGGTAGGTATCTCAGGCGGTGGAGTATACAGGGCAGTGTGAGACACAGAAGAGACAGCGGGCACCTGATGGGCACTGGTGATGCTGCCCTGGAGCGCTGCAGGGGAGACAAAGAATCTAGTTTGATTACCACTTCCATCTCTTGGTCTCCATTAGCACAACTCCTTCTCTTCCTACCTGCCAATTTGGCCCCTTTCTTGTGGCTGTTCTTAGGGATAGTAACCACAAGTTCTTGTTCTTCTTGTGGCATTGATGCCACTTTCTGCAGAAAGATCTTTTCCAGCGTTTGTGCCATCAGGACAATATCATCAGTGGGCTACAGGAAACACAAACAAAAAGTTCAAATGCTAGGGAGAGAAGTAAAACCATTTTCTGAGAAATACCTAGCCCCAGGCACCATCACTATTCCCTTACACAACTCCATCAAAGTACTAAAAATTACCTATACTGGACCTCTCATTTTCCTTTTATCTCTTCCAACTTTGTCCCTCAAAATGCAACAAAGATAAAAAGCGAGAGAAGTGTTGTATTTAAACATCTCTTAATCCTGGATCTCTGAAGCCACATCACTGTTTTCAGTGGCACCTGTGCAAACACTTTCTAGATACCAAACTGCTAACAACACCTTCAGTAAAAGATTTAAACTTTACAATGATAAAGCAGTGACAAGAAATGTACTCTCTCTCCCCAACTAATAACATACAAAAACTCACCTTATTGTAGATGTAGCAGTTGGTGAACATGGTGTTGAAATCCTGCATACACTCTGAGGCAGCCCAATAGTAGTTGTTTTCAAGTCTCCTCTTGATAGTACCCATATCCATAGGCTGCTTTATAATTTTGTGATAATCCTAAAGAAAGAAGTGGTAGGTCAGACCACAGAAACAAAAATGCCTGTTCTCAGGCAAACTACCAACCCCTACACACACACACACACACACACACTCCCCCAAGTCTGTCAGAGAAGTATATAGTCTTCTCAACTGCGGCCCCAATCAAAACTATGGGATAGGAACTAAAAAATGGGAACAAGACTCTGATCACCCATAAGGAGACCCCTATTGCCTTGCTCTAACCACCCATCTCCCACCCACTCTGGAAAAGTTTCCCATCCTGTGACATTACCTCTGGGGCTGGCTATCCATGGGCTGCATGAGGGAAAGGAAGAAGCTAAGAATTTTGGCCACCGTGGTCCTCTCCCAACCTGGGGTGGGAATCTGTAAAATGGAGCCAGGGCACAAAAGTTAAGGACACATGGAGGGCACAATGAGAGCTCCTAGATAGCAAGCGGTTGGATCAATCACAAAGGACCAAAAATCTAGAATTCTGGTGGCTGTCTGCCCTACAGGGTAGAAATGGGAACTCCCTAGGGGCCGCAGCACCTACCTACACTAGGCAGCCCACCTCCACGCACACGCATTCTTTTTCATTTCCACACCTCCCCACTCCAACCTCTCTACTCACCGGCAGACCCAGTTTGACGGCATCCACAGGCTGCCGGAAGGGCCATGCAAACTGATGTTTCCATAGAGCCTTCATCACCACCTTGTGCAGGTATTGCAACTGGTTGGTAACCCGTCCTGGCTTTTTGGGATTGGACACCTCGGGAGGTGGTGGGTTGGCAGGGGTTAGTTGCAAAGCCGGCACTGAAGCCATTGTGGGGCTCTCGAATCCCTCATACAATAGAGAGGGCTTTCGAATCCTTTTCCCAGGCGCTGCTGCTTCTGGGCCCAGGCCCAGTAACCCTGCATTCCCCTCCCCAGGGAGCCTGTGAAGATAAGGAAACAAAATCAGATGTGGTAATCTGGTGGAATTTAGTAGAATTCCACAATTCAGATTTGCACTATGTACCCTCAGCACATCTAGGCTTGGAATCAAGTGAAAACAGCGGTAAAGATTATGAAAACAAATCCAGCATCCAAACCATCCGTGGCGCTTTTGTTCTTATACCTCTTATTACCTTTTCTATACCCACATAAACCCTATCTTCTGAGTTCTTAAAATCTGATAGGCTTCTTCAAGTGTTTTAAAGTGAAAAAGAAGCCCAAGTAGCTTTTCATAGGGCCCAGCCATTTAAGAATCACAGCCTTACAGGGACAGAACTTAAGCAAAATGGGTGGAGCCAAGAAACTCAAGCCCCAAGCTTCCTCCTCACTAGGGGCTTGGTGGTTGCCATGGTGGTTGAGCCTGAGGGGGAAAGGATGAAGAGAAACAAAACAGAAAAATATAAATTGCTGATGAGACAGACACCTAAGAATCCACCTGTGCAAAAGGAATTAGCATTCTCCACAAAGCTCGCAATAGTTAACTCCAAACAACGGGCAAGCAATCTAATGGATCCGTACCAAAAAATAAAAAGGAACCAGACAAGGGGAGTATTTGTCAGACTTCACAGCCTGGAATACCTCAAGCTACCAGCCTCCAGGAATTAACTATTCGAAAATTCAGTCTCCTCCCTCGAAGGGACTCAAAAAATAGAGCTGTCCAAACAGTCAAGGTCAGCAAATTCCCCCATACAAGTGATACAGACCTCCTCCTACCCAATCTCTGCCCAACACTGCGATGCCATTAACTGGTTCCACTGTAGCATCACCTCTAGAGATCCAAGGCCAACAGTGCATCAAGTTTACATTCTCTCTGGGGCTCCTCAAGACCAGGTGTTACCCAAGGCCCAAGATCTCATTGTTTACATCCCCACAGCAGGACTAAAAGTGCTTAGCTCCACCTCTCCACCCCGAAGGAAACTCTCAATGGCACCTCACACTCACACGCGAGAGAAGAAATCCAATCTTCAGTAGCACAACACACACCTCCTCAAAACCAAACCAAACCACTCACCGAAAATCAAGAATTTAAAGACCTGTCCCCAACATTAGGAACCCACAGTAACAGTGGTCCTTGTACCCTACTCAGGGAATCCCCGTTTCCAGTCCCCGAAGCTCTATCACCATGGCAACCCTGTAAAGCACAAGATGTGAACACGAACCCCCGCCCCAGAAGGCCGACAAACTGTCGCTTAAGACAGGAGACCTACCACCCTCAGGACCCACTGCCCAATCCAAGTCCTCCCCCGTTACATATTCCGCCGCCACCTCGCTCTGCCCGACTCAGCTAAGATCTGACCACAGCAGGAAAGTAACATGTAGATTGACTACCTGGGCTCCCTCCATACGCACGATCTGGGGCCGCTACCACGGTCCCCAAACCGCCGCTCACCCTTCCGCGAGCCTCGACAACCAACAGTTGCGCCACTAAAACAGCAACGCGCCCGAGTCGGTTCCGCGCTCCTTCCGAACCCGACACCTCACACCCGCGCGCCGCAGACCCCCAACACCCCCTTCCCACACGCGGCTCGCAGGGACGTACTTGTGGGGAGTCACGTTTTGCAGCATCTTGATCACGGGGAACCGGCGCTGCCCTCAACCGCGGGAAGTCCGGGTGGCCTCGGTTCCCCTTACCTCCCGGTCCAGCATAACCCGGGAAGTGGGGGGAGGGCGGGGGCCGCTGCCCTCGGCCCTCCAGGCGACAACCCACCCCGCCGGGCTGGCACGAAAGCAGTCTCCTCCGCTGTTCCTCGGACAACTCCCAGCAGCTTGGCCCGCTCCGCAGGAGGCGGACAGCGAGAAAATGGCGGCGGCCTCAGCTGAGGCAAGCAAGCGAAAGGGGACGGGCTCTTCAAACCCCAGGATGGCCCCCGATCCCAGACACCGTCGCCAATACTGCCCGCCGTTGGTCTGCAAGGATCCCCTCTTCCTGCCGGGACCGTCCGGGGCGGACGAGGTCCCGTTTCGATCTCGGATGGAGGCGGATGAACACGAAAAGTGGTTTAGGGAGCCGCCGCCTCCATCTTTGAAATCCTCTTGAGGGCGGAGTAGAGGGGGTGGACAGACTCCGAGAACTGGGCGGGGCCCGAAAAAGGGGAGCTTCGGGGGCTTCTATGGGGTCTGTACTGTCCGCCGGGGCCGGTCATAGGCCGAGACGAAGGCCATTTCCAAGCGGATGGACGTGGATTGTAATGGCGGCCCCAGACGACTCGAAGGCTCTGTGTAGATACGCAGAATCCTCCAGCTCGTTCTAGTGGCTGCTCCACTCCAGCGCGAAATGGCGCCTCCGAGCCCCGCGCCAGCCCTTTATATATAGGCAAGGGGGAGGAGCCTCGCCGCTCATGCGCGCCACCGTGTTCGCGATTTCCCCCTCCCCCTTCGCGCGCGCTCGCTCGCTCACGCGCGTGAAGAAGCAGAGTCGAAGGGGGAGGAACACCTCTCCGCGGGAGCGTTTTCTATTGGTCGGCGGAAGCGATGACGTCATAAACCTCATTTCCAAAGCGTCAGTCACCAGGCAGAAGAGTGCCGCATAGACCCCCAGGGAAGCGGCAATCCGCCACATCTCTGAGCCAATTGGCTGCGCTGTGGTTCGGCAACTCCAGGGAAAGAGGGAGGTTGGCAGGGGTGTAGCACCCTCTCCCTGCCTCCCCTTCCAACAAAGTCTTTCCAGCCGTCCAAGCCCAGTGCGACTGGCGACTGCCAAGCTTGGGCAGGTCGTGCCATTCGTAGCTCCTCCATTGGCCGGGCCGGCAGGATTGGAGGGGGCCGCGTAGGCGTAGCCAGGATCGGCCCGCCGGGGTGTGGCCACAGGACGCCGGCGGTGGTTGTTCTCGGGATAGAGGCGGCCGCCGCAGTGAAGAACCTGAAACGAGGAAGAAGACGCCATCTTAGAAGCCGCGGCCTGCCACTGTGGCAAACGGCCGAGGGCTCCCAAACACAGCGAGGGAGGAACTTAACGTCCCTGTCCTTCGCAATCAAAAGCGCAGAATTACCAGAGCCTTCAAATCCTCCTTTTCCTTCCCCATGCCAAGCAGTCGCAATCAAAACGCTCCCCAGAATCTACCCTCTGTGAACTCAAAGGCTTCTCTCCAAGGCAACTAAACAGAGACCACGTTCTAAATACTTGCACCCCCAAGCACCTCTTCAGTCCCTCCCTCTGATACCTTGTTACCAATATAAATATCTACCTGGTCGACAAAACCTCGGCAACCCTTTAGTGGGAGCAAAATCTCCAACAAAAGCACCCGTATACCCTGTAAAACGAAACCCACCTCCTCCCCAAACTTCTCTCCGGTGTCTGGCTCAGAGCGGAAAAAACAAGGCCTTCGAGGGGCGAATCAGGGTGCGCACCCTCCCCCTCCTGGCGAGCTCAGACCTCTCCCCACGCTCCCCGCCCTTCCCCCAACTCCGAAGGCGGGCCCGCACCCCCTCTCAGGGTCCTGGCGTCGGGGGAGTGGAAAGGCTCCCCCATCCCCCCCACGAGGGTCCGGAGTCCTCCCCACGGAGCGGCTGGTCTATCGGTCAGCGCCAGGGAGGAGGGCGAGCGGAGGAGGCGGCGGCTGCGGCTCCGACTAGCCCTCCCCCTCCTCCTCTCCCCTCCCCCCTCCCCCCC
>SJYW01052594.1:2395237-2422931 GCA_006410735.1 Raphicerus campestris
GGGGCAGGAGCCATTTTGGGAGCTCAATTTCGCCCCCTCCCCCCAGCCCACTCAAATCTTTCCCACCACCTAGTAACCCGAATGAGGTTACAGACTACCATGTGAATGGAGCCGCAGCGCAAGGTTAGGATCACTAAAGCCATCTCCTGGACTCCCCCGGTCCCCTTCACCGGAGAGGAAAAGAGTCTCCCCCGCCCAGCCTTTAGTTGGGGGCCTCCCTCCTCTTTGTCCCCCTTTCTGGCTACCAAGTAAGAAAGCAGTCTATGCGTATCTGAATAAGGAAATTAATCATGAAAGTCAACGAATATAAGAGCCCCCTCCCCCCCAACCGAAGGGCTTCTGAAGGCCTAAGTCCTCGAACTGTTACCCTCTTTCCTTCGTAGCAGCCCTGGAGCCTTAACCTCGGTTACTGCGTCTAAAATGGCCGTCAACCTTTAGTCTTCTAGACCACCAACTCGGGCAAACCCTGCGGGGGTGAGGGGAAGCACGCACAGAGACGGCAGTCTCTCCTCTACTCCCCCCCTCCGATCAGGCCTCGGCCTCAAAAGTACAAGCGGGCCCGCCCGGGTGGCTGCAGCAAGGAGAGCAATGACACAGCAACTTTCGCCCAGAGGCCTTCTCCCCTCCCCCTCGTGGCCCAGCCTCCCCAATCTGCCACTCTTCCACGAGGGGCCTTGCAAGTCTGCACCGAGGCCTATCTGGGGACTGGTCAGGGAAGAAAAAGTTAAGAGGTCGAGAGACCACACAGGGCCTTATTAGAAAGTAGAAGGGCAGCCAGACATTCTGGCTTATTTCCCTGCATTCCGGAAAATCACTGCTCTCCTCTGCCTCTCAATAGTCCCTTCCCCCAAATGAGTCACACGGGAGGCTACTGGTACTCAGTAATTTGGAAAAATAACTCTTCCCTCCTTTCCGCTCCCTCCCCCGCAATACACAGGGAGAGACTGTTCAGGAATGGGGGAGGGGATGAAGGAGGCAAAAGACAACACCCAGGAGAAAACTGAAACTTTGGGAGCTGTGAAATCATCCCAGGACCCGAGACTCACTCTCCTGTGTCTCAAGCCACGATTTTCAACCTCTCCAGAGACCCTCGTTGGGCCTGGTTCCTGATCCAAAGAAGACCCCAAGCTTCTAGCCTGCAAACTCTCCCCAGCCGGTGATAGACACATGCTCAGCTAAGACCCCGCCGGGGCAACCAAGGTTTATTCAGAAGGCTCCGCAGGCGAGGTCCACGTGAATGCACACAAATTCGATAACCCACTCGAAGCGTAACCTCCACCATGCCATGTGTTGACTGCCAGGTTCCTACCGCTAACACAAAAGCAGCACAGAAATGCTCCTTCTACAGCCTCTGGGGAGAAAGAGAGTGGGCGCCTGCGAACAATTTCAGTTCACAGCCTGGGTTGCCAACTCTCAGCATTCCCCTCTAGGAGAAGGAACTACAGTCACCACTCCCACTCCTCAGCCCACTATAGATCACCCCACCCTCCGGCCGCCAAAAGGATCTCTTCTCACCTGGCTCCAAGCTCCTGTACCCCAAGGGACGAATGGAATCGGGGGGACACACCGCCCCCACGCCCCTTTGCCCTCCAATTGGTAAGACAGAGGTTGGCCATTCCCCTCCCCCACCCGAGGGGCCCTCGCCTGCTCGCCCCCTCCCCGCTCCTATTGGTTGTAAACTGTTTGAAGGACAAGTGCTCCCACCCTCAGGGTTCTTCTCTGCACCCCAAGAATCTGCCTTTCCGACTACCCACCATTGGTTAGGCATTTAAATGACTGACAACATGCCCGCCCGGCAAGGGCCCCTTCTCACCTGGATCCCGGAACCTTCCAGGGGGGCTCCTCTGTTCCCCTTGGCTTGGTGCGGGGGGAGGATGTAATCCGGGGTGTCACCCCCCCGGAAACTGAGGTTGCGTTGGGGGAGGGGGCGTAGCCCCCAGCCCCTCCCTTCCCGGCCGAGCTGGGGGGTGGGGAGAGCATCGGGACCGCGCGGCCACGTCAGCGTCACCCAGATTGGCTGATCCAGGTCACGTGCCAGCCACCCCCCCCTCCCCACCGCCATGG
Source organism: Raphicerus campestris (assembly GCA_006410735.1). Classification (NCBI taxonomy): domain Eukaryota; kingdom Metazoa; phylum Chordata; class Mammalia; order Artiodactyla; family Bovidae; genus Raphicerus; species Raphicerus campestris. The sequence continues at coordinate 2,397,302 of SJYW01052594.1, forward strand.
GGGCCGATTTTTCCGAAGGTTCTCGGGGGCTGCGCAAGGGGCCAAGGGGGCCGCATGGCCCAGGCCTTTCTCTACAGACCCAAAGCACCCTAACGCCGCCGCTTCTCCACATCCTCAGCTGCCTATCCCGCTGTCCTCGACCCTATCCCCCCCCACTAGTCGCGCCGTACGGGTTCAGCATGGCTGCCGCAGCCCGGGAACGTGCACAGCGCAGGCGCAAGGGTGCGACCGGCTTGGGGGAGGGGAAAGGAGTGTGGGAGGCCGCGGGGAGAGCGGCAATGCGCAGGCGTCAGCCGTGGCCCCAGCGGCTGGGCTCGGAGCGCGCGCAGTGGGTGGGGCGGAAGCGGGCGCGGCGCGCGCCCTTCCGCCTCAGCAGCCCCTCCCCCACCGCAGGCGGCCTCGCGGGGCGTCCTGAGGTGGCCCAACTCGGCTCCTTTTCCGCAGGTGTGAGGGGTGGCTTGGGACGCCCGGGCCCGGAGTCCAGCGGGAGCGCGCGCTGCTGGGCTGTTGTCAGTGGAGGAGGCTGGGGCTCGGACCTGGAGTTGTGAGGGTTTGCAGGGTGGGGCCCCTCCGCGGTGTAGTGTGGTTCCACAGCGGGAGTGTTGTCACCACCCTCGTCGTGCCTGCGGCGGGGAGTGGAGGTGTGGGCGGTTGACGTGGGCTTTGTGTTCGGCCGCTTTGTGTTAGGCCCGTAACCTCTCAATTCCCCTGTCTACCTAGACTTCCTTCATTGAATGCTGCGGGGCGAGGGGGAGAGGGAAGGTGTCTGTCTGGACTGTGCATGCTGCAAAACTTAATAGCCTTCTGATCGCTTCCTTTTGCTTTGAGCAACTTTGGGATTCTTAGGGCAGGAGCCACCCAGGTATGAATTTGTAATGAACATTGCTTTGTTCCACTCTGATGTTTAGATTGATGAGCCTCACTGTGCAGGAGGCACAGGGGCTTCCGAATTTGGGTAACAGGGATGGTTGGCACCTAAAGCTTTGTTCCTGGGCAGTAATCCCACCCATGACCCTCAGAGTGTGGTTCAGTCTGTAGTTCATACCCCACTCCCCTCCCACAGACCGGAGCAGAAAGGTCCACTTGCCCGAGAACTCTGGCTTTCCGTTTCCCACCTGTAAACAGCCGTGTATGTGTCTCTTTACCATTTTATCAGTACTAGAAGTCCTCTTTTCGGATTAAAGACACGTATTTTCCTTTCGACCTGTCAGCCCGATCTGTTACTCTGAAGCTTTCCATTTTCTACCAATTGGCCTTTTAAACCGCTCCCTTCTAGGAGTTTTTCCCCTCCTAAAAATAAGGAAAGAAAGCAAATAACCTTAATATCATTCATATTCCTTTGTGGACTCTCTTATGTACTTGTCAGCTCTTCTTCCCAGTCAAGACCTGAAATTGTTAATTTTCTTCTCTCTGCCTCATTTCCCATTCTTTAGCCTATTTCTTCCACTACTGACACTGTCTTGGCAAATGTCACCAAGGACCTTCTAATTGGCAAAATCAGGAAGCACTTTTCAGTTCTCACCTTATTTGACCTCACAGAAGTATTTGACATTTGATCAGGCTTCCTTCCTGAGATTCTCTACACCCTTGATTTCTGTGACTATTTCTCACTTGATTCTTTTCCTGCTTGTCTACTGTTCCTCTGGTGTCCTTTGTGGACACCTGTGTTGATGTTTGCCCGGAATTTGCCTCAGTTTGCTTCTAGTCGTGTTCATCTTTTCTAAGTAATCTCACTCAGTGGCTCAGAGCCTCTCAAGTCTGTATCTTTAGTTCAGTCAACTCTCCTGAGCAAAACTCAGTACTTAATTTTACCACTTAGATAGCCCTCAAACTATTCAACACTTTCAAAATGGTGCAACCTATATGCAGCCTAGACCTGCTCCTATTAATGTATTATCCTGGCTGATAGCAGAAATTCAGCCAAAAAACCTAAAATCTGGGAGCTGTTCTTGATTTATTTTTCTCATGGTTTTGTATCCCCTTGACTTATCATTGTGCCTCTGATACAGCTAGTAGACTCACCCTCTGCCCTAGTCAGATCACCTGAGCTGTATCAACAGCTTCCTAACTGATTTGCTTGTCTCTAAAGCTGCACTATTCATTATGGTAGCCACTAGCCATACGTGGCTGTTGAACTCTAAATACTATTTTAAATTTAGTTCCTCAGGTGCCCTGGCCACATTTTAAGTTCTCATCAGCCCTGTGTGGCTAGCAGCTGTTGTATTGGACAGGACAAATTACAGAGCATATCCATCACTGGAGAAAGTTCTCTGGGACACTGCTGCTCTAGATTTTCCTCTCTGCCTCTGCCACAACACTGCCAGGAATGAGCTTTCCAAAATACAGCTGGAGCCATATGCTACTGTTAAGCCCTGTCTTAATTCCTCGTTGCCTGTGTAATAAAGTTCAAATTCCTCTGCTGGCCAGAAAGGTCTGCCTACCTCTCCAGCATCATGTCTAGCCACTTGTTCGTGAGCCCTATACTCCAGCCATATTAAACTGTTCCCCAACACGCCATTTTGTTTTACACTATATTTTACACACACTGCTCTCACTACATGAAATCGGCTTTTGCTCAGTCCACGTAAGCCCAAATACCATCATCCAAAAAGCCTACCCTTGCTTTCCAAATTGAGATGACTGCTCATCCTTTGGTATCTCTTTCTCTTATAATTGCATCTTTCACAGTGAATGGCATTTATGTGAGCCATGTTTCCCTCCCTTGATTTTGATCCTGAGAACAGGTCCATGCTATAGTCTTTAAAACAACAACAGCAGCAAACTTCAGCTTCTGGCTCAGGATCTGGCCAATAAGAGGTGCTCACAGAGTATGCAAATATTGAAGCAAGTTGATGTTTAAGTAAGTATGTGACTTAGGTAAGATCGTAATGTTTGTGGTTGGGGGGCTCCATGCGGAGTGTAGGAGAAGTAATTGTAGTGAGACAGAATTATTGTTATCAGATAAACATTTGAGACACTGGGGTTGTGTGAGAAAAGACAGAACAGAGCAGGTCATTTTCACAGAGCATTGCAGTTCAGTCTGGCCAGATAGAATAAGTTACAAGAAGTAGAGCCAGAGAATACTGGAAGGTACATTTATTTGAGGCAACATGATGAATTCCAGTGCTGTTAAGTCTGGACCTAATAGGGAACCACTGAAAGTTATTGAGCAACAGCTTGATCAGGATTATATCATTGGATAGGAATTCTGTCTTCATATCTGCAGTGGCTATTACTGTACCTGTTAAGAAACACCAAATAAAAATGTCAGGTGTTGGAAGGAGATGAGGCTAGTGGTAGCTAACATTTATTGAGTTGAAATGTCTCGGACCCTATTAAAAGTGCTTTATGTGTATGAACTCTTATAATCCTTGTAACCCTATAAAGTAGATTCTGTTTTTATCACTCCCGTTTTTCAAAGGAAGCAGCTAAAGCAAGAGATATTAAATAAACATGGTTACATGTTTAATAAGTATCTGGAATTGGGATTTGAACCCAGGAAGTCTGCCACTGAATGGTATGTTATTCTGGTTGTTAGGTTAAGGGATCAAACCAGGTTGGGGAAGCACCAAGCCCTAACCTAAAGACTAAGGTTGAGGTTTGAGGAAAAAAGATAGGTAGAGGTAGATTTGGGAGTCACCTTTGAGGGATAGTTTGAATCTGTCATGCAGGTAGGTGAGATTTGTAAGGGAGGAAGTTGGGACAATTTAGTTGTAGGTTGAACATCGAGATCTGGGTTACATCCTCACACAGGCAGCAAGAATAGGAAGTGGAACCAGTGGAAGAGCATCAAACAAGAAGGAAAAGCAGAGCAATGTAATATGAGCAACCCAGAACAAGAGAGGACTCCAGTGAGGACCTCGTGTTTATAGAATGTATGACTAATCAGGAGTTCTTTAAGCTTGTCTGTGCTATGGACTTGGGCAATTTGGTGGAGCCTTTGGACCTTGTCTGATGATAATATTTATAAGGGCATAAATAAAATATGCAGTTATCACAGTATTTAAAGAAAAGGGTGATCATCTAGTAATCTGTATTCCCTTACTAATAGAATGCTAATACATTAAGTTAAATGATTTATTTCAAGTCTAACAACTCATGATTGTAGAGATATCCATTCTGAGACTGTGATATAAAAATGTTAATTGATGGTGATCTCTATTGACGACAATGTTACAGGTACTGTTGATACTACAAAGACTTATTCTTTTCATTGATAAAGTTAAGTTTCAGTTAGTTAGATATTCTTAAAAATAAAGGTGGCTCTTTTTATTCCATCCAGGTTCATGGACCCCAGAATTTTATGGCATGTGGGCTGCAGGTTAAGAACCCCTGTTCTTTTCTTTCTTTTTTGGTTGTGCTGTACAGCTTGTGAATCTTAGTTTCCCAACCAGGGATCGAACCAGGTAGGGAAAGCACTAAGCCCTAATCACTGGTCTGCCAGGGAATTCCCAAGAACCCCTATTCTGATTGAACGAGGAGACAAGACCCTGCACAGGGTGTGAGAGCATGAAGAAAGGGGGAAAACTCATTAGGTTGGTAATTGGGGATTGTTACTGACAGTGGAGAGCAGTTTCTGTCATCTAGGGATAGAGGTCAAAGTACAGGGGATCTGGAAACCCAGGCCAGGTAATTCAGACTGAATCTTTTAGAAAGGGAGGAGCTGCTTAATTTTTCTGAAAGGAGAAGCTAGAGTTACTTTTATAGGAAGACTTACTTAACAGCATGCACCATGGATTGGCTTTGGAGAGACTGGAGGCAGGTTAGGTAGGAACCACAGCATACATTCACACATGGAATGAAAAGGAATAAAGTTGTCATAGCATTAGAACTAATTGCACTTAGAAACCTCACTGTGGTTCGGGAGGCCCTATGTGGTCTTGCTTCTTACTGACTTGCCTCATATCTGTCTGTTGTCTCTTAATCACTAATTACTATATGCCAGCCACACAGGTCTCCTCCATGAAGGAACCAGCCCCTTGCCTGCCTCAGAGCCTTTCCTCCTTCCCACCGCTTCGCTAACTCCTACTCACACTTCATATCCCATCACAATATCACTAGGTTCCATTTCAGTTAGTCTTTCTATGGGGTCTCAGTTCTTTTCCTTTATGCTGCCTTTTACAATGTGCTTTTGTAGGTTTGTGCGTTTACTTATTAATGTCTCTAGACATTAGAGATAAGTTTTCATTAGATTACAAGTTTGATCATGTAGGTGCCTGGTGCCCAGCATGCTATCAAGTACATAGAGGACAGTCCATAAATACTTGCTAAATAAATGAATGAACCTCTTTGAGCCCAGGATTTCTTATTTATGTAATGGTAATAGTAAATTCCAACCTTGTAGAGTAGTTGACAGCATTACTGTATTCTAATAATGCAGCCAAAAAGGAAGAATGAATACGGATGTGAAAAGAGAACCCTGAGCGGGAAATGAAGGGAAGGGTGAGAGCTGGGTGGCCAGGTTTACTCTGGGCTGTGGCAGAAGGGAAGAAGAAAATGGGAAGAGGGGTGGTGTGCATGGGGAAGGGAGTGGGAGTGAAGATGTTTGTAGAGTGGCCCATAGACATGCTTGGTGAGATTTACTGTTGAAATACCAATATTAGGAGGAACTATCATTCATTTAAGGCTTGAAGTTTCTTCCAGGCCCAATTTTGCACCTTCAGTAATCTACAGCCGATTTATTCAGACAGTGAGCAGTCACTTGCTGGTGGGCTTTCTTGGTACGTGCTGAATGTTAAAAAGAACAGGATAAGATCCCTTGAGACCCTGCAGTGGGAGTGAGGTGACTAAAGCAGACATTAACAGAATGATAAAATACAGATGATGGGAACGGCAGGCCAGTGCTCTGGACGCGTACTGAGGAGGTCCCTCATCTCCACTCTGGGTTCCAAGGCTTTCTGAGGGAGCTGAAATTTCAAAGGACTAATATGGAGATAGATTAAGAGGGTCCCGATCATTTAAGTATCATGTCAAGGAAAGCAGACTGCAGAGAACTATTGAAGGTTTTCATATAAATATGATGTGATCAAATGTACTAGTAAAAAGATTCCCATGGCAGTACTGGTAAATGAAAGATTGGAGGCAGAGAGATCAATTCTAAGAAAACTGCAGTAATCCAGGAAAAAAATCTAACCACCGAGAGCCTGAACCAGTAGGAATGGAGGACAGACTCAGGAGATACGGAAGAGGTAGGATCGATAGTGAACAACTGGACAAGATGGTTTGAGGAAGATGAAGTTGTCAAACTTGACTCCCCCATTTGTGACTCATCTGATTGGGTAGACAGTCAGCCTACACACTGAGCTCTTGAATACGGGAGCTGGATCATGCTGGGAAGGGAAGCTGGTGAGGTTCGTTTTGTAGATTTTGAGATAGTACATTCAGTGTAGTAATTGCTGAACTTAATTTGCCTAAAAATTCATTACTGAACATTTAACAGGTTTATGAGATATCATGTAAAATAGGAAAGTAATTTTAAAAAATAAAAGCACAATTTGAAAACCACAAGAGTGCTTTCTATTTCAAACTTTCTCTTAGACATTTTTGAGATAGTCAGGGGAGAAAAATGAACACAAGACTGGGTTAAGTTAAGCAATCATTTTTAATTTTGTTACTTGTAGTGATAGTATGGCAGTTAAGGAAAATTTATTATAGATACTCTTAGAAGTGTTTCCTTGTGAAATATAGTGATAGCATTTATTTAACTACTCTAGAAAAAAAAAAACCGTGGAATAGGAGAATAGATGTAACAAGAATGGAAGACTTTTAGCATGTTTAAATTATTGAAACTTCAGGCATATAGGGGGAGACTTCCCTGGTGAGCCAGTACTCAAGAATCTGTCCTGCAATGCAGGGGAGCAGGGTTAGACCCCTGGATGGAGAACCAAGATCCCACATGCTGTGGAGCAACTAAGCTATGTGCTGCAGCTACTGAGCCTGTGAAGTTGCTCGGTCGTGTACGACTCTTTGCAATCCTATGGACAGTAGGCTGCCAGGCTCCTCCGTCCACGGCATTTTCCAGGCAAGAGTACTAGAGTGGGTCTCCATTTCCTTCTCTAGGGGATCTTCCCGACCTGGGGATCAAACCCAGGTCTCCTGCCTTGCAGGAGATGCTTTACCCTCTGAACCATAAGGGAAGCCCAACTGAGTCAAGAGTCTGTTCACTGAAGACCCGAGGCAGCCAAATTAAAAAACAAAAACAAAAAATGTGTGTGGGTTTACTATTCTTTTGTGTTTGTTTGAAATTTTCCATGATAAAAAATTTTCAGGACTTTCCTGGTGGTTCAGTGGCCAAGACTCTGAGCTCCCAATGCAGGGAGCCAGGGTTCGAACCCTGGTCAGGGAACTAGAGCCCACATACTGCAACTAAGACCCAGAGCAGCCAAATAAAATTTAAAAAAATTCAAACTTGGTCATAGATCCAAAGGAAATCATTTAGTGGAATATAAATATAATTAATTAATCACTGAGTCAAGTCATAAAGTATATTTGAATTTGTGGGAAGACCTGTGATAGACCAGAAGTCATCAAGTAGATGATTGATATCATTTGGGAGTTGACTGGGAAATGCTGTCTGAATATACGCAGATTTCATGTTATGTTTATGCCTCAGGTGATCTCATGCCATTGTCTGGGATGCCGTATGTTCAAGATAGCTATGTTGAGGTGGATGTTTGGTTTGTGATAATTCTCTTTTCTTCAGGAATAGCTCTAAGACATAGAGATGATATTGTGCCTGGCCACCACTAATTGATCCAGAGGTCTATACCTAATACAAGCTGAGACAGTCAGATTGTCTCTTGTAGCAACATGAAACTTGAAAGATAAGATGCTGGAGGCCTTTGAAGATGAGGTATATTAATGGCAACTCAACTCTTGCTGCTAAGGCCCCTGTGACTCCCCTTCCTGAGACTAGCTGATTTATCCCTTTTGATTTTGTGAGCTAGCTCTATATCTGTCCAATAAATCTCCCCTTTAAGGGGCTTCCATGGTGGCTGAGAATCTGCAGGGTGCATCTGCCTGCAGTGCGAGAGACCTGGGTTCGATTCCTACGTCAGGAAGATACCCTGGAGGAGGAAATGGCAGTCTACTGTGGCACTTTTGCTTGGAGAATTCCATGGACACAGGGGCCTGGTGGGCTATAGTCTCTGGGCCTACAAAGAGTTGGACACAACTGAGCGACTAATGGGCTTCCCAGGTAGCTTAGCTGATAAAGAATCCACCGCCAATTCAGGAGACCTCAGTTCAATTCCTGGGTCAGGAAGTTCCACTGGAGCAGGGACAGGCTGCCCATTCCAGTATTCTTGGGCTTCCCTGGTGGCTCAGATGGTAAAGAATCTGCCTGCAATGCAGGAGACTTGGGTTCGATCCCTGAGTTGGGAAAATCTCAACTCACTCNTCACTGAGTCAAGTCATAAAGTATATTTGAATTTGTGGGAAGACCTGTGATAGACCAGAAGTCATCAAGTAGATGATTGATATCATTTGGGAGTTGACTGGGAAATGCTGTCTGAATATACGCAGATTTCATGTTATGTTTATGCCTCAGGTGATCTCATGCCATTGTCTGGGATGCCGTATGTTCAAGATAGCTATGTTGAGGTGGATGTTTGGTTTGTGATAATTCTCTTTTCTTCAGGAATAGCTCTAAGACATAGAGATGATATTGTGCCTGGCCACCACTAATTGATCCAGAGGTCTATACCTAATACAAGCTGAGACAGTCAGATTGTCTCTTGTAGCAACATGAAACTTGAAAGATAAGATGCTGGAGGCCTTTGAAGATGAGGTATATTAATGGCAACTCAACTCTTGCTGCTAAGGCCCCTGTGACTCCCCTTCCTGAGACTAGCTGATTTATCCCTTTTGATTTTGTGAGCTAGCTCTATATCTGTCCAATAAATCTCCCCTTTAAGGGGCTTCCATGGTGGCTGAGAATCTGCAGGGTGCATCTGCCTGCAGTGCGAGAGACCTGGGTTCGATTCCTACGTCAGGAAGATACCCTGGAGGAGGAAATGGCAGTCTACTGTGGCACTTTTGCTTGGAGAATTCCATGGACACAGGGGCCTGGTGGGCTATAGTCTCTGGGCCTACAAATAGTTGGACACAACTGAGCGACTAATGGGCTTCCCAGGTAGCTTAGCTGATAAAGAATCCACCGCCAATTCAGGAGACCTCAGTTCAATTCCTGGGTCAGGAAGTTCCACTGGAGCAGGGACAGGCTGCCCATTCCAGTATTCTTGGGCTTCCCTGGTGGCTCAGATGGTAAAGAATCTGCCTGCAATGCAGGAGACTTGGGTTCGATCCCTGAGTTGGGAAAATCTCAACTCACTCCAGTATTGCCTGGAGAATCCCATGGACAGAGGAATCTGGTGGGCTACAGTCCATGGGGTCACAAAGAGTTGGATGTGACTGAGCGACTAAGCATAGCACAGAGTGACTAACGCCTTGACTTTTCACTTAAAAGTTAACTAGGATTGGTTTCTGTTGCTTAAAATCAAAATAGCCTGATTAAATATAATTATTGCATAATAAAAATTACTGTATAAACATCTTTGTTGTCTTATTACCTCTGTGTTGAAATACATTTAAAAATAAAAACTATCAAATTTACATTTACAAAAATTTCTTGTGGGACCCTATTTTGTCGTGGGTACAATTTGAGAACCACTGTGTACAATATCCAAGTGCATCTCCTTTAGGTTTGGTGTAAGGATGGTGGAATCAGCAAGGTATGAGCCAAAGAGGGGGGATTTGGAAAATGTCAGCAAATAGGTGGTAATGGAAGATAAGTGAGGGTAAATGCCATCGAGAGCAGGTGTAGAGTATAAGAGAAGAGGGTGAGGACAGAACTCCGGGGACTTAAGGGTTAGCTGAAAGGAGTCCATAAAGGTGACAGGATGCCAGAGAAGTTGGAGGAAAAACTAGGAGAGAGTGCTGTCAGGGATGCCAAAAAATAAACCGTTTTAGGAAGCAGGGCATGGCCAATGGTGTCAGATGTTGCTGAGACTGCAAAGAGTCCATTTGATTTAGCAACACAAAGATGTTGAACTGTTTCATTGTTTAGGGTTAAGGATTAAATGGCAAATATGAAAGAGATGGTTGCCCACAACTTTTTCAGGAAACTTGGCTCTGTCAAGAAATAGAAAATGGGGCAGGAGTATAGACACATGAAGGGCTGGGTGTCAGAAAGCCGGGACCTATTGGGTTCACAGGTGTGAGGGCTCTATTTTCAGAGGCGTTCATATCTCATCAAAGACTGAGTTACTGTGATACAGAACTGGCTACCTCCTCTTCTTGCCTGCAATTCCCACTTCCCTGAACTGATGACATACTATTTTTGAGATAATCTATTAATGGAGGTTGTTGCATAGTCCTGGGAGGAAGAAGAATTACATAGAGGGAAGGGTAGTTATAAATGTTTTAACTTATTCCCATTTGTACAGGGAAAGAATACTTAACCACAGCCTTGCCTCCATCTTAATGATGGATGGTTGACTTTGTCTACATGCTGGACTTGTCTACACTGTATTCTTGTTGGGGAGCTTGGATCCTCTTTGCCTTGTCCCTTCACCCAGTGTATTGCAATGTCTGCCCCATGTGTTCCTAGACCTCCCACTAATCCTCATGCTCCTCCACTAGACCTCCTCCTGAACAGTGTTAATCTGGGACACATTAATGAATTGCCATCCCCAAAGAGGACTGGGCCTCTTTGGAGGGTGGGTTTATTTTGGGTCCCCTACCCCATTTCTGACCACACAGTGTGCAGCAAACTATGGTCTGAGTAATATTCAGCCCATCTGCTTTTATATGGCCCAGGAACTCAGAATGGTTTTTTGTTTATAAATGATTGGGAAAAAAAGTGAAAGAATTAGGGACGTCCCTGACTGTCCATTGGTTAAGACTCTGCATTTGCAATGCAGGGGACTCAAGTTTGATCCCTGGTCAGGGAACTAAGATCCCACATGCCTTGTGGTATGACAAATAAATAAATGATTTGAAGACTCTGCCTGACTACCCTTGCTCTCTCCCGCCCCCCCCCCATAAAAAAGGATTATATTTTGTGACTCATCAAAATTTATATGAAATTTTATTTTCAATGATTTACTATCTGATCCTTTATAGAAAAAGGTTGCTCACTCCTGGTGTAGAACTGTAGGTGGCCATGTACCATCTGTCTTCACCGATAGTTTTGGTAATGTTAATATGACAGAGACGGTGAAAGCTGCTGTCGCATCCAACTTTTTGCGACCCCATGGACGGTAGCCTGTCAGGCGGCTCTGTCCATGGAGTTCTCCAGGCCAGAATACTGGAGTGGGTAGCTGTTCCCTTCTCCAGGAATCTACAAACCCAGGGATCAAACCCAGGTCTCCCTCATTGCAGATGGATTCTTTACTGTCTGAGTCACCTCCTCTCTAATTTCCTAGGGCTTTCCTAGTGGCTCAGATGGTAAAGAACCTGCCTACAATGCAGGAGACGTGGGTTCTATCTCTGGGTTGGGGAGATCCCCTGGAGAAAAGAGTGGTTACTCACTCCAGTATTTTTGCCTGGAATAAACCATGGACAGAGAAGCCTGATGGGCTTAGTCCATGTTGCAGAGTCCGGCTGCAGAGTCGGACACAACTGAATGACACACTGCTTTCCTAAGGGCTGAATCTTCCCCACCACAGGAATTACTGATGGATTAATCCACAAAGGAAGCCTACCCCAACCCTGGCATTTTACCCACCAGCACACACACACTCACACACATGTATGTACCCTTTAGTGTTTGGGGATATGCAGAAAGTCATGGGGGAGTGTTTGGGGCTGTTACGACTGCTGCTGTTTGTTTCTCAGAAGGGAGTATGGATTTTGAAAGGACCGTTTTCACATAGATTGATTTTTAAGATTACTACTTAATTGCCACATTAGATTTTTCTCACTGCCTCCCCCTCAAACCCCTTCTGTCTTTCTTTTTCTTCTCTATCATACTTGCAGCATACACACTGACAGTTTCTTCCTCGTCTCCCACTTCTCAGCCCACCACAATCTGGAGTCCACTCCCACTACAGTGCTGAAACGGCTCCCACCACATTTACCACCCATCTCATAACTGCCAAATCTAAGGACGCTTTCCAGGGCTCCCTCGCCTTCCGAGCGGCATCCGACAATGCTGACCTCGCCCCTCCTCGTGGAGCGCCTCTGTTTCTCTGAGTGCTCTTCGCCTTTTATTCTCTTGGCTCCCGGGGTGCTCCTCCTGCCACGGGGTTCATACAAGTCAGTGTGTTTCGGTGGCCTGGCTAACACGTGGTGTCGGTGCCACTCCTTGTCTCCTGTATTGTGTTCTAGACTGTTCTGTCTAGGAGTCTGCGAGGTGTGTTTCCTAGCCTTCCTGGGAGGTTGGCTTCCTGTTAGATTCTCTCACTAGGAGGCATGGGCTCGTATTTATGCCTTAGGCAGGAGTTTCAAACTCAGGACTTGAAATAGGCTCAGGTTTTCCTCTGGATATATGGATTGTCTTGGACACTTAGTCATCAAGAGGTGGAAGGAATGGGAGTAGCCAGTGGTGCGTCCTTTGCGTTGGGGATCTGCCTTAAAACTAGGATCCTGCATGCCATGTGGTGCAGCAGGAAGCAAAGAAACAACCCCACCTGCCTTCTGGTATAACAGAGCCTATACGATCTAGCTCTTGCCTAAATTTTTAGCTCATTTTAAATCAACTGTACCCCAATAAACTTTAAAAAAAAGATAAAAAAGTAACTCCTAAAAAAAAATTCTAGCTCCTCTTGGCATTCCACCTTCATCCCCTGCTTGTTACCAAACAGGAGTACATGAACAACCTCCAACTATTACAGTCCAACTGTACAGAGGTCTCCAAAGAAAGGAGCTCTGAATGCCTTTGACCTTCACCCCTTTGCCTGCTCCTTGCCCTGGGTGTTTTTTCTCTCCTCACATTCTGCTGGCCTGTTTTTCCTTCAAGACTCTTATCAGCCTTCCTAATTACATCCCACCTACTCCTCCATCCTCAAACAGTCTGAGGAGCCCTGCTTCTGGGTGAGAGGATGGGGTTTGCTGTGGAAAAACGAGCTTCCTCAGTTAATTATTTGGCCACAGGGTGGTGCTGCTCAGAAGAGTCCCTTGGTCTGGTTACAAGCTGAGGCTGACAGCCGGATACTGAAGAGGGATCCCCACCAGGAGGCAGACATTCCACTGCCTCCCCACAGCGCCAGCTACACCCCAAGGCTGGCCGGGTGAAAGAGCCAAGTCCTAAAAAGGTGGCTTGCTCCAGGTCTCTCCCCAACGACTGATAACGTCAAACGCTACACTTTTTGTGATTGGCTTATCCAGAATGACAAGGGCAGTGGTGGGAAGTGAGCTAGAGAAACATGATCTGGGAAGGAATTTGGGGACCTGGGTCAGCTAGCTGGTAGTTCCTAGCCCCCCGGGGAAGTGTGAAGATATGGGTCATGAGCCGAGCCTGGAAACTACGCTGCTACGGCTGCTTTCCTTTCTGTGGCTGCTGCCCCTGTCTTGGACCGCCCCTGAAGGTATGACAGTACCTTTCATTGACTTCCATCCTGATTGGGGTAGAGCCTAGGGAGCCGGGGTATTTGAAAGTGACACGAGTGCTTAGTAAATGGTGAAAGTGTGATGAGAGCAGAAACGATAGCAGAATTGGGAAAGAGAGCCATGCTATAGATGGATGGTAAACAATGCCAGAGGTGCTTCGTAGGTTCCATTGAAGACAGTCTCTTGAAGCAGAGATTATTATATCCATTTTCCAGATGAAGGAAATGAGACTCAGAGTTTAAGTAACTTGGGCAAGTTCACCCCTTTGGTAAGTGGTAGAGCTGGGATTTGAACAAAACAGATGTTATCTCCACTGTTCCTACTTAGGAACCCTGCACTCTGAAATCAATTCACCTTACAATTCTTGAAAAACCTCTTAACTTTATTGGTCCTTAGTTTCTTTCTCTGAAAAGGATGGAGTAGAATGGAAGAAGAACCTGGAAGATCCCTCTTACTCTGTCTATCATTCTGAATATTGGGTTTTGAGTAGAATCTTTCTGGCTGGGGAGATTCCTGCCAGGAGTTTCAAAAAATTAGGGATTATTTCCTGTAGCTATGGTACTATTCCCCTAGTCCTGTCTTTGCAAGATCTGCAGGGCTGAGGGAGGGAAGATATATTCAAAGAGGCATGGTGCCAACGAAGTGCCTGAAAAGAAGCCTGGAAAGTGGTTTTATAGTCTGCCATGGACTTCCCTGGTGGCTCAGATGGTAAAGCATCTGTCTACAATGGGGGATACTCGGGTTCAATCCCTGGGTCGGGAAGATCTCCTGGAGAAGGAAATGGCAACCCACTCCAGTATTCTTGCATGGAAAATCCCATGGACAGAAGAGCCTGGTAGGTTACAGTCCATGGGGTCGCGAAGAGTCGGACACAACTGAACGACTTCACTTGTGTGTGTCTGAGTGTAGGGTACGGCACTGTTGTCTATGGCCTAGATCACTGTTCTCCGTCCACGTGAAGACTGGGAAACCCATACAGGCCCTTCACAAGTCAACAGGATGGCCTCCTGGGAATTACACAAAGGTCTCTCCTGTGGGAGAAAGTAGCCCTGTGCCAGGACTTCCCAGGTGGGGCTAGCGCTAAAGAACCTGCCTGCCAATGCAGGAGGTGAGTCCTGCCTGGAGAATCCCATGAACAGAGGAGCCTGGTGGCTACAGTCCATAGGGTCGCAAATAACTGGACACGACTGAATGGACTTAGCACGCACACACACAACCTTGTGCCAAGATGTATGGCTTGGTAAGCAAAATGCAAGCTGAATTTCAGCCACAACTTACCTCCTTGGCTGGGTGCTTTGGGGCACAAAAATATAGTCAATGCTGTGACTCTGTCAACTGAATTTGTCACTTTAGATCCTAGAACCTTTTACTTGTTACAGCTTTAGATGGTTGATGTTGTTTTTATGGACTGGGAAAGTTTGGAGAGATTCTGTAATTTCTTTTTCGCCCCTATTGGGAGACAGAGCCTAAGTGACAGACACAAGATGGGTTGTACACCCACTATTGCCCTCCTCCTCCCTGGAGCAGGGCTTGCTGGTTTCTTTTTTAAAAAAATATTTATTTATTTGGCTGTATTGGGTTTTAGTTGAGGTAAGCAGAATCTTCATTAGGTTATGCAGGATCTTTCGTTGCGGCAAGTGGATTCTCTAGTTGTGGCGCAAAGGCTCCTGAACTATATTGCTCAGTAGCTACAGTGCACAGGCCTAGTTGCTTCTCAGCTATGGAATCTTCATTTCTCAACCAGGGATCCAACCCAAGTCCCCTGCATTGCAAGGGGGATTCTTAACCACTGGACCACCAAGGAAGTCCCTTGCTGTTCTCTAAGCTAAAGGGGATCCTACCTCCCTGAACCCCACCTGTCTCTTTTGCAGCTCCTGCTCCAGGGTGGAGGGATGAGCTACAAAACCACACGTTCCTGCACACAATGTACTGCCAGGACTGGAGCCCCACCGTGGGGCTCTCTGAGGCCTACGACGGGGACCAGCTTTTCTCCTTCGACTTTTCCCAGAGCATCCGAGTGCCTCGCTTGCCTGAATTTGCGGACTGGGCTCACCAGCATGGAGATACTTCTGACATTATGTTTGACAAAGGTTTTTGCCGGGCCATGATCGAGGAAATTGGTCCACAACTTGAAGGGAAAATCCCTGTGTCTAGAGGTCAGGGCATTTTTCTATAGAGGTGGGGAGGGGAGCTGCCCTCTTAACCTCATTGTACACTGAATTTTTCCCTTTCACACCAATTTCCCATCTCTCATGCTTTCTGGTTCTCCCCTTGAACCTTGATTTTTCTACCACCCATGGTCTGCACTCTGTTTTTGTTGTGGGCAGAAGAAAAGCGCCTGGGGTGTAGTAGGATTCGAAATTATGGAACTTGATAAATTTAGCAGGGACCAACTGATGCCTTCTGACTGTTAGCACTTGTGTTATGATTGATGCTCAGCAAGATGGAAGGGGAGAATGGAAGTATCTGATGATGTGTCTGAATTTCATTTTATTTATTTATTTTAAAACTTGAGTTTATTAGGAAATACTGATGGATCATAGTAGATGAAAACCCTAGCTGAGTTAACGAAATGGTAGTTAACTGCCTTGGTAAACTAGGCTAAACTACATGGATTAAGTGAGCTCTGTTAGTATTTATTTTATTATTCTGCCATAATTGTTTGGACATCACAGTGTGTTTTTTTAATTGAAATATAGTTGATCCACAGTGCTGTGCCAATCTCTGCTGCACAGCCAAGTGACACAGTTGTGCACATGCATACATTCTTTTTTTAATATTCTTCTCCATCATTGTTTATCCCCGGAGACTGGATATAATTCCCCATGCCACACAGCAGGACCTTGTTGTCCAACCATTCTAAATGAAATAGTTTGCAATCATAATGTGTTTTAATGTACATTTTTCAAGATTTAAACAATACCACATCAAAACTGAGTTGACATTAATTAGATGACAAGGTAACTTAAAAAACATATATAGATGTGATCAGCATGTCTTTCAAATACGTCCAAATGTATAGTTCTTGAAGCTATCCTTAAAATCAGTATTTTCAATGTTTTTTACCAATTGGTTCTTTTTTTCCAGTGGTTACCTTTATTTTTTAATTTAATTTTTATTTTATATTGGAGTATAGTTGATGTACAATGCTGTGTTAGTTTTAGGTGTACGGTAAAGCGGTTCCCTTACACACATACATATATTCATTCTTTTTCAGTTTCTTTTCCCACATAGGTTATTACAGAATATTGAGTAGAGTTCTCAGTGCTGTAAAGTAGGTCCTTATTGATTATTGATCTCATATATAGTAGTGTATCTGTTAATCCCAAACTCCTGGTTAAAATGTGCCTGCATTTTTAATGAGAGGACAGCCCGTGGTCAGGACCACCCCCCCCCCCCTACTGCCGCGGTCCAGGCCGGAAGTGCTGCAGGAAGTTAGGGACCAGTGTGGTCTGGCTCTGGTCCAGGTCTGGTTCTTGCCTGGGCAAAGACCTCCCCCAGAGTCCCAGTTCCTCATCTCTCCTCCACGTGCCACAGCCCCTCCATAAATGGGGGTCCCATCTGACCTTCCTTCCTTCACGCCTTAATCCCCCAACAGGGTTCCCCATCGTTCAGTTGTTCACATTGAAGCCCCTGGAGTTTGGCAAGCCCAACACACTGGTCTGTTTCATCAGTAACCTCTTTCCACCTACACTGACCGTGAACTGGCAGCATCAGTCGGCGCCCGTGGAAGGAGTCAGGCCCACTTTTGTCTCAGCGGTTGATGGACTCACCTTCCAGGCCTTTTCCTACTTAAACTTCACACCAGCACCTTCTGATCTTTTCTCTTGCATCGTGACTCATGAGATCGATGGCTACACAGCAATCGCTTTTTGGGGTGAGACCCTTCTCCCTGGATGCCTGGTTCCTTTGTGGGGCAGAAGAGAGGTGGACCCACGGGAGGGCTTCTTTCTCCACCTGGCCCTTGTTCAGGCCGTTCCCACTCTGCGCAGACCTCAGTCTTCCCAGCCTCGGGGTCTGCCCTGTCATAGACAGCCACGTCATCCCCAACCAGGTCGTGGGTCTTGGGGCTGATCAGCTCCCCTTTTTCTCCAGTGCCCCAGAATGCGCTGCCCTCTGATCTTCTGGAGAACGTGCTGTGCGGCGTGGCCTTTGGCCTGGGTGTGCTGGGCATCATTGTTGGCTTGGTCCTCATCATCTACTCCCGAAAGCCGTGCTCAGGGGGTACGTTGGGGCATCTGGAGGGGGCGGGAGAGCCAGACACAGTGGCACACATGTGAGTTTGCCGGGGACTGTCTTGTGACCCACGGAGCACACAGTGGCCCTTGGGTGGGCAGGCCTGTATCTGCACACCCATCCTCCTGGTTGAGGCCCCGGGTGCACACACGCAGTTACAGGTCGGGAGGATGTCTTTGCATGGTGGAGGAGCAGTGGGGGAGCTGGAGGAAGGGCGTTTGGAGATGATCTGGAGACAAGGAGAGAGCAACTTCTGGATGGTGTGTTGCTGGTGGGGAAGGGCCTTTGGGGATGAGAAGGACCCCCCCGATGGATTTTCTCCATCCTTCTTTCTCCTCAGGCTGACTCTTCCGGACCAGAGTCTGATGCCAACAGCTGCAGCCATGCAACCAGGAGGTGTTCAGGTTCTCACACCCCGATCAGGATCTCTCCTTCTCAGAGCAGGAGGCCCTGGGACTCCTCTGGGGTGTGTGTGCGTGTGTGTGTGTGTCTGTCTGTGAGAGCATGTGTTCTCAGCTGAGGGCTCTGCATCCAGGGGAACCCAGAGAGGCCTTCTGATCACAACCATACCCCTGCCGTGTCAAGGCAATAAATCTCATTTCTTAATATTGGCGTGGCTTCTTTTTAAACTCACGATATTTTATTTCTGGATATTTTAACTTGAGTAGGTTTTCATGGCAAACTCGACATGCCTTCACCTGACACAGTTTGCCCTCATTAGGGAGAGAAATGGGAAAACCCCCAACTCCTGGCTGACTCCCGCTCCCTGGTCTCCACACAGCACAACGGCTTTTACTACTATTAGTCTGTGCAAAATATGTGAGCAATGAAAACAGAGCCTCTTTCTGATAATCTGCTCACACAATGGTGGAGGAAGCTGCTTGCCTTTTTTTTTTTTTTTTTGCACTCTACCATTTGTGAAAGTGTTCATGCCTAGTAGAGTCTGTCTTGAGGAATATATAACTACCTTCACCCTTCACCATAGCTGGGAAAACAAGAGCTTCAGAGTGGGAAAAATAAGACTTCAGATGCTGTTCTAACTCAGTCATCTCGGTTTTGTGAAAACAGTGTAATCAAAAATCACTGAAGTGAAGTGTGAACAGCCTGGAAGGGCCCAGAACTCACGTGTCTGCTCCGATGACCCGTTCCTTGGCCTGAAGGGACTGTCCAGGGAGAACACGCTGCTGCCGCCCCCTGGGTGGGCAGTGGTGGTGTGGTGGGGCACCTGGCGAATGGCGGTAGCTCCCTTTGTCTGCACTCTCTTGCTTGCTTTTCTCGAGGTCTGGGAGTTGCTTTCAAGGAGGGAGTGGCGTTAAGACGAAAAGTGAAATTATTTTGGTGTTGGTGCACGAGTCTCTGCTTTCTGCATTATATCAGAATCTCAGGGAAAATATTCACTTCTTCCGAGAACCTGGCACCTCCTCTGAACCACCTTACTGCTAAGAGCAGCACGTGTACTGGTTAAGAAGATGAGGTGCAGAACCAGACCACTGGGGATTCAGTCATGACTGCAGCTGTGTGTCCTTGGATGAGTTCCTCAGCCTCTCTGTCTGGGTGTCATTTTCTGTAAAAGGATGATGTTAACAGTGGTGCCTCCCTGAATAAAGTTTCTGTGAAGCTTAAATTAATATCTTTGCAGAATGCTTAGAACAGTGCTTGGCACGTAGAAAAAGTGCTTGTAACTTAGCCAAGATTTTCACTGGGGAATTCAGCAGCATCATTAACTTCTTTTCTGGAAACAACTTTGACTCTCCCTTCAAGTATTATATGGTCTCTCTTTGAGATCTTTTTCTTTCACGTTACCATTTTGCATCTGTCCCTTGTTGCTTTCTAGTTCTTGATTTCTCTCTCTCCATTTTCCAACCTATCCAGAAACTTGCTGCCACTCAAACCTTAAAAGTGCTTTTATTTATTTATCTGTGAGTGTTTTTTTTTTTTCTGCTGCACCTCTTGGCTTGTGGGATCTTAGTTCCCCGACGAGGAGTGAACCTGGGCCCTTGGCAGTGAAAGTGCAGAGTCGAAAATCACTGGACCACCAGAAACTTTCCAAATCTTTTTTTAAACTACACTGTGTGGCCTTAGACAAGTCACACCCTCTCTCTGGGCCTCAAACTCCTCGTCTGTAAAACGGTGGGCTTAGGTTCGGTGCTCTCTGATCAAGCATTCTGTGATACTGTCGCTTATAATATTCAAGAAGCCTTCCAGACCCTCTCTCATCTTATGTCCCCCTTTTAATAAAAAACTTAGTGCCTCCTCTTCCATGAACCTATTCCTAATTTTCCAGCCCTAACTGACCTTGACTGAGCTCTTCCAAGACGTGATACACTCAGCCCAGACTGCTCTCATGGCTACGCCGTCTTGGCTCATGGGTTAGTTTTTCACACAACTGCTTTGTCATTTCAGCAATTCAGGTATCATAAACAGTTTACACGCTCACCAATGTCACTTTCCTTTATTGTCACTAGCACTTGAAATTATTTGACTTTCAAATGTTGGCAATTCAGTGGGTGTCAAGTGGTCTCATGTTTTAATTTGCTTTTTTTGCCTTACTAGTGAGGCTGGACATCATCTCCTAGGTTTCTCTCTGTGTGAGTTGCAGATTTATACTGTTCATCTATCTTAAAAATGGTTTTTCCATGTGACTGTGGGGGGAGTGTTTCTGATATATTCCATATGGTAATCGTTTGTCAGTATATAAATACTGTAAGTGCCTTCTTCCACTTTGCTGCTCGTTTGTATATGGTCCCTTCCCTAAATAGAATGATTTCATTTTCATGGTCGAAACCCACATGGTGGGAAATCCCTGAGGGTCCGGTGGTTAAGACACCATGCTTCCAATGGAGAAGGCACTGGTTTAATTCCTGGTCATCAAACTAAGATACCACATACACCTGATGTGACCAAAAACTTAAAAAAAAAACAACCCATATGGTTTGTGTTTTCATAATCTTAAGAAATTCTTTCCAAACCCAGGGCAGTAAAGTTATAATTTTTGCTGGAACATAAAGTGATAAGGTAAGTCTCCATATTCTCAGTGAGAATATTTTTAAAACATTTTGACCAGTTTCAAAATATAAAGCTTTAGGTATGTAGAAGTTATAGGCAAATAGTCAAACGTCTGCTAACTACTTTTATTTAGTTACTCACAAGTTTAAAATCCCATAATTTATAACATAGTATTTTAACACATATTGCTGTTTCCACTTTCCATAATTTTTATTCTAATTCTTCTCATGTATTTATTTTTGATTATGCTAATGGTTTCTAGATTATTTAATTGGTTGATTTAAAAATAAGTCCATTTATTTAAACTAAAATGCCCCACCAAAACCAGTTTATTCTTTTCTCCCATCTCCCGGCTGCTGTCTCTGGCACCCACAAATCTGTTCTCTTCCGTTCCTATAAGCTTATTATTATTATTCCACATAATAAAGAGATTATATGGTGTTTTTCTTTTTCCAACTTATTTCATTTCACATAATGCCCTTGAGGTCCATCTATGTTGTTGAAAATGACAACATTTTATTTTTTATGACTGAATAGTATCCCATTATATGTACACATGACAATTTCTTTATTCTTGCATTCACTGATGGACAGTTAGGTTGTTTCCATATTGTGTCTACAGTAAATAATGCTGTAGTGAACATGGGGGTATATATATATATATACATATTTGAATTAATGTTTTTGTTTTCTTTGAATAAAGACCCAGAAGTGGAATTGCTAGATCATATGGTAGTTCTGTTTTGGGGTTTTTTTTTGAGGAACTTCTGTACTGTTGCTGAATCCTTATGCAATATGGTAGGAATGGAAGTTGGTTAAGCTACTCTGGAAAACAGTATGCAGGCTCCTCAGCTATTTGTTAATGGAAATCATTTTAGAATAATGTATCTTCTCCAAAGAACTTTGAAAGAGTGGCCATAATTTGGAAAGGGGAGAATTTAAGGACTTATATCAAAGGTGATTCTCTCTTTCCTGATGAATAATTTTGGGTAAAAATGCTTTGCTTTATATTTATCTGGCCATCTATGATATTGGACTAAGCCTTCTTCTATTAGTATTTGTTATTCTCCTTTCACATTTGGATCTTTACTGATCTGGAGTTTTTGCATATGGTGTGAGTATGTTTACAACTTTCTTTTTCTCCAAACACTAAATTGACATTAATGTCATTTAGCAACTATTTGATTTATTCCCAGAAATTTTATGCCAAATTCCTCCATATGCATGGATTTGTCTCTGAATTATTCTGTTCAATTGGTTTGTCAGTTTCTTGTTCACTTAAACATGTTTAAATTATTACGGCTTTTTAAAAATGTTTTCATATTTGACAATGCTAGTTTCCATTTCTTTGCCACCTCACTTCCCGGAACACTACATTATACTCTTCTTTATCAAAATTGTCTAAGATTCTCATGGACTTTATTATCATATATATTTTAGAGTCAGTTTGTCAAATTCTCCCCAAATTCTGCTTTGATTTTGGTTAGGAATATGGGGGGAACCTGACTTCATTGTGATAGGATGCCTCATCCATGAGTAATGGTATGTCTCTTCACTTCTTGAGGTCTAAATTTATGTACTTTAATAAAGTTTTCCTTTTATTCCATAAAGTTCTTATACTTTTATATATTAATTTCTAAATATATAAATATATTATGGTTTTTAAATTCCTGTTAGAAATGGTTGGCAATTTCAATTATTTTCTGATTATTAAGATATTATTATGGGGCTTCCCTGGTGGCTCAGATGGTGAAGAATCTGTCTCTAATACAAGAAACCAGGGTTTGATCCCTGGGTCAAGGAGAACCCCTGGAGAAGGAAATGGCTACCCACTCCAGTGTTCTTGCCTGGAGAATTCCATGGACAGAGGAGCCTGGCTACAATCCATGGGGTTGCAAAGAGTCAGACAGGATTGAATGACTAATACTTTCACTTTTTCAAGATATTATTATAGTGTAGGATTTTGAATCATAAATCCTGAGTTCAAGCCATCGTGCTATTACCCAGCATCTGGGTAAAGCTGAGCAATCACTAACCTCCCTCTGCCTCCATTTTTTCATAGTTAAGATGGGGAGGTAATAACATGATTCAAGAGTGGTGGTGGCAGGACTTCCTGGGGGTTCAGTGTCTAAGACTCCATGTTCCCAATGCACGGGGCCCGAGTTTGATCCCTGGTCAGGGAATAAGATCCAACATGCCACAACTAAAGATCCTACATGCTGCAACTAAGTCCTGGCTCAGTCAAATAAATTAAATATTAAAAAAAAAAACCTTGTGGTGGCAAATCAGGTAAAATATATGCTAGTAGTTCAAGTAATCCAGCTGCAGGATGGAAAGATGTTGATCTAGTTATAGCTACTGTAACCCAAAGGTCAGGGTCTAGAGTAGAGAATCCTAACAGAGAAGATGAAGAGTGAGAAGAGGCGAGATGGCAGGTGGGTGGATGTGAAGCTGAACAGACTGGAAAGTCACGTAATCCTGACCCAATGCAGAAGTGTGTAGTTTTGGGAAGACGTTGAAGGAAGTCACAAATGTGGTCTTATACTCTTGGTTTTCAATTACAGATGTTGGATGGATTGAACAATTTTTGACTTTATAAAATGGAAGCTTAAGTGAAAAACATCTGTCCAGAAGAGGAGCCTGTGTGCGTACAGGGACACTAGGAAAATACCTAGAAGAGCTCCAGTATTATGGCCAGCCTCTTGGAAAAAGCGTAAGACCACATTGGTGAATTTCTTCCATGTGCCAATGATGTCGTTGTAGTTGTTTTTGTTTTCACCAGTCCAGGTGGCTGGTAGACCCTCAGCAGAAACGTGCATTTCCAAGCTTGTGCAGTTATACACCAACCGCCTTCCTCTTCTCTGATGTGAATGCAGCCCACTTCCAGGCCTACCATCAACGGAGAGGACTTCCTGGGCACCAAACCCACAATGACTTCTGTTTTCTCTTTTAAGTCCACCATCCAGATTGCTTGCCTGCTTTAACAAAAACTCTTCTCTTTCTGGATATTTCTTCTCACTCTCCAGCTGACCTGCAAGTGGATGACATGGAGGCAGAGGCCACATCTCTTAGCTCTTGGGAGTCTGTATAATGCTTTGCACACACACACCATAGTTAGTCCACTTCTGGCATTAGTGGCTAGGTTGGTGGAAGAGGCAGTAGGCGGGGAGGGGACTCACTCTTTGGGCCATTCTATACTGGCAGTAAAAGAGGGACAGGGACTCCCCTGGTAACCCAGTGGTTGAGAATCCACCTGCCAGTGAAGGGAACACAGGTTCAATCTCTAGTTCAGGAAGATCCTACAAGCCATAGGAAAACTAAGCCCATGCACCAGAACTGTTGAAGTCCATGAGCCCTATAGAATGTGCTCTGCAAGAAGAGAAGCCACTGCAACAAGAAGTCCTTACACCACAACTAGAGAAAGCCCATGAGCAGCAATGAAGACCAAGTATAGCCAATAAATAAATAAATACAGAGGGACAGCACAAGAGAAGCTGCCTGGGATTCCCTAATGTCAGTCCTGGGTTCTACATAAATGGTCATCCAATCACCAACAGCCACAGGACTGGGACTGGAAAAGGTCAGTTTTCACTCCAATCCCAAAGAAAGGCAATGCCAAAGAATGTTCACACTACCGTACAATTGCACTCATCTCACATGCTTGCAAAGTAATGCTCAAAATTCTCCAAGCCAGGCTTCAACAGTATGTGAATCATGAACTTACAGATTTTCAAGCTTGATTTAGAAAAGGCAGAGGAACCAGAGATTACCAACGTTGGATCATTGAAAAAGCAAGAGAGTTCCACAAAAACATCTGCTTCTGCTTTATCGACTATGGCAAAACCTTTGACTGTGTGGATCACAACAAACTGTGGAAAATTCAAGAGTTGGGAATACCAGACCACCTGACCTGCCTCCTGAGAAATCTGTATGCAAGTCAAGAAGCAACAGTTAGAACCAAACATGGAACAACAGACTGGTTCCAAATTGGGAAAGGAGTACGTCAAGGCTATATATTGTTACCCTGCTTATTTAACTTATATGCAGAGTACATCATGCAAAATGCCTGGCTGGATGAAGCACAAGCTGGAATCAAGATTCCTGGGAGAAATATCAATAACCTCAGATATGCATATAACACCACCCTTATGGCAGAAAACGAAGCGGAACTAAAGAGCCTCTTGATGAAAGTGAAAGATTAGAGTGAAAAGGTTGGCTTAAAGCTCAACATTCAGAAAACTAAGATCATGGCATCCAGTCCCATCACTTCATGGCAAATAGATGGGGAAACGATGGAAACAGTGACAGACTTTATTCTCTTGGGCTCCAAAATCACTGCATAAGGTGACTGCAGCCATGAAATTAAAAGACACTTGCTCCTTGGAAGAAAAGCTATGACCAACCTAGACAGTATATTAAAAAGCAGAGACATTACTTTATCAACAAAAGTCCATCTAGTCAAAGCTATAGCTTTTCCAGTAGTCATGTATGGATGTGAGAGTTGGACTGTAAAGAAAGCTGAGTGCTGAAGAATTGATGCTTTTGAACTGTGGTGCTGGAGAAGACTCTTGAAGCATCCCTTGAATTGCAAGATCAAAAAAGTCCATCCTAGAGGAAATCAGTCTTGAGCATTCATTGGAAGGACTGATGTTGAAGCTGAAACACCAATACTTTGGCCACCTGATGTGAAGAACTGACTCATTGGAAAAGACCCTGATGCTGGGAAAGATTGAAGGCGGGAGGAGAAGGGGACGACAGAAGATAAGATGGTTGAATGGCATCACTGACTCAATGGACATGAGTCTGAGCAAGCTCTGGGAGTTGGTAATGGACAGCA
>SJYW01052594.1:2436401-2450441 GCA_006410735.1 Raphicerus campestris
CCTTTGACTGTGTGGATCACAACAAACTGTGGAAAATTCAAGAGTTGGGAATACCAGACCACCTGACCTGCCTCCTGAGAAATCTGTATGCAAGTCAAGAAGCAACAGTTAGAACCAAACATGGAACAACAGACTGGTTCCAAATTGGGAAAGGAGTACGTCAAGGCTATATATTGTTACCCTGCTTATTTAACTTATATGCAGAGTACATCATGCAAAATGCCTGGCTGGATGAAGCACAAGCTGGAATCAAGATTCCTGGGAGAAATATCAATAACCTCAGATATGCATATAACACCACCCTTATGGCAGAAAACGAAGAGGAACTAAAGAGCCTCTTGATGAAAGTGAAAGATTAGAGTGAAAAGGTTGGCTTAAAGCTCAACATTCAGAAAACTAAGATCATGGCATCCAGTCCCATCACTTCATGGCAAATAGATGGGGAAACGATGGAAACAGTGACAGACTTTATTCTCTTGGGCTCCAAAATCACTGCATATGGTGACTGCAGCCATGAAATTAAAAGACACTTGCTCCTTGGAAGAAAAGCTATGACCAACCTAGACAGTATATTAAAAAGCAGAGACATTACTTTATCAACAAAAGTCCATCTAGTCAAAGCTATAGCTTTTCCAGTAGTCATGTATGGATGTGAGAGTTGGACTGTAAAGAAAGCTGAGTGCTGAAGAATTGATGCTTTTGAACTGTGGTGCTGGAGAAGACTCTTGAAGCATCCCTTGAATTGCAAGATCAAAAAAGTCCATCCTAGAGGAAATCAGTCTTGAGCATTCATTGGAAGGACTGATGTTGAAGCTGAAACACCAATACTTTGGCCACCTGATGTGAAGAACTAACTCATTGGAAAAGACTCTGATGCTGGGAAAGATTGAAGGCAGGAGGAGAAGGGGATGACAAAGGATGAGATGGTTGGATGGTATCACCGAGTTGATGGACATGAGTCTGACTCTGGGAGCTGGTGATGGACAGGGAGGCCTGGCATGTTGCGGTTCATGGAGTCGCAAAGAGTCAGACGTGACTGAGCGATTGAACTGAACTGAAGTGAATTACCAACAATGCTCAAGACAGTTGAAATATTCTTTGAGTTGACTAGAAGTAGGGGACAGAGCTATGTGTGTAAAAACAAACACAAAAAAGTATAGTTAAGAGGAAAAAGGGAAGGAAGAAACCACTTCGCTGAGCACAGGTCTCTGGGTTTTTCTGTCCAGCTTAATTCTAAAACCACATTCAGTCTTCTCATTAGAAGAGAAGTGAAATTGCCTGTGTTTCCTGTTGCTGCCTTATGGAAGGTTTCACATCTCCTTTGGCTGCCTGAGCAGAGAGAGACCCAGGCACAAGAGGGAGCTCGCCGAGCCTCCAGGAGCTGGCGGTGGGCCACGCAGGGAGCATTCTGGTTCCAGGCAGGCTTTGGAGACCTTGATAAGGATCCCGAGACCTGGTTCCTCAGGTTAGGCTCACCACCTACCTGGCGGTGGAGGAGAGACTTTCAAAGGGGAAGTGAACATGTGTGTAGGGGAACTCACACAGTTTTGAGACTGTTGAAAGAGAAAGTAGAAGAGACACTGGCTCAGAGTGGGAGGAACTCTGAGCATTGGAAAGAGAAGACTCAGAGGCATGTGCTGGCTCTTCCCATTTTCCTTTTCTCAGCGGGGGCCACCACAAGCTACCTCTATGCCGTCCTCTCAGTCCTAGGACAGTGAGTGTGTGGGCACACTCAAATGTTTGTGTGTGTGTACTTTGAAACCTTTGGTGTGAATCTTCAACTTATTTTCCAAATTATAAAAAGGACCATTAACAGGACTTTTAAGATTAAATGAAATAGTGTGGATCTCATAGTATCCACCACAAAGTAGAAGCTCAACAAAGTTTGGACTCCCCCCACCTCCTCCGTTTTCGGTTAATTCAACACCCTTCACGGCTGATTAGAGTTCAAGTGTAGAGCAATCTTGTAACCAGGTGGGGTTGAGGGCGGGGGTGGTAGGAAAACATGGTCAGAGCATCAGTGAAGCTCAACTAATTACACAAAACCAGCCTTTGGTTCCTGATATTCATCTATATTTTCATTTGGGGGATATAGTTTCCCCTTTCCTCTCTTCTTCAGAAATATCGTATTCTCTTGGAGTCAGGGACTTGGAGGGAGGACGGGTAACTGTCGTGTTAAGGGGTTCCCTCATCATCCTCTTCTGTTTAGCTCACTATTAAGTCAAGTTCAAGAGCTTTCAGGAACCAAGCTGGGGAGAGGCAGCTCTGAAGCCTGGTGGGGACCACAGGGAAGTCAACTGAGGGTTTTATATTTGTAATGGGAAAATCTACCAGTTATATAGGTCACAGGTGAGAATGAATTGCTATGTGAAGTTTGTCTTTTCCTGGGGAAGAAGGACAGGGAACATTTATTTCATTTTTCTAGTGGCTTCACAATGCGAGGAGGGCATGCCCCAAGACAGATGGGACCTGTCAGGGAAACACATAGGGGAATTTTGAGTTTGGGGGAGACAAGTGAGCTTTGGGCACTGGCTCATGACCAGCTATTTATGAAGCGGATTAGTGGGGTTGCCCAGCGGTCTGCCCTGAGATGGTTCAAAGGATAGGGTGTCCTGGCTCCAGAAAGCAGAAAGGGG
This sequence comes from Raphicerus campestris, assembly GCA_006410735.1. NCBI lineage: Eukaryota > Metazoa > Chordata > Mammalia > Artiodactyla > Bovidae > Raphicerus > Raphicerus campestris. The sequence continues at coordinate 2,439,038 of SJYW01052594.1, forward strand.
AAAATGAAATTCGTCTGGCTAGAACGGAAGAAGCAATGGGAGCCCAGGGAGGGACTGTTCAGGGCTGTGGCCCTGAGCTCTTAGGAACAGCGCCTCTTATTCTGCCATCTTGCTTTGAGGTCAGACAACTGCACTCTCAGCAGCCTTGTCTCTACCGCATTCCCCAGAAGGGCCTCTTGTCTACCTGTTTCCTGGGCGACAGGACAGACCACGGGTTATGTAATCAAGGGTTAAGTGAAGTGAAATGAAGTCGCTCAGTCATGTCTGACTCTTTGCGACCCCGTGGACTGTAGCCAACCAGGCTCCTCCATTCATGGTATTCTCTCCAGGCAAGAATACTGGAGTGGGTTGCCATTTCCTTCTCCAGGGGATCTTCCTGATCCAGGGATCGAACCCAGGTCTCCCACATTGCGGGCAGACGCTTTAACCTCTGAGCCACCAGGGAAGCCCAATCAAGGTTAAGTTCCCTAGTAACTTCCCTTAAAGGAGCAAGAGAGGTGACCTTGTCTCAGTATCTGGGGAGACCTTGAGAGAAAACAGTTAGATCAGTGGACAGTCTAGGCTGCATACATCCTGGGAATACAGGGTTTATTCTCTCCAGCAATCTAGGGAAATCCACCTGTGGGTGTGTGTGAGAGTTGCTCAGTCGTGTCCGACTCTGCAACCCCATGGACTGCAGCCCACCAGGCTCCTCTGTCCAAGGGAGTATCCAAGCAAGAGCACTGGAGAGGGTTGCTATTTCCTTTTCCAAGGGAAATCCACCTGCAGACTGGTTGTTCTGTGGCGTAGTAAGAGACTAGTTGCTAAAAGCCCAGGGCAGGATGAGATCTACCTGGTAACTGATGATGCTGGGCTGAGATGCTCAATGATTTGTCTCTATACTTGTCCCCGCCTACCTAGGCAGTCTGACAATTCTCAGTTTGGAACGCTCGGATGATCTGGCAAGGAACAGGTTTATTATCTCGGGCCTTAGTAGCCCCAAATTGCTCATTTAGAGAGCATCAAGGGGTCCCGGGCAGTACCACATTCCCACTTAGTGTGTAGAGATCCTCAACCCAGGCTGGGACTTTTGGGGTAGACGAAGACCCAGGGCCCCTGGAGGAGCTGGTCCAGGGGACCGAACTCCCCGTGTCTCCCCAGAGCAGAGAATGACTGTCCTGCTACTGCTGCTGCTGGGCCTCAGCCTGGGCTGCACCGGAGCAGGTAAGGACTCTCCCTTCCTCTGCTCCCTTTGGATTGGGGGGTTCTGTTTTGCTATTGGGTTCGGATACCCCAAAGCAGTCTATCTCCCTATTATATACTCCCACCGCACTTTGTACTGTAGCTTTGCAGCAATTTTTTGAATTTATNGGGCAGACGCTTTAACCTCTGAGCCACCAGGGAAGCCCAATCAAGGTTAAGTTCCCTAGTAACTTCCCTTAAAGGAGCAAGAGAGGTGACCTTGTCTCAGTATCTGGGGAGACCTTGAGAGAAAACAGTTAGATCAGTGGACAGTCTAGGCTGCATACATCCTGGGAATACAGGGTTTATTCTCTCCAGCAATCTAGGGAAATCCACCTGTGGGTGTGTGTGAGAGTTGCTCAGTCGTGTCCGACTCTGCAACCCCATGGACTGCAGCCCACCAGGCTCCTCTGTCCAAGGGAGTATCCAAGCAAGAGCACTGGAGAGGGTTGCTATTTCCTTTTCCAAGGGAAATCCACCTGCAGACTGGTTGTTCTGTGGCGTAGTAAGAGACTAGTTGCTAAAAGCCCAGGGCAGGATGAGATCTACCTGGTAACTGATGATGCTGGGCTGAGATGCTCAATGATTTGTCTCTATACTTGTCCCCGCCTACCTAGGCAGTCTGACAATTCTCAGTTTGGAACGCTCGGATGATCTGGCAAGGAACAGGTTTATTATCTCGGGCCTTAGTAGCCCCAAATTGCTCATTTAGAGAGCATCAAGGGGTCCCGGGCAGTACCACATTCCCACTTAGTGTGTAGAGATCCTCAACCCAGGCTGGGACTTTTGGGGTAGACGAAGACCCAGGGCCCCTGGAGGAGCTGGTCCAGGGGACCGAACTCCCCGTGTCTCCCCAGAGCAGAGAATGACTGTCCTGCTACTGCTGCTGCTGGGCCTCAGCCTGGGCTGCACCGGAGCAGGTAAGGACTCTCCCTTCCTCTGCTCCCTTTGGATTGGGGGGTTCTGTTTTGCTATTGGGTTCGGATACCCCAAAGCAGTCTATCTCCCTATTATATACTCCCACCGCACTTTGTACTGTAGCTTTGCAGCAATTTTTTGAATTTATATTTTTAAACTGAAGTATTGTTGATTTACAATATTGTGTTAATTTCTGCTGAGCAAAGTGACTCAGTTACGCACATGTATAGTTCTTTTTTATATCCTTTTCCATTATGGTTTATCCCAGGATATTACTATAGCTGCCAGAGCTGGACAGTAGAAACTTGTTCATCCGTGTAGCAAATTTAATGTAATTAAGCTGTGTAATTATTTGTGTAACAGATATCTCTTGCTGGAATGTAGGCAAAGGTGATGACGGCCCTGTTGATAGCTGCTGTGTCCCCAGTTCCTCGCGCAGTGTCTGGCACACTTCGAGTCCTCCAGATATACATGTGGCATGGATATTTAATAATGTATCCAGCACAGAACAAGCCTGACTCTTTCCTTTAACGCCCTTTTCTCACTCAGTAATTGGCCTTACTGAAAATCTTAATCCTGGGTAAATCATTATGTTTAAACATGCAAATAATTTTGGATCACTTGTGTCTCCATGCTGAGTCTTATGTAAAGAGGAAATGGGATCTAGGAACTTCTCTGTTAGCATAACCTAGTGCCTGAATCAGGACTTGCAGAGACTCCTGTTCATGAGCTTGGTGAGCAGATGATGCCTCAGGCAGGAATCCTGTGCCCTCCTCACCAGATGTAACTGAGGCTTGGGCTCCTGCAGAGGACTCTGAGCCACCCCCTTTTTCTGGCTCTTGCAGGTGGCTTTGTGGCACACGTGGAAAGCACCTGTCTGTTGGACGATGATGGGAATCCAAAAGAGTTCACGTATTGCGTCTCCTTCAACAAGGATTTGCTGACCTGCTGGGATCCCCTGCAGGCCATTATGGTTCCTCGTGAATTTGGGGTGCTGAACCCCTTGGCCCAGGACCTCTCACAGTTTCTCAACAGTAATGCTGTCCTGATCCAGCGCTTGTCCAGTGGTCTGCAGGACTGTGCTGCGCACACCCAGCCCTTCTGGAGCTCTTTGACCCATAGGACACGTAAGGAGAGAGGGGAGCAGAGGGATAGTGAGGAGAGGGGAGGCTGTGAAGGCTCCCTCCATTGACAGGGGGTTTGAGATGCGGGCAGAAAAGAAGCAGAAAAATGGGAGGACCTGTGATGTAGAAAGAAAGGGAAACAAGGGAATTGACAGGAGTGGGGCTGGAATGCAAATGGGACAGTGATATTTGAGCAAGGAGCTTCTGCAGGGAGAGTAAGAATGTTCTCCTTTGATTCAGGGCATCTCAGGAGACAGATCCAAGTTCAGCCAGGGGTTGAACGGTCAGAATAACCAGAATGGCTTTCCCCCAAATTTGTGCCTCTGTATCCCAGGTTCTGGTGTCCTAGGTCTAAGATGGACCCAGGCATGGGACAATTTGGAAAGCCCCCCAGGGAATTCTGAAGTGAAAGGGAAAGTCACTCAGTTGTGTCCGACTCTTTGCAACCCCATGGACTATACACTCTGTGGAATTCTCCAGGCCAGAATACTGGAGTGGGTAGCCTTTCCCCTCTCCAGGGGATCTTCCCAATCCTGGGATTGAACCCAGGTCTCCCACGTTGCAGGCAGATTCTTTACCAGCTGAGTCACAAGGGAAGCAAACTCTCTCCCTAATCACTTGCATAGAGAATGATTCGAGATTCAGCTCAGTTCAGTCGCTCAGTCGTGTCCGACTCTTCGCGACACCATGAATTGCAGCACACCAGGCCTCCCTCTCCATGACCAACTCCTGGAGTTCACTCAGACTTGCGTCCATTAAGTCAGTGATGCCATCCAGCCATCTCATCCTCAGTCATCCCCTTCTCCTCCTGCCCCCAATCCCTCCCAGCATCAGAGTCTTTTCCAATGAGTCAACTCTTGGCATGAGGTGGCCCAAGTACTGGAGTTTCAGCTTTAGCATCATTCCTTCCAAAGAAATCCCAGGGCTGATCTCCTTCAGAATGGACTGGTTAGATCTCCTTGCAGTCCAAGGGACTCTCAAGGGTCTTCTCCAACACCACAGTTCAAAAGCATCAATTCTTCGGCACTCAACCTTCTTCACAGTCCAACTCTCACATCCATACATGACCACTGGAAAAACCATAGCCTTGAGTAGATGGACCTTAGTCAGCAAAGTAATATCTCTGCTTTTCAATATGCTATCTAGGTTGGTTATAACTTTTCTTCCAAGGAGTAAGCGTCTTTTAATTTCATGGCTGCAATCACCATCTGTAGTGATTTTGGAGCCCCCCAAAATAAAGTCTGACACCGTTTCCACTGTTTCCCCATCTATTTCCCATGGAGTGATGGGATTGGATGCAAAAAAAAAACACCCCAAACTTGAAGTTCTCTATCTTAAAAAGTATTGTGTCAAGAAATCATTTCTCAGAATTGCCTGGGGAAGTTGCTTGTTAAAAATGCAAGTCCTGGGACTTCCCTGGTGGTCCAGTGGTCAAGAATCAGTGCTTCACTGCAGGGGGCTCAGGTTCAACCCCTGGTCAGGGCACTAGGATCCCAAAAGCTGTGTGGCACAGCCAAAAACAAAAACAGAAATAATTTTAAAATAAATACATAAAAGTAAAAATGCAAGTCCTTGAAAGCTACTGCTGATCCACTGAATAAAAATATCCAGGGATACAGGCTAGGGAATCTGCATTTTAACACAATATCTTGGATTTTTATTGAGGATTTTATTTGAAAGACACCCAAGTAAACTGAAGGGTCACCTAGAAAAATAAATTACTAAGAGATGGCAATATGAATGATCTGATAAATTGGGTCCACCCTCATCCAAATTTAAGAGTTAGTCCTGAACTAGTCTTGCTTCCTTAAACTATTCAGGCTTCCCAGATGGCACAGTGGTAAAGAATCTGCCTGCCAGTGGAGGAGACTCAGGAGATAGGTGTTCAGTCCCTGGATCAGGAAGATCCCCTGGCATAGGAAATGGCAACCCACTCCAGTATTCTTGCCTGGGAAATCCCATGGACAGAGGAAACTGGCAGGCTCCAGTCCATGAGCTCACAAAGAGTCAGACACAACTGAGCACACACACATGCCTTAAACTCTTCAAGGAAAAAAATACTTTCTTTACCTAGTTAATCTGTCCAATGAGATTTGAGGACAAGGGTGTTTTCCTACTTTTGCTCACCCCCACCTGTAAGTCTGGATGACAATCTGCTTTTAAGTACTTGCAATGAATACAGTGCCTTCTGAAACAGCTTGCAGTTCAGCCCCAGCTTCTACTTGTGATGATCAAACAGGATTTTGGAAGAACAAGAAAAGAAGGAGCAGGGATGGAGTGGGAGACAGGAAAGAGTGCAGAGGAATATATTCCAGCTTCTCATTTTCAGAGGGATGTGTGCAGGCCTGGGTTGAGGGCGGGGAGGGGGGGTGGGCAAAATCCAAGAAGCACTGAAGTAGGAGAGAAACCAGGTTGGAAGAAAAGCCAGGGTGGTGCCCTCCTTCGTGACTGTTTTTTCCTCCTCTGCAGGCCCACCCACCGTGCAGGTAGCCAAAACCACTCCTTTTAACACGAGGGAGTCTGTGATGCTGGCCTGCTACGTGTGGGGCTTCTACCCAGCGGACGTGGCCATCACATGGAAGAGGAATGGGCAGGAGGTCCTCCCACACGGCAGGGCCCAGAGGATCGTCCAGCCCAATGGAGACTGGACGTACCAGACCGTCTCCCATCTGGCCACAACCCCCTCTTTTGGGGACACCTACACCTGTGTGGTCGAGCACATTGGGGCTTCTGAACTCATCCTTCAGGACTGGAGTAAGTATGCAGCAAGGTGGGAGGAATTAGTGTTAAAGCAGAGAGCTCCTGGAATTCCCTGGCAGTCCAGTGGCTAAGATTCTTTGCTTCCACTTGCAGGGGGGCCAGGCTTGATCCCTGGTCAGGGAATTGAGACCCACACGTGCTGCTCTAGTGTGGCCAACAACAACAACAAAAAGCAGAGAGCTACTGCAAGGGGGTGGTTGTAAAAAGAACACCAATACTTTGACAGAGGGAAGAAACTGTAGAGAGGTCCATGGTACGGGGAAGAGAAGGGGACGCTGAAAATGAGCGAGTCTGGAGGAACTCGTGGAGCATGCTCGACCAGAGATGGGGCCAGGGGATACTGGGGCAGAAAGAGTTAATCATCCTTGCTGTTGCTATGGTGCTGTGGTTGGTGTTCTGTGCTTGTTGGAAGGTGGGAGGGAAGCCTGATTGTCCTGAGAAGAGGATGTTGATTTGGTAACCGTATTTTCAGAACCCCAAATTGTGATGCAGTATTCTAGGATCTTCAGATTTCCACTGTTCCATTGTCAGGTCAGGGATGGGAACTGGAGAAAAAAAGATCACAGGAGAGCGAGGAGCCTCTTGGTGTCAGAGAGGGGAAGCCAAGGCTGACAGATGCTTTGATGTGCACTTTTGGGGGCTACCGTGTCAAGCCAATCATCGCTGTTTGAACCCCAGGACTGGAAGTAGTTAAAGGAAAGGAATTTGGGAGGGGGACAGGATTCAGACTAGGACCAGTTCCAGGATGTGGGGGCTGTGGAGGGGGGGCAGAGATAGGTTCTGGAAGGACCCATGGCCAATCTGGAAGTGGACAGGTAGAGACACCTAAGCCCTCGGATAGCGAGGAATTGCAGAAAGGAAAGGTGGAGAGCCAACTCGATGGGAAAATGCTCGAATAAAGCAGTCAAGGGCATGAGTGTTGTCACCACGGGCAAGTGAAGAGAGGAGTGAGGGCCCTGCGTTCTCCAGTCAGTGTGCCTTTGGGGTGAAGAAAGAAAACGGGAAGCCTGGAGGGCCCCCATGGTCTCAACATCTGGAAGCCGGGGTACAAACCTGGGGAGAGGGGTTCCTCAGGGACCGACAGGAACAGAGACCCACGGGACGGGGGCTTTGAGGAAAGGCCACTTGCTGGGGCCTGGATTGGTGTGAGCCCTGGGCCCCAGATGAGCACCTCTGAACCTCTGGGTGGAGGTCGCAGTCAGCGAAGGCGCTCTGGGACCAGCTCTGGGAATCGGTTGCAGTTCAGTTCCTGTTTCCGCAGCTCCTGGTCTGTTGCCTGTGCAGACAGTGAAGGTTTCCTTGTCTCTGGTAACGCTGGTCCTGGGCTTCATCATCTTCATTTTTGGTGTGCACAGTTGGCGGAGAGCCAACTCCTCCGGTGAGTAAGCCTCCCGAAATGTCAGTCCCAACCTCTGCTCATGTTGTGTTTGTGACTGGTTCTCCCGTGGCGTCCCCCATTGCCGTGGAGGAGACTTTCATCCACCAGGCCTGTCCTGGGCGGGAGAGATAACTGAGAGATGGGGATCGACATCTACACACTACTATGGATAAAGTAGATCACTAACAGGAACCTGCTGTATAACACAGAAAACGCCTCAGTACTCTGCAGTGGCCTAGATGGGTTAAAGAATCAAAGACGAGAGTGGGTATAGGTATATTTATAACTGATGCACTTTGCTGTACACTTGAAACTAATACAACAGCGTAAATCAACTATAGTCTAATAAAAATTAAAAGAGAAAAGAAAAGACTGCCCTCAACTCATATATTTTCTTCTCCTAGGCTACATTTTCCTCCCGGGGTCCACTTATCCAGAAGGTAATTAATGTCTCTGTGGGTCTGTGTGCCTCCTGGTCCCTTGGAGGGGGAGACAGAGGGCGTTATCTCTGGTGCTGATGGTGGGGGCAGTGCGCATCCACTGGAATCAGGCTGAGTGTGATTGAAGCTGCTGCCGTTGGGCTCAAGAGCAGAAAGCAGGGGCACCGGTCCCCTCCGCTTCTACCCGACAGTGTGTCTGAAAGTGGCTCCTCAGTTCTTGGTGATCTAGAATTTTCCACATCACTGTGTTAAGGGCTCTGGCATGGATGGTTATAGGGACAAATGATGGGGTCAAGTTGGCTCAAAGCGTTATTATCTCCTTTTCATTTCTTCTGCAGGTCATCACAATTGATAGAGGCAAAACCCTACAGCTTTCCCTCAACGTGAGAAGGAGGTCTGAACTCTTGGGGATGCTGCTGGGGCCCTCTAGCCCTCCACATCTTCTTGGACCCTAGGGTTTCTCTATTTAATTCTTTGAATTTCCCAGTCTTCCCTATGTGAGGGCTTTCCTGGTGGCTCAGCTGGTAAAGAACCTGCCTGCAATGTGGGAGACCTGGGTGTGATCCCTGGGTTGGGAAGATCCTCTGGAGAAGGGAAAGGCTACCCACTCCAGTATTCTGGCCTGGAGAATTCCATAGATTGTAAAGTCCATGGGGTCACAAAGAGTTGGACACGACTGAGCGACTTTCACTTCCTTCACTTTACTTCCCTATGTGAACCTTAGTAACTTGGGGAAACTCATTCCTGGTAAAAATATTCTGTAACCAAGGTGCTGTCCATAGGCAGACCCCAGGGCTAAATGTCTGGGGTGAATATCATCTGGGGAGGAAGGTCAAAGACCCTCTTAGGGGCCCCCCTGTGTCACAGAGGGCGTGAGTCACTGTTGATTGTCTCTGAGGAATAAACTGGTGGACTCCTGTTTTTTTCCATGTGTTTTCCTGTGGTCCTGGGGATGGACAGCAGGCAGTTGGGCTGGGCTTGATTCGCTCCTCCTGGAGCAGACGAGTTGGTGTTTCCTCCCATTTTCCCATTTGGACACGACAGAACTGGGGGCTGTTTTCTGCTGGATAATTCAGAAGAAGACTTTAAACTTTGGTGGGAGGGAGTCACAGAATCAGAGATAGTAGGTTAACAGTTTTCTGAACTCATAAGGGATCTTAATGAGGCTTAAATGAGTTCATACTTGTAATTGGCCAAGAACATTACCTGGTACCCAGCCAGCACGCTGCTGTGAAGTTAGCTGTTAGCAGTCACTCTACTTTTGGGGCCAGGCTTCCTACCAGGTGCTTTATTTGCTCTGTTTCATTTGATCTTCATCACCACTCTGACAGACACTCAGGCAGGGTTCAAGGGGCAGAGCTCAACTTCAGATCTGAATTGTGGGTCGTTTGTTATTCCTTCCACAACCGGCATGGGAAAGGGACCACAGCTCGAGTGCTTGTCACGACGTAGGCAGTGGGCTAGGTGCTTTATGCTGCATCTCATTCACGCTCCACAATCACCCGGTAAGGGGGAAGTGGTCTGCCTCCAAGTCCCAAGATGAAAGTGAGGTTCAGAGAGGTTAAATAACTTGCCCAAGATCGAACAGCAAATTCTCTACAAGATGTCGGTCTGCCTGAGCTGGAAGTAACTAGGCTGCTGTATTCTGAGGACTTTCCTGCTGGTGCACACACCATTCTTCAGAGCCCCCCTTCCATTCCCTCTACCTGGAGCCCATGGGGCAGCCACCGTTTGGGACTGGGTTTCACACAGGGCAAGAGAGGTGCTTTAAAGAGAGCTGAGCGCCGAAGACTGATGCTTTTGAACTGTGGTGTTGGAGAAGACTCTTGAGAGTCCAAACTGCAAGAAGATCCGACCAGTCCATCCTAAAGGAGATCAGTCCTGGGTGTTCACTGGAGGAACTGATGTTGAAGCTGAAACTCCAATACTTTGGTCACCTGATGCGAAGAGCTGACTCATTTGAAAAGACCCTGATACTGAGAAAGATTGAAGGCAGGAGAAGGGGACGACAGAGGATGAGATGGTTGGGGCATCACCAACTCAATGGACATGGGTTTGGGTGGACTCTGGGAGTTGGTGATGGACCGGGAAGCCTGGCATGCTGCAGTCCGTGGGGTCTCAAAGACAGACGGAGCGACTGAACTGAACAGAACTGAACTGAACTGAACTGAACTGGAGAGGTGCCGATCATTCCCAGTGAAGGGTGACACCTGCTGGACCCAGGTGGCATTGTCTTTGGAATGAGAGTTGGATTCTAGAAAGAAACCAGAAATGAAAACACATACTGGAGGAGTTTAGCCCAACATAAAGTTGTGGACAGAGAACAAGCGGTTAAGAATGCACGTCTGCCAAAAAAGAAAAAAAGGAATACATGTCTGTGTGTGGGTGTCTATGTAGGAACATGGTAAGCAGAATCTGATGAGCTGCGGGAAGGGGTCAGAAGGCAGTGTTTGGAATCTTCCTGCCTTTCTCCATGGTGGTCTGTGTGGGTGCCTGGTGGGTGGGGTTGGGTCCCTTCCTCCCTGCATGGTTTCTGTCCTGATGGGGGCCTGGAGAACTGTGGGGGTAGCACTGATCGTACAGCCTTCATATCTAAGGCAGGTGCTCAGGCATAAAAAAAGAAAACAATTCCATTTGCAGCAACACGGATGGGCCTAGAGATTATTTTACTAAGTGAAGTAAGTCAGAAAGAGGAAGACAAATACCATGTGATATCACTTATATGTGGAATCTAAAATAAGATACAAATGAACTTATCTAAGAAACAGACTCACAGATACAGAGAATGGATGGATGGTCACCAAGAGGTGGGCTTGGGAGAGGGATGGTTTGGGAGTTTGGGGTTGGCAGATACAAATTATTGTATATAGTATGGATAAACAACAAGGTCCTACTGTAGAGCCCAGGGAGCTATAGTCAGTATCCTGTGATAAATCATAATGGAAAAGAATATAAAAAGGATGCATATATATAAACTCCGGGAGTTGGTGATGGATAGGGAGGCCTGGCGTGCTGCAGTCTCCATGGGGTTGCAAAGAGTCAGACACAACTGAGCGACTGAACTGAACTGATATATGTGTGTGTGTGTGTGTATAACTGAATCACTTTGCTGTACAGAAGAAATTAACATTGTCAATCAACTATGATTCAATTGAAAAAAAAAAGTAGGTGCTCAGGGTTTGTCTAATCAGTGAATTGATTTCCACTACGTCCATGCTTTCCCCAGAAAGATCCTTGTGATCAAGGCATCTCTTCTGGAAGGAATTTCACCAGAAAATCAATGAAATGGGAAAATGCTCATGAGATCAAAATGGCTCTTCTCTGAGCTGGGGCATATAAGGTAGGAAGCAGTAGGGTGCTCTGTGCTGTGATTGGTGAGTGTAGGCTCAGAAACAAATCCCTACAAATTTTATCAATTTTATGTTTCATTGAAAAAAGGTTTTTATAGGGACTTCCCTGGCAGTGCAGTGGTTAAGACCCCCGGCTTCCACTTCAGGGGGGTTGGGTTCGATCCCTGGTCAGGGAACTAAGATCCCAAATGCTGTGCAGTGCAGCCAAAAAAA
>SJYW01052594.1:2455442-2468114 GCA_006410735.1 Raphicerus campestris
ACAGGTTAGATCTCCTTGCAGTCCAAGGGACTCTCAAGAGTCTTCTCCAACACCACAGTTCAAAAGCATCAATTCTTCGGCACTCAACCTTCTTCACAGTCCAACTCTCACATCCATACATGACCACTGGAAAAACCATAGCCTTGAGTAGATGGACCTTAGTCAGCAAAGTAATATCTCTGCTTTTCAATATGCTATCTAGGTTGGTTATAACTTTTCTTCCAAGGAGTAAGCGTCTTTTAATTTCATGGCTGCAATCACCATCTGTAGTGATTTTGGAGCCCCCCAAAATAAAGTCTGACACCGTTTCCACTGTTTCCCCATCTATTTCCCATGGAGTGATGGGATTGGATGCAAAAAAAAAACACCCCAAACTTGAAGTTCTCTATCTTAAAAAGTATTGTGTCAAGAAATCATTTCTCAGAATTGCCTGGGGAAGTTGCTTGTTAAAAATGCAAGTCCTGGGACTTCCCTGGTGGTCCAGTGGTCAAGAATCAGTGCTTCACTGCAGGGGGCTCAGGTTCAACCCCTGGTCAGGGCACTAGGATCCCAAAAGCTGTGTGGCACAGCCAAAAACAAAAACAGAAATAATTTTAAAATAAATACATAAAAGTAAAAATGCAAGTCCTTGAAAGCTACTGCTGATCCACTGAATAAAAATATCCAGGGATACAGGCTAGGGAATCTGCATTTTAACACAATATCTTGGATTTTTATTGAGGATTTTATTTGAAAGACACCCAAGTAAACTGAAGGGTCACCTAGAAAAATAAATTACTAAGAGATGGCAATATGAATGATCTGATAAATTGGGTCCACCCTCATCCAAATTTAAGAGTTAGTCCTGAACTAGTCTTGCTTCCTTAAACTATTCAGGCTTCCCAGATGGCACAGTGGTAAAGAATCTGCCTGCCAGTGGAGGAGACTCAGGAGATAGGTGTTCAGTCCCTGGATCAGGAAGATCCCCTGGCATAGGAAATGGCAACCCACTCCAGTATTCTTGCCTGGGAAATCCCATGGACAGAGGAAACTGGCAGGCTCCAGTCCATGAGCTCACAAAGAGTCAGACACAACTGAGCACACACACATGCCTTAAACTCTTCAAGGAAAAAAATACTTTCTTTACCTAGTTAATCTGTCCAATGAGATTTGAGGACAAGGGTGTTTTCCTACTTTTGCTCACCCCCACCTGTAAGTCTGGATGACAATCTGCTTTTAAGTACTTGCAATGAATACAGTGCCTTCTGAAACAGCTTGCAGTTCAGCCCCAGCTTCTACTTGTGATGATCAAACAGGATTTTGGAAGAACAAGAAAAGAAGGAGCAGGGATGGAGTGGGAGACAGGAAAGAGTGCAGAGGAATATATTCCAGCTTCTCATTTTCAGAGGGATGTGTGCAGGCCTGGGTTGAGGGCGGGGAGGGTGGGTGGGCAAAATCCAAGAAGCACTGAAGTAGGAGAGAAACCAGGTTGGAAGAAAAGCCAGGGTGGTGCCCTCCTTCGTGACTGTTTTTTCCTCCTCTGCAGGCCCACCCACCGTGCAGGTAGCCAAAACCACTCCTTTTAACACGAGGGAGTCTGTGATGCTGGCCTGCTACGTGTGGGGCTTCTACCCAGCGGACGTGGCCATCACATGGAAGAGGAATGGGCAGGAGGTCCTCCCACACGGCAGGGCCCAGAGGATCGTCCAGCCCAATGGAGACTGGACGTACCAGACCGTCTCCCATCTGGCCACAACCCCCTCTTTTGGGGACACCTACACCTGTGTGGTCGAGCACATTGGGGCTTCTGAACTCATCCTTCAGGACTGGAGTAAGTATGCAGCAAGGTGGGAGGAATTAGTGTTAAAGCAGAGAGCTCCTGGAATTCCCTGGCAGTCCAGTGGCTAAGATTCTTTGCTTCCACTTGCAGGGGGGCCAGGCTTGATCCCTGGTCAGGGAATTGAGACCCACACGTGCTGCTCTAGTGTGGCCAACAACAACAACAAAAAGCAGAGAGCTACTGCAAGGGGGTGGTTGTAAAAAGAACACCAATACTTTGACAGAGGGAAGAAACTGTAGAGAGGTCCATGGTACGGGGAAGAGAAGGGGACGCTGAAAATGAGCGAGTCTGGAGGAACTCGTGGAGCATGCTCGACCAGAGATGGGGCCAGGGGATACTGGGGCAGAAAGAGTTAATCATCCTTGCTGTTGCTATGGTGCTGTGGTTGGTGTTCTGTGCTTGTTGGAAGGTGGGAGGGAAGCCTGATTGTCCTGAGAAGAGGATGTTGATTTGGTAACCGTATTTTCAGAACCCCAAATTGTGATGCAGTATTCTAGGGTCTTCAGATTTCCACTGTTCCATTGTCAGGTCAGGGATGGGAACTGGAGAAAAAAAGATCACAGGAGAGCGAGGAGCCTCTTGGTGTCAGAGAGGGGAAGCCAAGGCTGACAGATGCTTTGATGTGCACTTTTGGGGGCTACCGTGTCAAGCCAATCATCGCTGTTTGAACCCCAGGACTGGAAGTAGTTAAAGGAAAGGAATTTGGGAGGGGGACAGGATTCAGACTAGGACCAGTTCCAGGATGTGGGGGCTGTGGAGGGGGGGCAGAGATAGGTTCTGGAAGGACCCATGGCCAATCTGGAAGTGGACAGGTAGAGACACCTAAGCCCTCGGATAGCGAGGAATTGCAGAAAGGAAAGGTGGAGAGCCAACTCGATGGGAAAATGCTCGAATAAAGCAGTCAAGGGCATGAGTGTTGTCACCACGGGCAAGTGAAGAGAGGAGTGAGGGCCCTGCGTTCTCCAGTCAGTGTGCCTTTGGGGTGAAGAAAGAAAACGGGAAGCCTGGAGGGCCCCCATGGTCTCAACATCTGGAAGCCGGGGTACAAACCTGGGGAGAGGGGTTCCTCAGGGACCGACAGGAACAGAGACCCACGGGACGGGGTCTTTGAGGAAAGGCCACTTGCTGGGGCCTGGATTGGTGTGAGCCCTGGGCCCCAGATGAGCACCTCTGAACCTCTGGGTGGAGGTCGCAGTCAGCGAAGGCGCTCTGGGACCAGCTCTGGGAATCGGTTGCAGTTCAGTTCCTGTTTCCGCAGCTCCTGGTCTGTTGCCTGTGCAGACAGTGAAGGTTTCCTTGTCTCTGGTAACGCTGGTCCTGGGCTTCATCATCTTCATTTTTGGTGTGCACAGTTGGCGGAGAGCCAACTCCTCCGGTGAGTAAGCCTCCCGAAATGTCAGTCCCAACCTCTGCTCATGTTGTGTTTGTGACTGGTTCTCCCGTGGCGTCCCCCATTGCCGTGGAGGAGACTTTCATCCACCAGGCCTGTCCTGGGCGGGAGAGATAACTGAGAGATGGGGATCGACATCTACACACTACTATGGATAAAGTAGATCACTAACAGGAACCTGCTGTATAACACAGAAAACGCCTCAGTACTCTGCAGTGGCCTAGATGGGTTAAAGAATCAAAGACGAGAGTGGGTATAGGTATATTTATAACTGATGCACTTTGCTGTACACTTGAAACTAATACAACAGCGTAAATCAACTATAGTCTAATAAAAATTAAAAGAGAAAAGAAAAGACTGCCCTCAACTCATATATTTTCTTCTCCTAGGCTACATTTTCCTCCCGGGGTCCACTTATCCAGAAGGTAATTAATGTCTCTGTGGGTCTGTGTGCCTCCTGGTCCCTTGGAGGGGGAGACAGAGGGCGTTATCTCTGGTGCTGATGGTGGGGGCAGTGCGCATCCACTGGAATCAGGCTGAGTGTGATTGAAGCTGCTGCCGTTGGGCTCAAGAGCAGAAAGCAGGGGCACCGGTCCCCTCCGCTTCTACCCGACAGTGTGTCTGAAAGTGGCTCCTCAGTTCTTGGTGATCTAGAATTTTCCACATCACTGTGTTAAGGGCTCTGGCATGGATGGTTATAGGGACAAATGATGGGGTCAAGTTGGCTCAAAGCGTTATTATCTCCTTTTCATTTCTTCTGCAGGTCATCACAATTGATAGAGGCAAAACCCTACAGCTTTCCCTCAACGTGAGAAGGAGGTCTGAACTCTTGGGGATGCTGCTGGGGCCCTCTAGCCCTCCACATCTTCTTGGACCCTAGGGTTTCTCTATTTAATTCTTTGAATTTCCCAGTCTTCCCTATGTGAGGGCTTTCCTGGTGGCTCAGCTGGTAAAGAACCTGCCTGCAATGTGGGAGACCTGGGTGTGATCCCTGGGTTGGGAAGATCCTCTGGAGAAGGGAAAGGCTACCCACTCCAGTATTCTGGCCTGGAGAATTCCATAGATTGTAAAGTCCATGGGGTCACAAAGAGTTGGACACGACTGAGCGACTTTCACTTCCTTCACTTTACTTCCCTATGTGAACCTTAGTAACTTGGGGAAACTCATTCCTGGTAAAAATATTCTGTAACCNGAGAATTCCATAGATTGTAAAGTCCATGGGGTCACAAAGAGTTGGACACGACTGAGCGACTTTCACTTCCTTCACTTTACTTCCCTATGTGAACCTTAGTAACTTGGGGAAACTCATTCCTGGTAAAAATATTCTGTAACCAAGGTGCTGTCCATAGGCAGACCCCAGGGCTAAATGTCTGGGGTGAATATCATCTGGGGAGGAAGGTCAAAGACCCTCTTAGGGGCCCCCCTGTGTCACAGAGGGCGTGAGTCACTGTTGATTGTCTCTGAGGAATAAACTGGTGGACTCCTGTTTTTTTCCATGTGTTTTCCTGTGGTCCTGGGGATGGACAGCAGGCAGTTGGGCTGGGCTTGATTCGCTCCTCCTGGAGCAGACGAGTTGGTGTTTCCTCCCATTTTCCCATTTGGACACGACAGAACTGGGGGCTGTTTTCTGCTGGATAATTCAGAAGAAGACTTTAAACTTTGGTGGGAGGGAGTCACAGAATCAGAGATAGTAGGTTAACAGTTTTCTGAACTCATAAGGGATCTTAATGAGGCTTAAATGAGTTCATACTTGTAATTGGCCAAGAACATTACCTGGTACCCAGCCAGCACGCTGCTGTGAAGTTAGCTGTTAGCAGTCACTCTACTTTTGGGGCCAGGCTTCCTACCAGGTGCTTTATTTGCTCTGTTTCATTTGATCTTCATCACCACTCTGACAGACACTCAGGCAGGGTTCAAGGGGCAGAGCTCAACTTCAGATCTGAATTGTGGGTCGTTTGTTATTCCTTCCACAACCGGCATGGGAAAGGGACCACAGCTCGAGTGCTTGTCACGACGTAGGCAGTGGGCTAGGTGCTTTATGCTGCATCTCATTCACGCTCCACAATCACCCGGTAAGGGGGAAGTGGTCTGCCTCCAAGTCCCAAGATGAAAGTGAGGTTCAGAGAGGTTAAATAACTTGCCCAAGATCGAACAGCAAATTCTCTACAAGATGTCGGTCTGCCTGAGCTGGAAGTAACTAGGCTGCTGTATTCTGAGGACTTTCCTGCTGGTGCACACACCATTCTTCAGAGCCCCCCTTCCATTCCCTCTACCTGGAGCCCATGGGGCAGCCACCGTTTGGGACTGGGTTTCACACAGGGCAAGAGAGGTGCTTTAAAGAGAGCTGAGCGCCGAAGACTGATGCTTTTGAACTGTGGTGTTGGAGAAGACTCTTGAGAGTCCAAACTGCAAGAAGATCCGACCAGTCCATCCTAAAGGAGATCAGTCCTGGGTGTTCACTGGAGGAACTGATGTTGAAGCTGAAACTCCAATACTTTGGTCACCTGATGCGAAGAGCTGACTCATTTGAAAAGACCCTGATACTGAGAAAGATTGAAGGCAGGAGAAGGGGACGACAGAGGATGAGATGGTTGGGGCATCACCAACTCAATGGACATGGGTTTGGGTGGACTCTGGGAGTTGGTGATGGACCGGGAAGCCTGGCATGCTGCAGTCCGTGGGGTCTCAAAGACAGACGGAGCGACTGAACTGAACAGAACTGAACTGAACTGAACTGAACTGGAGAGGTGCCGATCATTCCCAGTGAAGGGTGACACCTGCTGGACCCAGGTGGCATTGTCTTTGGAATGAGAGTTGGATTCTAGAAAGAAACCAGAAATGAAAACACATACTGGAGGAGTTTAGCCCAACATAAAGTTGTGGACAGAGAACAAGCGGTTAAGAATGCACGTCTGCCAAAAAAGAAAAAAAGGAATACATGTCTGTGTGTGGGTGTCTATGTAGGAACATGGTAAGCAGAATCTGATGAGCTGCGGGAAGGGGTCAGAAGGCAGTGTTTGGAATCTTCCTGCCTTTCTCCATGGTGGTCTGTGTGGGTGCCTGGTGGGTGGGGTTGGGTCCCTTCCTCCCTGCATGGTTTCTGTCCTGATGGGGGCCTGGAGAACTGTGGGGGTAGCACTGATCGTACAGCCTTCATATCTAAGGCAGGTGCTCAGGCATAAAAAAAGAAAACAATTCCATTTGCAGCAACACGGATGGGCCTAGAGATTATTTTACTAAGTGAAGTAAGTCAGAAAGAGGAAGACAAATACCATGTGATATCACTTATATGTGGAATCTAAAATAAGATACAAATGAACTTATCTAAGAAACAGACTCACAGATACAGAGAATGGATGGATGGTCACCAAGAGGTGGGCTTGGGAGAGGGATGGTTTGGGAGTTTGGGGTTGGCAGATACAAATTATTGTATATAGTATGGATAAACAACAAGGTCCTACTGTAGAGCCCAGGGAGCTATAGTCAGTATCCTGTGATAAATCATAATGGAAAAGAATATAAAAAGGATGCATATATATAAACTCTGGGAGTTGGTGATGGATAGGGAGGCCTGGCGTGCTGCAGTCTCCATGGGGTTGCAAAGAGTCAGACACAACTGAGCGACTGAACTGAACTGATATATGTGTGTGTGTGTGTGTATAACTGAATCACTTTGCTGTACAGAAGAAATTAACATTGTCAATCAACTATGATTCAATTGAAAAAAAAAAGTAGGTGCTCAGGGTTTGTCTAATCAGTNTTTATAAAATATACAGTAATATGTATCTCCGGGCAAGAATACTGGAGTGGGTTGCCATTTCCTTCTCCAGGGGATCTTCCTAACCCAGGAATGGAACCCGGGTCTCCTATATTGCAGGTGGATTCTTTACCAGCTGAGCCACCAGGAAAGCCCTATATGAAATAAATATACTATAAATATGTATTTAGTGGAATGGAATATAATACAGTAGAATAGAAAGTAGCAACCTGCACCACAGATAGNCGGGTCTCCTATATTGCAGGTGGATTCTTTACCAGCTGAGCCACCAGGAAAGCCCTATATGAAATAAATATACTATAAATATGTATTTAGTGGAATGGAATATAATACAGTAGAATAGAAAGTAGCAACCTGCACCACAGATAGTGAGTGTAACTACAGTTTCATGAAATGCTTCAGTTAAATATATTTGTGTGTATCAACAGGTGAATATATTTTAAAAATTGCTTCTTTGTAAATACTTAAATTTTTAAAATTAACTTATTTTTGGCAGCACTGGGCCCTCATTGCTGTGCATGGGCTTTCTCCCCACGGTGCATGGCTTCTCATTGTGGTGGGTTCTCTTGTTGCAGAGCATGAGCTCCAGAGTATGTGGATTCAGTAGCTGTGGATCACAGGCTTAGTTTGCTCCACAGCATGTGGGATCTTCTCGGACCAGGGATTGAACCCGTGTCCCCTGCATTGACAGGTGCATTCTTAGCCGCTGGACCACCAGGGAAGTCCTAAACAAAACTTTTTTTTTTTAAGTTTGAAAAGCACTCATCCCTCTCCATGAACTGAACTTCTGGTGCCCTTGCTTCCAAAGTAAACCAGCAGTAGCAACATGGATGGACCTAGTGAGTCAGGAACAGAAAGACAAATACCATGTACAGTTACGTGCGGGCTGGGGAAGACGGGCTGTTCCCTGGTGGCTCAGTGGTGAAGAATCTGCCTATAAGGCAGGAGCTGCAGGAGATGTGGGTTTGGTCCCTGAGTCAGGAAGATCTCCTGGAGGAGGGCATGGCAACCCACTGCAGTGTTCTTGCCTGGAGAATCCCACCGACAGAAGAACCTGGCAAGTTACAGTCCATAGAATTGCAGAGTCAGACACAACTGAAGCGACTTAGTCCCCCTCACCCCACACACACACTTACATGTGGGATCTAAAATCTGACACAAACGAACCTTTCTACAAAACAGAAACGGACTCACAGACATAAAGAACACAATTGTAGTTGCCAAGGGGTTTGGGGGCAGGAAAGATATGGATTGGGCATTTGGGATTATTAGATGCAAACTATAATATATAGCATGGATAACAACAAGGTCCTACTATATAGCAGAGGGAACTTTATTCAATACCCTGTGATAAGCCATAATGGTAAAGAATACTCTCTCTGTATATATTGCCGAATCACTTTGCTGTACAGCATAAATTGACACATTGTAAATCAACTATATGTAAATAAAATTTAAAAAAGTAAAGCAAAGAAAAACATAACCCCCCCGCCAAGGTAACGGAGAGCCTTCTCCCTCTGAGCCCTCCTCCACCACCCTTAGACTCATTATAAGGAAAGGAGCCCTGAGTCAGAGTGACCTTCCTTCAGGACATGGCATGTAATGGAAAGGGGCTCTGTCATTTCTTTCTGAAAATAGCTCTGGTTGGAGGTTCCACACAGTGATCAACTCATCATTATTCAGTTGCACTGAATTCTTTGTTTTAATAACCGTGTAGGAAAAATTAAATTGATTGATGAATGTCTTTTCACAAAAGAAACTCAAACCCTGAATGCTACACCAGTGAGTTGTACCAAGAGCTTCCCTGATGGCTCAGTGGTAAAGGATCTGTCTTCAATGCAGAGACTCGGGTGGATGCAGGTTCAATCCCTGGGTCGGGAAGATCCCCTGGAGAAGGAGATGGTAGCCTGTTTCAGTATTCTTGTCTGGAAAATCCCATGGACAGAGGAGCCTGGCGGGTTACAGTCCATGGGGTCTCAAAACAGTTCGGACGTGACTTAGCAACTCAATAACAACAAAGTTGTACCAAACAATTAAGGAAAAAGCAATTCTAATCCTATAGAAATTCTTACAGAATATTAAAGGAGGGTATACCCCATAATTATGTTAGGAGGCTTGTGCTGTGCTTGGTTGCTCAGTCGTGTACAACTCTGCGACCCTGTGAACTGCAGCCTGCCAGGCTCCCCTGTTCTTGGGGATTCCCCAGGAAAGAATACTAGAGTGGATTGCCATGCCTTCCTCCAGAGGATCTTCCCAACCCAGGGATCGAACCTATGTCTCCTAAATTCTTTATTGAGTGGGCCACCAGGGAAACCCTTTAGGAGGCTTTATGTAAACTTTACACTAAAAATTTGACAAAGACAGTACAAGAAAGGAAAAAAGGTCAGTCTAATCCATGAATGTAGATACAAATATCCTACACACACGGCTCACATGGGCTTTCACAACAGGGATAATAAATCTCACACTCTAATGAAGGAGAAATCATTAACTTCTTGGGAAAGCTGGAGATTGTACAGTAGTGTTTTCCTGCCAAGGAAAAGAAAGAAGAAAATGCATACGTCTAGAAGAGAAAAAAAGGCACATGGCTTCCTTATGTTTCCTTAATAAAAACTTGGAGTGGTGGGTTGTGGGTGTCCTACTGAGGAAAAGCCACCTATTGCAACCTCTGTGTTCTCCAGCATGGACTTAACCCGGGCTAGGTTGTTCTCAGGCCTCTCCATGGAGACACTCTCCAGCTCAGCCTCATTTTTCACAAAGAGTCACTCACTTGGAATAAGATGAATTTAGAGCACGACCAACTTAGAAAAATAAATACTAGAATGTATGCTGGAATTACAGTTGTTTTTCTACTTCAGTAATTCTCAACATGTGGTCTTCAGACTAGAAGCTTCAGCATCACCCAGAGATGTATTTAAAATGAAAATTCTATGTCTGAACTCAAACCTTCTGAATCAGACATTCTGGATACAGGACCCAGGAATCTGCATTTTAACACACTTTACAGAGAGTTTCTACGCACTCAAGTTTGGGAATGCCTGCTTGGATTCAAGCAGGCATTACACTCTCAGATGAGACTCCACCTGGAGCCACACCTGTGACATCTGGCAAAAATCTTTAGACAAAAATCAGCAATGAAAGAAAATCCTGTAATTTTCTTACTTTCTAATAGCTCTGGAGTTTTAGTACAAATGAGTCTTGAGTGACAAAGTTTTGGGATATCTGGGGAAAGATCACAGAACTGGGCAGACTCCCTCTGAAGCCCAAGCAGAGATTTGTCTTACTTGATTTTTTAGGATTAAAAACTTTTCTTCTTATTATTACTGTGGGCTCATTTTTAGGCTCAGCATAGAATCACTCACCTTATGGTTCTACTTTCTGTTTGGTTCAGTCATTCAACAGTCTCTCATTCTTTGTTTAATATAAAGTCCAGTAGTCATTTTATTCTGTGTATGAGAAGAGAAAAATGCCAGTTATTCTTTTTCTTTTTTGACAGAAAAAATTCTCAAGTAATTTTAGCTTTCTGCAGATGGAGATGTTAACAATATCACTAGGGCTCTCTACACTGTTAAGAAAGATGAATGCTCAAACTTACAGATGTTTTACAGGTTAAGGGGTATTTTATCTGGTCTTGTCCAAAGTCTTTGAGGTCTAAGGGTTTGACAGATTATCTTTGTTAGATATAGCATTTACAAAGACAGATTTATGTTAAAAATGCATTCATTGTTCTGCCCAGCTTCCTGAGAAGAAAAGAACATCTTTTTCTTATTATCTTACAGAGAATTTTGTCACCTGTGTCTTAAGGCTAAGAACTGAAATTCTATCATTGGCAGTGAGTTAAAAAGAGGTAGACCCTTCTAGAGAGTCAAATGTTATACTGTGAAATGGAATAATGGCACATGGAGTTCCTTAGGCAGAGAATTGAGTTTTAACAACAGGCAAAAAGAAAGAAAGAAAGGAAGGAAAGAAGGAAAAATTATAGTTAGAAGGGTGGGAAAGGAAGAAAACAAGTCTTCATTATTCATATGTGCTATGACTGTCTACAGGAAAAATACCCCCAAATCTAAGATATAAGGATAAATAACAGTTTAGCCAGGTGGTGGGATAAATACACATGAAAATCAATTGCACTTTCAAAACAAACAAGTGGGACATGTGATAAAATGGTCTCATTTAATAACAAACATACAGGAACTAGAAATAAATTCTCAGAAAGAAAAGACACACAAGATTTAAATGGAGGAAACGAAAAATATTGAAAGTCCTGTGGAAATGGAGAGATATACCATAATCATGGTTAGGAAGCCTCAATATTAGAAAATGTCAGTTTTCCCCTGTATGATCTACAACTTCAATGCAATTCTTCCCCCCCCCCCCAAATCTCTATTGGGTATTTCATGGAATGTGGGTGCTAAGTGGCTTCAGCTGTGTCTGACTCTTTGAGACACTATGGATTAGAGCCTGCCAGGCTCCTCTGTCCATGAGATTCTCCAGATAAGAATGCTGGAGTGGGTTGCTATGCCCTCCTCCAGGAGATCTTCTGGACCCAGGGATCGGACTTGCATCTCTTGCGGTCCTGCACGGCAGGCAGACTCTACTGTCTGAGCCATCAGGGAAGCCCCATGGAATGTAGACAAACTGATTCTAAATGAAATAAAGCAGAAAAAGGTTAAAAAGAGGCAAGCTACCACTGAAGAGAAACAGGAAGTTGAGGGGATTTCTTAACTGTATAACAAGATATTACAATGCTGCTGTAGTTAAGAGCATGCACTCCTGATGATGGTATGTGTGTAGCCAACTGGGCCAATAAAATAGAAGAGAAAGACGGCATCAGGTCCCCTTGTACCAATATATGAAGAGTGGGCATTAACTTCAAGTGGGTAAAAGATGTACTCTTAAATAAAAGACACCGAAATAATTGAATATACATTCATCACACGTAAAAATACATTTCAAAAGAACTAAGGTTTAAAAGGGCTTCCCAGGTGGTGCTAGTGGTAAAGAACCTGCCTGCCTATGCAGGAGACATAAAAGACATGGGTTTGATCCCTGGGTCGGGAAGATCTGCTGGAGAAGGGCACAGCAACCCTCTCCAGTATTTCTTGCCTGGAGAATCCCATGGACAGAGGAGCCTGGCGGGCTACAGTCCATAGGGTCACAAAGAATTGGACACGACTGAATCAATTTAGCACGCATGCAAGGGATAAAATGTTAGAGACAAGACATTAAAACTTTCAAATAAAAATGTAAAAAAATTAACTGTATGACTTCAAGATGGGAAAACAGTTATCAAATAAGACACATATAAACACTTGAAAACAGAAAAATAAAGGAAAGGTTAATAAATCTGACCATATTAAAATTAGAAACTTTCATCGAAATACACTTTAAAGAAAGAAAACCAAAAGCTACAAACTAGATTTACTTGCATCACACATAATTCACATAAGATTATATTCAGAATAGTTAATAGCAATTTAAGAGAAAATGGTCAAAGATGGGAATAGGCATTTCACAAAAGAAGGAAATCTGAACGACCAATAAATACACAAAATTATGTACATCCCAATAATTATCAGAATTATGAATTAGAACAGCCTTTTAAAATTATTTATTTTTAATTGAAGGATAATCGCTGTACAATATTGTGTTGGTTTCTGCCATACATCAGCATGAGCCAGCCAT
>SJYW01052594.1:2475272-2488227 GCA_006410735.1 Raphicerus campestris
CCCACCCCTCTAGGTTGTCACAGAGCCCTGGTTTGAGCTCTCTGAGTCACAGCAAATTCCCACTGACTATTTTACATAAGGTTCAGTTCAGTTCAGTTCAGTCACTCAGTCGTGTCTGACTCTTTGAGACCCCATGGACTGCAGCACGCCAGGCCTCCCTGTCCATCACCAGCTCCTGGAGCTTGGTCAAACTCGTGTCCATCCAACCATCTCATCCTCTGTCGTCCCCTTCTCCTCCTGCCTCAGTCTTTCCCGGCAATCAGGGTCTTTTCGTGAATATGTTTCTAAGCTACCCTCTCCATTATTCCCACCCTCTCCTTCCTCCTGTGTGTCCACAAGTCTGTTCTCTCTCTCTGCATCTCCACTGCTGCCCTGCAATAGAAATACATTTGGAATCACATTTTATTTTATTATTTTATTGTATTAACACACAATATTACATTTACATTAGTTTCCGTTTATGACATAGTGATCCAAATCTTTGTATATGACATGGTCACTGCAATAAGACCAGTTACTATTTGTCACCATACATAGCTGTTACAATAGTATTTGCTATATTCCCTATGTGTACATTACATTTGGGTGACTTATTTACTTTATATCTGGCAGTTTGTGCCTGTTGACCTCCTTCACTGATTTCATCTGCCCTCCCAGCCCCTTGCCCTCTTGTTCTCTGTATCTGTGAGTCTATTTCTATTTTTTGTTGTTGTCCATATTTTTTTTATTACTGCCTATGTAGATCCCTATATAAACTCACATGGGATTTGTTTTTCTCTGACATTTCATTTAGTGTAATACCCTCCAGGTCCATTCACGTTGCTGCAAATGGCAAGATTTCATCTTTTTTATGGCTGAGGGGTATTCTGCTGTATCTTTTTTCTTCATCTATCTATTCATCCTGGAGAAGACAATGACATCAAACTCCAGTACTCTTGCTTGGAAAATCTCATGGATGGAGGAGCCTGGAAGGCTGCAAGTCCATGGGGTCGCTGAGGGTGGGACACGACTGAGTGACTTCACTTTCACTTTTCACTTTCATGCATTGGAGAAGGCAATGGCAACCCACTCCAGTGTTCTTGCCTGGAGAATCCCAGGGACAGGGGAACCTGGTGGGCTGCTGTCTATGGGGCTGCACAGAGTCGGACATGACTGAAGCAACTTAGCAGCAGCAGCAGCAGCAGCAGCAGCATCTATTGATCCACATCTAGATTGATTCCAATCTTGGCTATTGTAAATAGTACTTCAATGAACATAGATGTGTGTGTATGTATATATATATATATATAAAACATTTAAAATTAGCATTTCATTTTCTTTAGATAAAGACCCAGAATTGCTGGATCCTATGATAGTTCTATTTTTAGGTTTTTGAGGGACCTCCATACTGTTTTCCACAATGATGACACCAGTATTTCTGCCAACTGTCCACGTGGGCTGCCCGTGCTCCACACCCTCGTGAAGGCTTGTTATTTCTTGTCCTCTCGACGGCCGTTCTGGCAGGTTCGCAGTGGTGTCTCCTCAGGGCTTGACTTGCTTTTCTGTGATGGTCAGTGAAGTTGCACACCTTCTCGTGTGCTTGTTGGCCATCTGTGCGTCTTGGGGGAAAGTGTTGCTTCGGGTCCTCTGCCCAGTGCTTAATTAGATTGTGCTTTTCTGCTTAGTTGCACGAGTTCATTACATATTTTGGATGCCAACCCATTATTGGGATTGTCACTGGCTAATACTGCCTTCAGCTCAGTCGGGTGCCTTTTCGTGCTGTTGGTGATGTCCTTTGCTGTACTTTTAGTTTGGTGTAATCCCATTTCTTTATTTTTTTCTTTTCTTTTGCCTAAGGAGACATATCCAAAATATATAAGGGACTAAGTGTTGATTGTTTATTTTTCCAAAGAGTATTTCTTAGTCTCTTAATTAATCTCCTTTTAAAAAGTCCGTATTTCATGCATTTCTGCTCTAATCTTTATTTTCTTTCCTCTGTGAATGTTGGGCTTTATTTGTTCTTCTTTTTCTAATTCCTTTAGGTGTAAAAGTAGGTTATTTATTTGAGATTTCTCTTGTTTCTTGGGATTAGGCCTGTATTGCTTTGAACTTCCCCCTTAGGATTGGTTTTCTGGGTCTCATAGATTTTGGACAGATGTGTTTCTATTTTCACTTGTCTCAAGGTATTTTTTGACTTCTTCCTGGATTTCTTCCTTGACCCATTGGTTGTTGCTGCTACTGCTAAGTCGCTTCAGTCGTGTCTGACTCTGTGCGACCCCATAGATGGCAGCCCACCAGGCTCCACCATCCCTGGGACTCTCCAGGCAAGAACATTGGTTAGCATGTAATTTAGTCTCCATGTGTTTGTGTTTTTTGCAGCTTTTTTCTTGTAGTTGATTTTTAGTTTTATACTGTTGTGATCCCAAAAGATGCTTGATATGAATTCAACTTTAAATTTCTTGAGACTTGTTTTGTGGCCAAACATGTGATCTGTTTTGGAGGATGTCCCACGTGCACTTGAGATGAATGTGTGTCTTGCTGCTTCTGGGCGGAGTGGGCACTGCAATTGGGCGGAGACATGCGGGTCATTGACTCGATGGGTCAAGCATACTGGAGATTCGGTGAGGATGCTACAGCCCGCTTGTGGGAGGCTCCTCCTTCAGAATACCATCCTCCCACTATCCAGGGAGACTTAAGGGGAGGAATGTGGGCAGATTCAATGTATATTTCTGCAATTTCACTTCGGCTAAGGAAAAAATGTATATATTTGTTATCAGTATGTATCTCTTCTCAAGATTCCATTATTCCATAATGCATCTCAGTTATTCAACTTTCTTTTTTTTCCCAGAAGTCCTTAAAAAAATTTTTTTTTTTATCTTTTAAGCCTGGAGAGAAAGGTTGAATTAACAGATTAAAAAACCCCATGTCTCTAACCTCTCTGTTAGATCTTCCATGGAGAAGACAATCAACAATTTAATTCTTTCCTTCAGGATGCAAAGTTGTTATATCTGAATTCCTCAACTCCTTAGAGTAAAAGTCACAAGAAATAGTATCACATAGTATTATAACAGTGAAACATCAATAATTATTTAATTTTAAGAAATCCTTTCAGACTTCTGCAACCAAAGAAAGCAAGCTTTTTATACTTTTTTTTTTAAATTGAAGGATAATTGCTTTACAATGTTGTGGTGGTTTCAGCTGTACATCAACACAAATCAGTAATAACTGTGTATATATATATATCCCCTCGCTCTTGAGCTCCACCCCCCATTCCACCCCTCTAGGTCATCACAGAGAGCCAGGCTGGGCTCCCAGTATTATGACTGTTCAATTTCACTGGAAGTACATCTCAGGCTAGTTTTCAGACAGGCAGGTTATAGGAGAATATGACCGGAAAAGCATCGCTCAAACGCATAAACCTGTTATCTAGTGTTCATGAGGCAATGAAACCTCAGACTGAACTTCTAAATAAACATTCATAGCTACAAATAAGCTAGAGCCTTTTCTTCTCAGCTTAGTGTTTCCTTCTGCCCTATTGGGTCAGACTAATATTGATTGTAATTCTCTACTACCACCTAGTGGAAAATTCATCCGTTTCTTATTTTAAAAATTCCATAGTAAATACCTGATTGCTTGTTGTAAAGTTATCTTCTTATAAAAAGTTCAAACCCTATAGAAGAGTGTAAAAAGGGTAAAAGGACTCCTTTTTTCACTTCCCCTCCTCCTATGGCACCCTACTCCAGTACTCTTGCCTGGAAAATCCCATGGGCGGAGGAGCCTGGTAGGCTGCAGTCCATGGGGTCACTAAGAGTCGGACACGACTGAGCGACTTCACTTTCGCTTTTCACTTTCATGCATTGGAGAAGGGAATGGCAACCCACTCCAGTGTTCTTGCTTGGAGAATCCCAGGGATGGGGGAGCCTGGTGGGCTGCCATCTATGGGGTCGCACAGAGTCGGGCACGACTG
Source organism: Raphicerus campestris (assembly GCA_006410735.1). NCBI lineage: Eukaryota > Metazoa > Chordata > Mammalia > Artiodactyla > Bovidae > Raphicerus > Raphicerus campestris. The sequence continues at coordinate 2,479,219 of SJYW01052594.1, forward strand.
AAGTGACTTAGCAGCAGCAGCAGCACCTATCACTCTGCTTCCCAAAGGTAACTGTGCCCTGTGACCTATATCCTGCAAGAACACTTCCTGTATTTGTCACATATTCAGATGTACAGCAGAAGAATTCTAAGACATCAGCTGAAGATTGTTTTGTCTTTCTATCATAGAGACAGATAAAGCATCACCACTTCATGCCTTGAGTGGCCACAGGCAGACAAAGATGGTCAAAAGGTTAAACTCTTGGACGGATAGGAGTTAGAAATTAACATAAACACACTACTATATAAAACAGATAACTAAGATCCACTGTATAACACAGGGAACTGCACTCAATATTTTATAATAACCTGTAAGGGGAGAGAATCCGAAAAAAATGTATAACTGAATCACTTTATATCTGAAACTACTATACTTCAGTATTTTTAAAAAAGATTAAAAATGGTGAAGCTTTTGAACTTAAAGTTTACTTTTGAAAACTATGGTAGAGGAAAGAAGAATGAAAGGCCTAAATTAGTAAATATCTGGTCAGTAAATGGTAGATTTGGGAAGGACTCCTGATGAAGTTAGCGCCACTTTTCTTGCCTGGAGTTGATACAGGATCTATGGGCTGAGGAGAGTGCCAGGGACGGGATCGGAGCCTTACACTCTAATCCTTCTAAACTGTGTCGCAGATGTTTTTGTTTTAGTTTAGTTTAAATAATTTGAGTTTAAAAATCTGATCTACTAAATTCCGGGGGCAAAAAAGGAAACAGTATATTTGATGTGCTCTTCCTGACCTATAACCTATTTGGTTTTGCTATTCCAATAACTAGAGTGACAATAGAACATTTAAAAATAAATATGTAAGAAGGTGAAGGAGATCAGCCCTGGGATTTCTTTGGAAGGAATGATGCTAAAGCTGAAACTCCAGTGCTTTGGCCACCTTATGCGAATAGTTGACTCATTGGAAAAGACTCTGATGCTGGGAGGGATTGGGAGCAGGAGGAGAAGGGGACCACCGAGGATGAGATGGCTGGATGGCATCAGTGACTCGATGGATGTGAGTCTGAGTGAACTCCGGGAGATGGTGATGAACAGGGAGGCCTGGCGTGCTGCGATTCATGGGGTTGCAAAGAGTTGGACACGACTGAGCGACTGAACTGAACTGAACATGATAGTTATAAGAAGTTTTAGGTCTCTTATGACTCAAAGGATTTTGTTATTTGCTTTTAAAATGATTTAAGAACATGAAAAACTTTATTGAGGTGTAATTTACATAAAACCAATGGAACCATTTGAAGTATTCAGCTTGATGAGTTTTGACAAATGAATACATGTGTAACCACCACCTCAACTGATATATAGAACATTTTTCTTGTCTCAGATAGTTCACTCTCTCTTGACATTTTGCAGTCACTTCCCACTCTAGACACTTACTAATTTGATTTCTATCACTTTAAATTGATCTTGGGGAAAAAAAAACAACAACAAAGGACTTCTGTCCTCAGATTCATTTTGCTGTCTCAGTTTCTGGAAAGCAAACCTAAATGTAAGCATACCTTTAATCTAATTAACACAGGACATGCTTTTATTCTTTAAACTATTGGTTCTTATGAACTTTAGACAATGTTGCAAATCATTTGACAGTTTCTCCACTTACTTTCTCCCTAAAAATTTAAAATTTCACCTCTAGGTGAAAACTTCTAAGATTAATAGTGATTATGTTAACTTTGTAGTCTCACCTAAATGATTTTATAACTTTGGACTAATTTACATTGAGCTAATCAAGAAATAACTTTTGATTACCTGCGACATGCTTAAAAGAAATAATAGTTTATAGAGACAAAAGAAAAAAAATACTGACTCACTGAAAAAGACTGAATCAGCTTTTATGTATATTCTCTTAACAATATTTATTTTTTGCAGAACTCAAATTAAGATGGTCAACTTAAGCTGAATGGATTAAAAATGTGGCATATGTGTGTGTGTGTGTGTGTGTATATATATATACATATATATATGTATACATATGTATATATATATAATGGAATATTTCTCAGCCATAAAAAAGAATGAAATAATGCCATTTGCAGCAACCTAGATGGGCCTAGAGATGATCATTATTAAGTGAAGTAAGTCAGACAAAGAAAGACAAATACCATATATAACCCAGGGATCAAACCCTGGTCTCCTGCATTGCAGGCAGATTCTTTACCATCTGAGTCACCAAGGAAGTCCCATGTATAACTTATATGTGGTAATTAATAATATGATATAAATGAACTTGTTTATAAAACAGATTCGTAGACATAGGAAACAAACTTATGGTTACCAAAGGGGAAAGGTTGGCGGGAGGGATAAATTAGGAATTTGGAAGTAACGTATACACACACACACACTATTATATATAAAGTAGATAACCAACAAGGACCCACTGTATAGCACTGAGAACTATACTCAATATTTTGTCCTGGTGTGCTGCAGTCCATGGGGTCACATGGACTGAGTCAGACATGACTAAGCACCTGAGCTGAACTGATACAGGAAAATAATCTGAAAAAGAATATGTGTGCTTAGCCACCTCTGATTCTTGGAGACCCTGTGGACCATAGATCAACAGGCTCCTCTGTCCAAGGAATTTTTCAGGCAAGAATGCTGGCGTGAGTTGCCATTTCCTACTCCAGGGGATCTTTCTGACCCAGGGATTGAACCCACATCTCTCAAGTCTCCTGCATTGGCAGGCAGATTATTTACCACCGTGCCACCTGGGAAGCCCCCATACTACACTTAATCTTAGCCAGAAGGCCAAGAAATGAAGAAGAAAGTACACATATATATTTGCATGTGTGCACGCCCAGTCACTTCAGTCGCGTCTGACTCTGCGACCCCATGGACTGTAAGCTCCTCCGTTCATGGGGATTCTCCAGTCAAGAATACTGGAGTGGGTTGCCACGCTCTCCTCCAGAGGATCTTCCTGACCCAGGGATGGTACCCACATCTCTGTCTCCTGCATCGGCAGGCAGCTTCTTTACCACTAGCACCGCCTGGGAAGCCCGCGTATATGTAAAACTATACACCCAAAACTAACACAACACTGTAAATCCACCCATACTTCAATAAAAAAAATGATGGTAAGCTCAGTGTCACACACACATTACTGTATATTGTATTAGTAAGACGAATTTACACTTGAAGTTGAAAGCTTTAAATAATATTGTCATCTAACTATATTTCTGTATATTTAAAACATATACATAATGATGAATTAAAATTAATAAGCAAAAAAAGAGAGGATTTGTTCAAGTTTGCTCTTGGAATATTCATTGCACTCTTAAAAAGAAATAAAAAAAGTTTTTTTTCCCCTTGAGTGTAATCAGCCCAGCCAACAGCCATTTCTTTTCAGAATACTCTCACTCACTCAGTATCCTGATAATTTGAATATTTTGCTGATACTTCCATGTTCTTAAATTGTTTTAAAAACAAGTAACAAAAACCCTTTGAATCATGAGAGACCTGAAGCTTCTTATAATTATTATGTTAACTTCTTTATTTTAAAATGTTTTATTTTCACTCTGGTTATTGGGATAGCAAAAGCTTTAACAACTGCCCACTCTTAAGTACCTGTCCACTTATATTAATTAAGTGACCAGTTTCCGCTGAAAAACATTTTTTCCCCTTCCTGAAGCCTAAACTCTGAATTGAAAATATTAAAATTGTACAACTATTTTTTACTCTTAAAAAAGCCCTTTCCCCCTCACTGCTGCTGCTAAGTCGCTTCAGTCGTGTCCGACTCTGTGAGACCCCATGGACTGCAGCCCACCAGGCTCCCCCGTCCCTGGGATTCTCCAGGCAAGAACACTGGAGTGGGTTGCCATTGCCTTCTCCAAGGCATGAAAGTGAAAAGTGAAAGTGAAGCCATTCAGTCGTTTCCGACGCTTAGCGACCCCATGGACTGCAGCCCACCAGGCTCCTCCGCCCATGGGATTTTCCAGGCAAGAATACTGGAGTGGGCTGCCATCGCCTTCTCCGTTCCCCTCACTAGATAGCCACTACTTATTTGACCACTAGGTGGCGCCAAAGGCTTAATCTGTCACCACATGAACTGCAGAAGGACGTTATTTGGGTGCACTTGGCAAGCTTCATACACTTCCACTAAGTGTAGCGCTTAGCACGTTGTGATGAAGGGCAGCACAGCGCATTCACTTTGAACTCGTTCTGTACTCTCAAACGAGCTACCTTGTGTATCAACCCCACAATGTAGAAAAAGCTGACAAACAGAGGGTGCTCAATCTTTCCTTGATTAATCTTGTCCAGATAAAAACACTGCAGATTGTGTGTGTGCGCGCACTAGTTGCTCAGTGCTGTCTAACTCTGACCGCATGGACCGTAGCCCACCAGGCTCCACTGTCCATGGGACTCTCCAGGCAAGAACACTGGAGTGGGTTACCATTTCCTACTCCAGAGGATCTTCCCCACCCAGGGACTGAACCTGGGTCTCCTGCATTGCAGGCAGATTCTTTACCATCTGAGCCACCAGGGGAGCCCTGCTGAAGATTGTAGGTGTTTACTAATGACTGTGGACCTGGAGAAGGGCACAGCAACCCACTCCAGTATTCTTGCCTGGAGAACCCCATGGACAGAGGAGCCTGGCGGGCTGCAGTCCACGGGTTTGCAGAGTCGGACACGACTGGAGTGACTTAGTATGCACTCACNGAAGAAAGTACACATATATATTTGCATGTGTGCACGCCCAGTCACTTCAGTCGTGTCTGACTCTGCGACCGTTCATGGGGATTCTCCAGTCAAGAATACTGGAGTGGGTTGCCACGCTCTCCTCCAGAGGATCTTCCTGACCCAGGGATGGTACCCACATCTCTGTCTCCTGCATCGACAGGCAGCTTCTTTACCACTAGCACCGCCTGGGAAGCCCGCGTATATGTAAAACTATACACCCAAAACTAACACAACACTGTAAATCCACCCATACTTCAATAAAAAAAATGATGGTAAGCTCAGTGTCACACACACATTACTGTATATTGTATTAGTAAGACGAATTTACACTTGAAGTTGAAAGCTTTAAATAATATTGTCATCTAACTATATTTCTGTATATTTAAAACATATACATAATGATGAATTAAAATTAATAAGCAAAAAAAGAGAGGATTTGTTCAAGTTTGCTCTTGGAATATTCATTGCACTCTTAAAAAGAAATAAAAAAAGATTTTTTTCTCCTTGAGTGTAATCAGCCCAGCCAACAGCCATTTCTTTTCAGAATACTCTCACTCACTCAGTATCCTGATAATTTGAATATTTTGCTGATACTTCCATGTTCTTAAATTGTTTTAAAAACAAGTAACAAAAACCCTTTGAATCATGAGAGACCTGAAGCTTCTTATAATTATTATGTTAACTTCTTTATTTTAAAATGTTTTATTTTCACTCTGGTTATTGGGATAGCAAAAGCTTTAACAACTGCCCACTCTTAAGTACCTGTCCACTTATATTAATTAAGTGACCAGTTTCCGCTGAAAAACATTTTTTCCCCTTCCTGAAGCCTAAACTCTGAATTGAAAATATTAAAATTGTACAACTATTTTTTACTCTTAAAAAAGCCCTTTCCCCCTCACTGCTGCTGCTAAGTCGCTTCAGTCGTGTCCGACTCTGTGAGACCCCATGGACTGCAGCCCACCAGGCTCCCCCGTCCCTGGGATTCTCCAGGCAAGAACACTGGAGTGGGTTGCCATTGCCTTCTCCAAGGCATGAAAGTGAAAAGTGAAAGTGAAGCCACTCAGTCGTTTCCGACGCTTAGCGACCCCATGGACTGCAGCCCACCAGGCTCCTCCGCCCATGGGATTTTCCAGGCAAGAATACTGGAGTGGGCTGCCATCGCCTTCTCCGTTCCCCTCACTAGATAGCCACTACTTATTTGACCACTAGGTGGCGCCAAAGGCTTAATCTGTCACCACATGAACTGCAGAAGGACGTTATTTGGGTGCACTTGGCAAGCTTCATACACTTCCACTAAGTGTAGCGCTTAGCACGTTGTGATGAAGGGCAGCACAGCGCATTCACTTTGAACTCGTTCTGTACTCTCAAACGAGCTACCTTGTGTATCAACCCCACAATGTAGAAAAAGCTGACAAACAGAGGGTGCTCAATCTTTCCTTGATTAATCTTGTCCAGATAAAAACACTGCAGATTGTGTGTGTGCGCGCACTAGTTGCTCAGTGCTGTCTAACTCTGACCGCATGGACCGTAGCCCACCAGGCTCCACTGTCCATGGGACTCTCCAGGCAAGAACACTGGAGTGGGTTACCATTTCCTACTCCAGAGGATCTTCCCCACCCAGGGACTGAACCTGGGTCTCCTGCATTGCAGGCAGATTCTTTACCATCTGAGCCACCAGGGGAGCCCTGCTGAAGATTGTAGGTGTTTACTAATGACTGTGGACCTGGAGAAGGGCACAGCAACCCACTCCAGTATTCTTGCCTGGAGAACCCCATGGACAGAGGAGCCTGGCGGGCTGCAGTCCACGGGTTTGCAGAGTCGGACACGACTGGAGTGACTTAGTATGCACTCACATAGATGTTTCAGAAAGGGTAAAGCACGCTCTGGTTCATATTCCAAGTCTGGCAGGTTTATTTTAATACATTCATTTTAAAGAAGCTTTATTTCTGGGTTTAAAATATCTTTGTTGATTAGTAGAAACCTTAGTCTGCAATTTACAGGCTGGCTCAGAAGACCGTGCAAAGCTGCCAGAGTCCCTCACTGTCCAGAATGTGTACTCATCTTTGGGGTAATGACTGTAAGTCTTTGTGAAACTGTGAGAGTTCTAGATTCTGTTCCTCTATTCTGATATTGTTGGTTACTGCGATTAATTAAACCCCGCCGGCAGGACCAAAGAGATGTTTTCTGTTTTTCTCTCATAATTTCTGAAGCCTTTGCTAGAAGCTGTTATCAAAAATTGGGTCTTCTGGGATTTCCATGCTGGTCTGATGGCTAATACCCTATGCTCCTGATGCAGGGGGCCCCAGTTCCATCCTGGTGGAGGAACTAGGTCCTGAATGCATCAGCTAAGACCTAGCACAGCCAAATAAATAATAAAGAAAGAAAAAGAAATGTTAGAAAATTTGGTCTTCTCAGAGAAACAACAGAAAAGGACAATCTCAGGGCTCAGTAGAAATGAGATGACCATGATTTCTTGATCCTTGCTCTTGCAGAGAATAGAATTATGAGAACAAACTGGCCAGTTTAAGCTGCCATCGCCACCTATTGACACTTGTCAAACTGTACCAGGGACTTAAAAATGGGAACTTGTAAGAGAGCATTAGTACAGAAGTCGAGGAAGTCACTGACATCGTCTGTCAGTCCTTGCTGTTGCTGTCGCCCAGTCGCTCAGTTGTGTCCGACTCTTTGTGACTCCATGGACTGCAGCACACCAGGCTTCCCTGTCCTTTACCATCTCCTGGAGCTTGCTCAAACTCATGTCCATTCAGTTGGTGATGCCATCCAACCATCTCATCCTCTGTTGTCCTCTTCTCCTCCTGCCTTCATTCTTTCTCAGCATCAGGGTCTTTTCTAATGAGTTGGCTCTTCGCATCAGGTGGCCAAAGTGTTGGAACTTCAGCTTCAGCATCAGTCCTTCCAATGAATATTCAGGACTGATCTCCTTTAGGATGGACTGGTTTGATCTCCTTGCAGTTCAAGGGACGCTTCAAGAGTCTTCTCCAACACCACAGTTCAAAAGCATCAATTCTTCAGCACTCAGCTTTCTTTACAGTCCAACTCACATCCATACATGACTACTGGAAAAGCTATAGCTTTGACTAGATGGACTTTTGTTGGTAATGTCTCTGCATTTTATTTTACTTATTTTTAAATTTTTAATTAAAAATTTATTTATTTTACTTTACAATATTGTATTGGTTTTGCCATACATTGACTTGAATCCGCCATGGGTATACATGTGTTCCCTATCCTGAACCCCCCTCCTGCCTCTCTCCCCATCCCATCATCCCAGTGCACCAGCCCCGAGCACCCTGTATCATGCATCAAACCCGGACTGGCGATTCATTTCACATATGATAATATACATGTTTCAATGCCATTCTCCCAAATCATCCCACCCTCTCCCTCTCCCACAGAGTCCAAAAGACTGTGTCTATACACCTGTGTATCTTTTGCTGTCTCGCATACAGGGCTATCATTATCTTCTAAATTCTATATATATGCATTAGTATACTGTATTGGTGTTTTTCTTTCTGGCTTACTTCACTCTGTATAATTGGCTCCAGAACTGACTCAAGTGCATTCTTTTTAATGGCTGGGTTCCATTGTGTATATGTACCACAGCTTTCTTATCCATTCATCTGCTGATGGACATCTAGGTTGCTTCCATGTCCTGGCTATTATAAACAGTGCTGCGATGAACATTGGGGCACATGTGTCTCTTTCAGTTCTGGTTTCCTTGGTATGTATGTCCAGCAGTGGGATTGCTGGGTCATAAGGCAGTTCTATTTCCAGTTTTTTAAGGAATCTCCACACTCTTCTCCATAGTGGCTGTACTAGTTTGCATTCCCACCAACAGTGTAAGAGGGTTCCCTTTTCTCCACATCCTCTCCAGCATTTATTGCTTGTAGACTTTTGGATAGCAGCCATTCTGACTGGCGTGGAATGGTACCTCATTGTGGTTTTGATTTGCATTTCTCAGATAATGAGTGATGTTGAGCATCTTTTCATGTGTTTGTTAGCCATCTGTATGTCTTCTTTGGAGAAATGTCTGTTTAGTTCTTTGGCCCATTTTTTGATTAGGTCATTTATTTTTCTGGGATTGGGCTGCAGGAGTTGCTTGTATATTTTTGAGATTAGTTGTTTGTCAGTTGCTTCATTTGCTATTATTTTCTCCCATTGCGAAGGCTGTCTTTTCACCTTGCTTATAGTTTCCTTTGTTGTGCAGAAGATTTTAACTTTAATTAGGCCCCATTTGTTTATTTTTGCTTTTATTTCCAGTATTCTGGGAGGTGG
>SJYW01052594.1:2490684-2550099 GCA_006410735.1 Raphicerus campestris
ATAGCAGAATATATGAAGCAGAAGAACGAATCAGTAAGCTGAAAGATAAAATGGTGGAAATAACTTCTGAAGAGCAGAATAAAGTAAAAAGAATGAAAAGAACTGAGGATAGTCTCAGAGACCTCTGGGACAATATCAAATGCACCAACACTTGAATTATAGGGGTCCCAGAAGAAGAAGAGAAAAAGAAAGGGTATGAGAAAATTTTTGAAGAGATTATAGTTGAAAATTTCCCTAACATGGAAAAGGAAATAGTCAATCAAGTCCAAGAGGCACAAAGAGTCCCTTACAGGATGAACCCAAGGAGAAACACACCAAGACACATACTAATCAAACTAACAAAGACTAAACACAAAGAAAAAATATTAAAAGCAGCAAAGGAGAAGCAACAAGTAACATACAAGGGAAACCCCATACACTTAACAGCTGATCTCTCAGCAGAAACTCTGCAGGCTAGAAGGGAATGGAGGATATATTTAAAGTACTGAAAGGGAAAAATCTACAACCAAGATTACTGTACCTGGCAAGGATCTCATTCAGAATTGATGGAGAAATAAAAAGCTTTTCAGACAAGCAAAAGTTAATAGAATTCAGTACCACAAAACAAGCTTTACAACAAATGTTAAAGGGACTTATATAGTGAAGAAATACAAGAGAAGAAAAAAGATCTACAAAATCAACCCCAAACAATTAAGAAAATGGCAATAGGAACATATATATCAATAATTACTTTAAATGTAAGTGGATTAAATGCTCCACCCAAAAGACAGACTGGATGAATGGATAGAAAAACAAGACCCATATGTATGCTGTCTACAAGAAACACACTTCAGACATAAAGACACATATAGACTGAAACTGAGAGGATGGAAAAATATATTCCATGCAGATGGGAAGCAAAAGAAAGCTGGAGTAGCAATCCTTGTATCAGACAAAATAGACCTTAAAATAAAGAATATTACAAGAGATAAGGAAGGACACTACGTAATGATCAAGGGATCAATCCAAGAGGAAGACATAACAATTGTAAATATCTATGCACGCAACATAGGAGCACCTCAGTACATAAGACAAACACTCACACATGTAAAGGAGAAACTGACAGTAACATAATAATAGTGGGAGACTTCAACACCCCACTCACACCAATGGACAGATCACCAAAACAGAAAATTAATAAGGAAATACAGGTCTTCAATGATATATTAGATGAAATGGACCTCATTTATATCTTCAGGACATCCCATCCAAATGAAGAAGAATACACCTTCTTCTCAAGTGCACATGGAATATTCTCCAGAGTAGACCACATCTTGGGGACACAAATCAAACCTCAGTAAATTTAAGAAAACTGAAATCATATCAAGCATCTTCTCCAACCACAATGCTGAGACTAGATATCAATTACAAGAAAAAAAACTGTAAGAAACACAAACACATGGAGATTAAACAACACGTTTCTAAATAACCAACAGGTTACTGAAGAAATCAATAGGGAAATCAAAACATTTCTAGAAACAAATGACAATGAACACACAACAACTTAAAACCTATGGGATGCAGCAAAAGCGGTTCTAAGAGGCAAGTTTATAGCAATACAATCCTACCTCAAGAAACAAGAAAAATACTAAATAGGCAACCTAACTTACACCTAAAACAACTGGAAAAAGAAGAAGAAGAACAACAACAAATTAGTAGAGGGAAAGAAATCATAAAGATCCAAGCAGAAAGAAATGAAAAAAAAAATAGTGAAGATCAATAAAACTAAAAGTTGGTTTTTTGAGAAGATAAACAAAATTGGCAAGCCTTTAGCCAGACTCATCAAGAAAAAAAAGAGAGAAGAATCAAATCAATAAAATTAGAAATGAATAAGGAGAAGTTACAACAGACAAGGCAGAAATACAAAGGATTATAAGAGACTATTATGAACAACTCTATGGGAATAAAATGGATAACCTGGAAGAAATGGACAGATTCTTAGAAAAGTTCAATCTTCTAAGACTGAACCAGGAAGAAACAGAAATTATGAGCAACCCAATTATAAGCACTGAAATTGAAGCTGTCATCAAAAATATCCCAAAACACAAAAGCCCAGCACCAGATGGCTTCACAGAAGAATTCTATCAAACATTTAAAGAAGAGCTAATGCCTACCCTTCTAAAACTCTTTCAAAAAATTGCAGAGGAGGCCACCATCTACAAGGCCACCATCACCCTGATACCAAAACCAGACAAAGACAACACAAAAAAAGGAAACTACAGGCCAATATCATTGATGAACATAGATGTAAAAATCCTTAACAAAATTTTAGCAAACAGAATTCAGCAACACATCAAAAGTCTCATACATCATGATTAAGTTGGGTTTATTCCAGGAATGCAAGGATTCTTCAATATATGTAAACCGAGGTGATATACCATACTATCAAATTGAAAGATAAAAACCATATGATCATCTCAATAGACGCAGAAAAAGCCTTTGACAAAATTCAGCACCCATTTATGATTAAAACTCTTCAATAAATGGGCACAGAAGGAACCTACCTCAACACAGTAAAGGCCATATATGATAAGCCTACAGCAGTCATTATTCTCAATGATGAAGAACTAAAAACATTCCCCCTAAGATCAGGAACAAGACAAGGGTGTCCACAGTCATCACTATTATTCAACATAGTTCTGGAAGTCCTAGCTACAGCAATCAGAGAAGAAAAAGAAATAAAAGGAATCCAGATTGGAAAAGAAGTAAAGCTCTCGCTGTTTGCAGATGACATGATACTATACACAGAAAACCCTAAAGATAGTATCAGAAAATTACTAGAGCTAATCAGTGAATTTAGCAAAGTTGCAGGATACAAAATCAATATACAGAAATCACTTGCATTTCTATATATTAACAATGGAAAATCAGAAAGAGAAATTAAGGAGCCAATCCCATTCACCATTGCAACAAAAAGAATTAAATATCTAGGGATAAGTTTACCTAAGGAGACAAAAGAACTGTACACAGAAAATTATAAGACACTAATGAAAGAAATCAAAGATGATATAAACAGATGGAGAGATATTCCATGTTCCTGGGTAGGAAAAATCAATACTGTGAAAATGACTATACTACCAAATGCAATCTACAGATTCAATGTGATCAGTATCAAATTACCAATGACATTTTTCACAGAACTAGGACAGTACTCTTGCCTGGAAAATCCCATGAGCGGAGGAGCCTGGTAGGCTGCAGTCCATGGGGTCGCTAAGAGTCAGACATGACTGAGTGACTTCACTTTCACTTTTCACTTTCATGCATTGGAGAAGGAAATGGCAACCCACTCCAGTGTTCTTGCCTGGAGAATTCCAGGGACGGGGGAGCCTGGTAGGCTGCCGTCTATGGGGTCACACAGAGTTGGACATGACACAACTTAGTAGCAGCAGGACAAAAAATTTCACAATTCATACAGAAACACAAAAGTCCCCGAATAACCAAAGCAGTCTTGAGAAAGAAGAATGGAGCTGGAGGAATCAACCTTCCTGACTTCAGATTATACTACAAAGCTACAGTCATCAAGACAGTATGGTATTGGAACAAAAATAGAAATATAGACCAATGGAACAAGATAGAAAGCCCAGAAATAAACCCATGCACCTATGGGTACCTTATTTTTGACAAAGGAGGAAAGAATATACAATGAGGCAAAGACAGCCTCTTCAATAAATAGGTACACGTAAAAGAACAAAGTTAGAACACTTCCTAACACCATACACTCAAAATGGATTAAAGAACTAAATGTAAAACCAGCAACTATAAAACTCTTAGAGGAAAACATAGGCAGAACACTCGAGGACATAAATCAAAGCAAGATCCTCTATGACCCACCTCCTAGAGTAATGGAAATAAAAACAAAAGTAAACAAGTGGGATCTGATTAAACTTATAAGCTTTTGCACAGCAAAGGAAACTATAAGCAAAGTGAAATACCACCCTCAGAATGGGAGAAAATAACAAATGAAACAACTAACAAAGGATTGATTTCCAAAATATACAAGCAACTCATACAACTCAATGCCAGAAAAACAAACAACCCAATCAAAAAGTGGGGGAAAGACCTAAACAGACATTTCTCCAAAGACACACAGATGGCTAACAAACACATGAAAAGATGCCCAACATCGCTCATTATTAGAGAAATACAAACCAAAACTACAATGAGATATCATCTCATACCATTAAGAATGGCCATCATCAAAAAGTCTACAAACAATAAATGCTGGAGAGGGTGTGGACAAAAGGGAACCCTCTTGCAGTTTTGGTGGGAATGTAAATTGATACAGCCCCTATAGAAAACGGTATGGAGATTCGTTTAAAAACTAGGAATAAAACCACCATATGAACCAGCAATCCCACTCCTAGGCATAAACCCTGAGGAAACCAAAGTTGAGAAAGACACATGTATCCCGTTGTTCATTGCAGCACTATTTACAATAGCTAGAACATGGAAGCAGCCTAGATGTCCATCAACAGATGAATGGATAAAGAAGTTGTGGTACATATACACAATGGAATATTACTCAACCATAAAAAGGAATGCATTTGAGTCAGTTCTGAAGAAGTGGATGAATCCCGAACCTATTATACAGAGTGAAGTGAGTCAGAAAGAGAAAGATAAATATCATATTGTAACGCATATATACAGAATCTAGAAAAATGGTACTGAAGAATTTATTTACAGGGCAGCAATGGAGAAACAGACACAGAGAATAGACTTATGGACGTGAGGAGAGGGGAGGAGAGGGTGAGATGCACGGAGAGAGTAACATGGAAACTTACATTACCATGTGTAAAATGGATGGCCAATGGGAATTTGCTGTATGGCTCAGGAAACTCAAATAGGGGCTCGGTATCAACCTAGAGGGGTGGGATGGAGAGGGAGATGGGAGGGAGGTTCAAAAGGGAGGGGATATATGTATACCTATGGCTGATTCATGTTGAGGTTTGACAGAAAATAACAAAATTCTGTAAAGCGTGTGTGTGTGTGTATAACCAAATCACTGGCTGTACAGCAGTAATTAACACAACATTGCAAATCAAAAGAGATATGGTAGTCTGGTTGGATCTGCAAGGATCCATGATGATAAGAACCAAGATAATTGTTGAACATGTTAAATTCCTGAGTCCCATTTTCAACCTGGCCCAAATCATCTCAGAATCTGGGAAACACTGCTGAGAGTACAACAGAAGGAACTGCAGAGGCAACATCTTGTGGGCTAGAATATCTGGGATTATAAGCTCCTTGTTTTAACTTCAGTTCCTTCTGGAGGGTTCTGTTTATACTTCCCCGCCTGCACTAAGGATCTTTGAGGGGTAGCATGTGAGTTCCTGGTTAGTCCCCAGTGCTGATGGAGGCTTTGCAGTGTGGCCCAGTCCTAGCCTTCTACACAACTCTGCATGTGATTCATGAAAGAGCCCCAAGGTGGTGGGGAAACAAGCCAGGGTGATGTCACCTACCCGGACTGAGGAAATTTGGACTCGTTTATTAAGGAAGGCATGGTTTTGTGTTGGAAGAGGTCAAGATGGCTATGTGTCTACAAACTGGAAGCATTAATGACATTTATCAAGATGAGACAGAGTGGAGGAAAATGCTAACCAGGTTGAAACAGAAAATGCTCATGATCGTCCAAGTGGGCCAAAGTCTGAAACTGCCTCCGCCAGGACTCCTCAGTTCCTCCCAGCCCATGATGGACCAATCAGTGTGGTGGCCTGGGCTCTGCTACCTGCCACCCTGGACACTGATCACTGAGTCTCTGGCGTAGAAGTTTCTACAAAGGAAAGGGAGGTCAGGAAGCACGCTGTGGGAGTGGTGTCAAATGAAAAAATACACCCAAGCTAAAACTTGAGAGTTATTGTTTATTTGGTGGAAATTTTTAGGACTCAAGGCTGGGAGGCAGCATGTCAAGTAACCCTGAGAGAAATGTTCTGAGGAGGTGAGGTAGGATGCCATAATGCATAGAANCCTGAGTCCCATTTTCAACCTGGCCCAAATCATCTCAGAATCTGGGAAACACTGCTGAGAGTACAACAGAAGGAACTGCAGAGGCAACATCTTGTGGGCTAGAATATCTGGGATTATAAGCTCCTTGTTTTAACTTCAGTTCCTTCTGGAGGGTTCTGTTTATACTTCCCCGCCTGCACTAAGGATCTTTGAGGGGTAGCATGTGAGTTCCTGGTTAGTCCCCAGTGCTGATGGAGGCTTTGCAGTGTGGCCCAGTCCTAGCCTTCTACACAACTCTGCATGTGATTCATGAAAGAGCCCCAAGGTGGTGGGGAAACAAGCCAGGGTGATGTCACCTACCCGGACTGAGGAAATTTGGACTCGTTTATTAAGGAAGGCATGGTTTTGTGTTGGAAGAGGTCAAGATGGCTATGTGTCTACAAACTGGAAGCATTAATGACATTTATCAAGATGAGACAGAGTGGAGGAAAATGCTAACCAGGTTGAAACGGAAAATGCTCAAGATCGTCCAAGTGGGCCAAAGTCTGAAACTGCCTCCGCCAGGACTCCTCAGTTCCTCCCAGCCCATGATGGACCAATCAGTGTGGTGGCCTGGGCTCTGCTACCTGCCACCCTGGACACTGATCACTGAGTCTCTGGCGTAGAAGTTTCTACAAAGGAAAGGGAGGTCAGGAAGCACGCTGTGGGAGTGGTGTCAAATGAAAAAATACACCCAAGCTAAAACTTGAGAGTTATTGTTTATTTGGTGGAAATTTTTAGGACTCAAGGCTGGGAGGCAGCATGTCAAGTAACCCTGAGAGAAATGTTCTGAGGAGGTGAGGTAGGATGCCATAATGCATAGAAGCTTTACAACAAAGGGCAAGAATCCGAACATCAAAAGATTTTTGTAAATTAAAGAAAACCAGATATCTCAAGTTAAGGAATTTGGTACTTTTCTATGTATGGGAAGATGCAACAGCCTGGGCTCACTGAAATCATTCCGTTGATACGCATCTCAGCTATCTGGGGCCAGTATCCTGTGTTTTCACATCCTGAATTTCCTCAGGGCTCATCATAGGGAGTGGTTGCAGTCTGATGGCTGCCAGATGGCAGGTATTCCTTCCTTCCCGAGTTCCCTCGGAGCTCACCAGCTCTCCGTAAGTGTGGCTGCAATTGCTGACATCCTCTGTTCACTGACATGGTAGGAAATATTCCATTCTCAGTGGTGAGTGGGTGGAGGGGTAAAATGTCCTCTAAATGCTGGTGGGCAATCATGCATGTTTGGGTGCTTCATGCCATAAGCCCTCCTGGACCTCGCATACCTGGGATTCCTGGAGTATCATGCATGCGGCCACCAATCAGGGTACCCCAACAGGAACAAAGTGGAGGACATGGACGGAGCTTTTGCTAGTAAGGAATGCTTTGGGGGATGGGAGGAGATTCCTGCTGAGTGAAGTATGTGGCTGCTTAGAAATGCTGTCTGCACCTTGTTTCATTGAGCGGGTGCCCGGCCCTCTGTTTGAATGGGACCAAGGCTAGGAGTGCAGGGTGACTTAATGCTGTCCCTCCCTGAGGGGACAAATTGACAGACAGCAACTTGGTGAGGAAGAGAGCTGGGCGGTGATTTAACTGCTTTACAAGTTCTCCAGGAGCTTGCTCAGGCCTAAAGGGGCGGAAGCTGGGCAGGACAGTTTGGTTGGGGTGGATGAGCCACCACTGGTCTCACGTGCCAAACCACTCCTAGGAAATTTCCTTAAAGGCCTTTGAATGAGCCAGTGAATCCTACCAACAGGTGCTGTGTGGGTCAAAAGGCTTATTAAGGGTTTTCACAAATGAGGAGGACTGTCTCTTCCAGAAGAAGAAGGGAACCAGGATCTAGTATGACTGCAGAGGCTTCGTGAGGTCCCAGTCCCTAGAGGGGCTGTGGTTCTTTCTCAAGCTCAGGGCCATCCTGGTGGTTCCAGACCTCACGTAGCAAGTAACCATTGCCCTGCCTGTCAAGTCTTCCAGGCCCTACCAGACACTCTGGTGCTCCCAGCTTCCTTCAAGCCTTTAGGTGCTATGTTGCCTCCAAGCTTTCCTCTCTCAGGCTCTGAAGCTCTGCTCTCTCAGCGCTTTCTCCAGATGGAGTTTTCCATGGGAGCCTGCAGGTTGGGGGCTAGAGTATAGGTCTGCAGGTGCCAGCTGGCCAAGCTGTTTCCCTGCAGCTGCTCTGGGAACACTAACAGTTGTTATCAATCCCATGGGTCGAACCTGGCAGAGATGTCCTTCAGGAGGGCCTGTGCCCTTCAGGGCTGTGTGCTGGGGCGGGGCCTTCACAGCTGGTTAGATGTGTGTGGCCTTGGGCGGGTCGCTGCTCCATTCCTATCCTGGCCCATGTCTGACGTGCCGTTTGGCTCTGGAAAAAAGCCAGAATTGTAGTCCACCTTCTTTAAGGGTCTCCTGTTTCCATAGTAG
Source organism: Raphicerus campestris (assembly GCA_006410735.1). Classification (NCBI taxonomy): domain Eukaryota; kingdom Metazoa; phylum Chordata; class Mammalia; order Artiodactyla; family Bovidae; genus Raphicerus; species Raphicerus campestris. The sequence continues at coordinate 2,499,124 of SJYW01052594.1, forward strand.
GTTGCTGGCTTTGGAATTCTTTCTCTCTTTGGATTACAATTCAGTGTTACTACCATTAAAACTACTGAGTAAAATAAAAGATTTTTTTGAAGTTTTTAAATCCTTAAAATATATCTTACTAAGCACAAATGTAAACTTAGAATAGTGTGTTGAAAGTTATTTAGATAATTGTTTTTCTTTGCTTTTATATTACTGACTTGATATACAATTAGTCATTTATTCCTCTTAATTTTCAGTATTAAGATTAATTTTAATGCACTTTTTGAACACATAAAACTTATACTATATTTAAAAATGTGCTAGAAAAGTCTTGGTTCCACCCCTTTCTCATCTATCCTGTTCTACCCATTCCCTTTAGGCCATCATTATTTTTATCAGTTTCAAGTATATACTTCCAGTGTTTCTTTTTTGGTATGTATGTGTGTCTATATGTGTGTGTGTGTGTGTGTGTGTTAAGTCACTTCACTCATGTCCGACTCTTTGTGACCCCATGGACTGTAGCCCGCCAGGCTCCTCTGTCCACTGGATTCTCCAGGCAAGAATACTAGAATGGGTTGCCATGCCCTCCTCCAAAGGCTCTTCCTGACCCAGGCATTGAACCTGAGTCTCTTATGTCTCCTGCCTTGGGAGGCAGGTTCTTTACCAACAATGCCACTCAGGAAACCACCCATATATTTATTTATATACTGGGCTTTTCCAGTGGCTCAGTGGTAAAGAATCTGCCTGCCAATGCAGGAGACATGGGTTCAATCCCTGGATCAGGAAGATCCCTTGGAGGAGGAAATGGCAACCCACTCTAGTGTTCTTGCCTGGAATATCTCATGGACAGAGGTGTCTTGTGGGCTACAGTCCGTGAGATCACAAAGAGTCAGACACGATTGAGCACGCATACACACGCACTCCATTATGTGAACATCTCATGGTTTGTTCAACTTAAATGCACATTTAGATCGTCCCTATTTTTTTAATTAGTTTTTGGTGGCGCTGGCTCTCTGCTGCTGCGTGTGGCCTTTCTCTAGTTGCAATGAGCAGGGACTACTCTCCGTTGCAGCACACGGGCCTCATTGTGGCGGCTTCTCTTGTTGCAGAGCGCAGGCTCTAGGCACACAGGCTTTAGTAGTTACACCATAAGGGCTCTGTAGTTCTGGTGCCTACGCTTTAGTTGCTAAGTGGCATGTGGGATCTTCCTGGACCAGAGATTGAACCTGTGGCCCCGTCATTAGCAGGTGGCTCCTTAACCACTGGCCCTTCAGGGAAGTTCCCTAGTCTTTGAATATTACAATAGTATCACAATGAGTAACCTCATATTTATGCTTTGTTTTATTTGAGTAGATGCATCTTCACTGTAAATTTCTAAAAGTGACATTGCTATTTTGAAATGTAAATGCATATTTAATTTTGTTCAGTTTAATTCAGTTCATTTCAGTCACTCTGTTGTGTCTGACTCTTTGCAACCCCATGGACTGCAGCACGCCAGGCTTCCAGGTCCATCACCAATTCCCAGAGCTTGCTCAAACTCATGGCCATTGAGTTAGTGATGCCATCCAACCATCTCATCCTCTGTCATCCACTTCCTGCCTTCAGTCTTTCCCAGCATTAAGGTCTTTTCCAATGACTCCAATGAGTCAGCCAATGTATTGAAGCTTCAGCTTCAGCATCAGTCCTTCCAATGAATATTCAGGACTGGTTTCCTTTAGGATTGACTGGTTTGATCTCCTTGAAGATTGATCAAATTGCCAAACATCTGCCGGATCATTGAAAAGGCAAGAGAGTTCCAGAAAAACATCTACTTCTGCTTTATTGATTAAACCAAAGCCTTTGACTGTGTGGATCATAACAAAATGTGGAAAATTCTGAGATGGGCATACCAGACTACCTTATCTGCCTCCTGAGAAATCTGTACACAGGTCAAGAACCAACAGTTAGAATCAGACGTGGAACAATGGACTGGTTCCAAATCAGAAGAGTATATCAAGGCTATATATTGTCACCCTGCTTATTTAACTTATATGCAGAGTATATCATGTGAAATGATGGGATGGATGACACACAAGCTGGAANTCTTAACTGCTCACTTGTGTGTAAAATGGCATGGATTGTCAAAGCTATAAAGCATCTCAGAAGTCACTCAACACCCCATTTGACAGAAGAGAAAACAAGGGCTCACAGAAGGGGAGTAGTTTGTCCTCTCACTCAGGAAATGCCTGGCAAAGATTGGTCCAGAGCTCAGCCTCCTGGATACAGTTATTCAAATATCAAACAACGTCCTAAGTGTTAAATGTTGGGCTGGGCTAATTATTGCAGATTTCAGGGAGGAGATGGTATATGAATCTTGAGGGAACAGGTTTCACATCAGTGGTAGAGGAAGGGCATTTGTAAACAAAATCCCACATCTCCACTTTTGAATTGCCATGCCTTACTCATAGTAACCTTCCATCTATTCTTACATAGAAGTGTCAATAGTTGTAGCCCATACCTAAGGTTTTTTGGTTTGGGTTCTAAGAGATAAAGAGTTTATAGGCATGTGTCCAATGCTCAGTTCAATAAATTTCACTTTTTTGGGTTATTGTTACTATTCTTTGAAATTCACAAGTCTCCCTTCCCCAAATATTTAAGTATTTATCATGTTTTGGCCTCTAATGTGAATGAACGCATTATGAGAGGAACCCTTTTCCGGTGATCTGGCTGGTGCTCCTAGCTAATTCTCAGGTGTGTAGCTCTCTTAGCTACCTGAGATCTGTCACATACACCTGATTCTTACCTGCTCCCCCACTCCCTCCTCTGGGAAAGATGTTTTAGAGGTAAGGGACAAAAGAATACAAAGATACGATAACATTTGGGTGGGCAGAAGCCCCCTTCCCTAGCTTCACCTCTCTGAGTGCACATGGACCATACCAGCTTCTGGTTCCAGAAAGTTTATTACAAAAGAAAGAAGGAGAGTCTGAGGAAGGAGATTCACTCGTCATAGAATTTCGGCAGCTCGTTGCCCAGGATGACCTGATGGTCCACCCCAGCGCCTGTGATGGTGACCAGGTAGATGACGCCTCCGCTGGAGCCGTCCCGCTTCATGGCCAGGGCGATCGCTGTGGAAGGTGCCGGGTGGAGAGAAGGAAGCGAAAGCAGCTTAGCTGCAGAAGTCCCATGGGACCTCCCTGGTGGTCTAGTGGCTAAGACCTCGGAGGGGGCCTGGGATCCATTCCTGGTAAAGCGACTAGATCCTGCATGCTGCAACTAAGGCCCCGTGCAGCCAGATAAAGAACTATTTTTAAAAAATGGTTTCCCTTCCCTTCTGCCCATATGACTACTACTACATGTAGACTTCAGAACACATCTCCTATTTAGTGGTGGTCAACCAACTTAAAAAATACAAAGGTCTTCATGCAACGTCCATGGTCTCAATACTCCCACCATGATTGATTTTGTAACAAGTAGACAGGCAAGCAGTTCCCAAATCCTTGAATATGTGGCAATCGGCTCTCACGGGCTGGCCCAAGCGCACAACTGATTTCCTGTGGTTACCCTAGATCTTTCTTTGGTGTGCACAGAAGAGCCTTGGTTTATGCCTTTTGTCCTAAAGTGTGTTAGTTCCTCAGTCGTGTCCAACTCTTTGGAACCCCATGGACTGTAGCCCGCCAGGCTCCTCTGTTCATGAAATTCTCCAGGCAAGAGTACTGGAGTGGGTAGCCATTCCCTTCTCCAGGGGATCTTTCCAACCTAGGGATTGAACCCAAGTCTCCTGCACTGCAGGTGGACTCTTGACCGTCTGAACTTTTCCTGAAAGCCTATCTAGTTTAGCCTTTGCCCCTTCACTCTCAAAGNGGGTATGACACCACTATAGGAAAATTTCCTTCCTTATTTATTTAGGTTTGCTTAATTGTTATTTTCCCAAAGTTTTAGGAGAATTTTTACATCATTTATTTTAAACATTTTTTTGTTCTAATGAATGTATTTGAAGTTATAAAATTCCCAGTACTCCTTTAATCGTGTCTCACAGAATTTGAGAGCTAACAATTTTACCCTGTGCTCCTGAATGAGTAAGTTTCTTTTATGACTGTCTTTTAAATCTGCTATTTATCAAAATTTTCTTAGTTTGCAAACCATGAGAATTTTAGATGTGCTTTTGTTATCAAGTTCTAATTTAATAGAGTGTGGCTGCTGAGTGTGGTTTCAAAGATATTAATACTTTGGAGTTTATTGGAGTTTATAGCATCCTGCATATTCTCTTTCAGCAGATGTTCTACGTGACTTGAGAAATTATATATATAGTTGCTTTTGGATGATTTTCTTTCTTCCTTTATTATTATTTAAAAAATACTCTTAGAAGTTTTATTAATTTTTTTAGTTAAAAAATTAAAAAAAAATTTTTTTGCCTGCACTGGGTCTTCAATGTGGCATGTGGGCTTATTAGTTCCCTGACCAGGGATTGAACCTGCATCCCCTGCATTGAAAGATAGATTCTTAGTCACTGGACCACCAGGGAAGTCCCTATAGTTTTTTAAAAAGCCTTCCTCCTTATATTCATTTTATTTATTTATTTTAATCTTTTGGCCACACCAGGTGGCATTTGGGCCCTTGACAATGCAGAGTGTTAATTCCTGGACTGCCAGGGAGGTCTCTGCTTTTTAAATGAATCTTTTGAATCTTGTACCTGATTTCATTTCCTTTTTGCTTTCATTACCCTGTAGCTTAAAACCAAGCTCATGGATAGCTGGCTGGTCAATACATGGCCTGGTAAACTGGCTTTCTGGGGTAAAAAAACAAAACAAAACCCAAAGTTCTGATACGTAGCATTTCTGGTTTCTGTAGTATAAATATTTCTGCCATGGTCAATGTCAAACTACCCGTGGTTAACAACTGCCTTTCGAACCTCCTGAGTGTTTCACAATCTGCTCTTGTTAAGCTATTCAAGACAGCTCCAGCAAATCACTTTTTTTTAAAAAAGAGATATTCATGTTGTATTTTAGTTGTACCTCTTGGCTTCATTTATTTCTTTGTCTTTTCTCTAATTATTTTCTTCTTCTTTCCCTCCTCCTTCTTTTTACATTGTAAGGGCTACAAGCCCTTTGTGGAATGAGGGGCACAACAATGCAAATTTTTTGGCCAATAAAGAAAAAGCCAGCCCTCTAGTCTTCAAACGTTTGTACCTGCATTACGTTCTCATGGCCTCTGCTGTGCTGTCTGGTTTTGTGGCACGCATGTGCAGTTCAGGTCGTCACAAGGATTCATCCCTAGAGTCAGGGAGTCCCCATCCCCAGCTCTCTCATCTGGGAGATTCCCCTGAGCCATCCGGCCCACTGGGGCCTGCTTTCTCACTTCCTCTGGCCAGAACCATAGTGTTTTTCTCGGAGATGGAGCTCAGTATCGCAGCTCTGCAGTCGATGCTGGACTTCAGGGCAGAGCGGTGAGAGGAAAGAGGAAAAGCCTCTGAGCCCTCCTTCCCCCCAGAACGCCGCCTCCCCCGGTTTTGAGTCTCTCCACAATCCACCTGTTTTTTATTTTTCAGAGTGGTTTAGTGCTTGCTTTTGTCTGCTCTCCGTGTTCTGAGTTGTGATCAGCAGGAAAAATATACTCAAACTATTACATTGGATTTCAAAATAAGTTAAATCTCGTGGCTAGAAAGAACGCAAGGCAACAGTAATTTTAGATTCGTTTTCTCCAAACCGAATACACACTACCAAGAACATAGGGATGTCTTAGGGTGCTTTGTATGTTTCACCTGAGATCTGGAAAGAAAAGCAGACAGAAGCTTCCTACGTGGCCCACTAGGATTCTGTGAAATATATCTCTTAACTGCTCACTTGTGTGTAAAATGGCATGGATTGTCAAAGCTATAAAGCATCTCAGAAGTCACTCAACACCCCATTTGACAGAAGAGAAAACAAGGGCTCACAGAAGGGGAGTAGTTTGTCCTCTCACTCAGGAAATGCCTGGCAAAGATTGGTCCAGAGCTCAGCCTCCTGGATACAGTTATTCAAATATCAAACAACGTCCTAAGTGTTAAATGTTGGGCTGGGCTAATTATTGCAGATTTCAGGGAGGAGATGGTATATGAATCTTGAGGGAACAGGTTTCACATCAGTGGTAGAGGAAGGGCATTTGTAAACAAAATCCCACATCTCCACTTTTGAATTGCCATGCCTTACTCATAGTAACCTTCCATCTATTCTTACATAGAAGTGTCAATAGTTGTAGCCCATACCTAAGGTTTTTTGGTTTGGGTTCTAAGAGATAAAGAGTTTATAGGCATGTGTCCAATGCTCAGTTCAATAAATTTCACTTTTTTGGGTTATTGTTACTATTCTTTGAAATTCACAAGTCTCCCTTCCCCAAATATTTAAGTATTTATCATGTTTTGGCCTCTAATGTGAATGAACGCATTATGAGAGGAACCCTTTTCCGGTGATCTGGCTGGTGCTCCTAGCTAATTCTCAGGTGTGTAGCTCTCTTAGCTACCTGAGATCTGTCACATACACCTGATTCTTACCTGCTCCCCCACTCCCTCCTCTGGGAAAGATGTTTTAGAGGTAAGGGACAAAAGAATACAAAGATACGATAACATTTGGGTGGGCAGAAGCCCCCTTCCCTAGCTTCACCTCTCTGAGTGCACATGGACCATACCAGCTTCTGGTTCCAGAAAGTTTATTACAAAAGAAAGAAGGAGAGTCTGAGGAAGGAGATTCACTCGTCATAGAATTTCGGCAGCTCGTTGCCCAGGATGACCTGATGGTCCACCCCAGCGCCTGTGATGGTGACCAGGTAGATGACGCCTCCGCTGGAGCCGTCCCGCTTCATGGCCAGGGCGATCGCTGTGGAAGGTGCCGGGTGGAGAGAAGGAAGCGAAAGCAGCTTAGCTGCAGAAGTCCCATGGGACCTCCCTGGTGGTCTGGTGGCTAAGACCTCGGAGGGGGCCTGGGATCCATTCCTGGTAAAGCGACTAGATCCTGCATGCTGCAACTAAGGCCCCGTGCAGCCAGATAAAGAACTATTTTTAAAAAATGGTTTCCCTTCCCTTCTGCCCATATGACTACTACTACATGTAGACTTCAGAACACATCTCCTATTTAGTGGTGGTCAACCAACTTAAAAAATACAAAGGTCTTCATGCAACGTCCATGGTCTCAATACTCCCACCATGATTGATTTTGTAACAAGTAGACAGGCAAGCAGTTCCCAAATCCTTGAATATGTGGCAATCGGCTCTCACGGGCTGGCCCAAGCGCACAACTGATTTCCTGTGGTTACCCTAGATCTTTCTTTGGTGTGCACAGAAGAGCCTTGGTTTATGCCTTTTGTCCTAAAGTGTGTTAGTTCCTCAGTCGTGTCCAACTCTTTGGAACCCCATGGACTGTAGCCCGCCAGGCTCCTCTGTTCATGAAATTCTCCAGGCAAGAGTACTGGAGTGGGTAGCCATTCCCTTCTCCAGGGGATCTTTCCAACCTAGGGATTGAACCCAAGTCTCCTGCATTGCAGGTGGACTCTTGACCGTCTGAACTTTTCCTGAAAGCCTATCTAGTTTAGCCTTTGCCCCTTCACTCTCAAAGCCATCCCATTTGGACATTTCACAAGATGGGCATCGATGTCTTTCTCGTCCTCACACTTGATGTCCTTACCACGTGTAACCCCTGCCCCAGGTGCCCTCCCGCCTGCGTATTACCATTCGTGGTGAAGCGTCTGCACTCCTCCGGGGACATGCCTGGTTTATACGCCGCATCCACGTAACCGTAGATGTAGGTGCTGCCAGAGCCACCGATGGCAAAGGGCTGTCGAATCAGCATCCCGCTCATGGTCCCGTACACCTGGGGAGGCACCCTCTGCTCAGACTCTGGGAGCCTGCATCCTCTGCTCAGCCCTGAGACAGGCAGGTGGTCTCCAAGCCCTGCAGTGAAGCCCCAGCACCTCATACCCTTCTCCTCTGAGACCATCCTATGCTTTTAGGGGCAGTGTCTTTGGAACTCAAGGCTGGAATGCCATATGACTGCCATCTCCCTCTCTGGGGGAGAGGGGAACTCCGAGGAAGGGAGGACGCTGGGAGAGACTCACCTGGCCCCCTTCATGTTGGTCCCAGCCAGCTACCATGAGATGTGCGGACAAGTCCTCTCGATATTTATAGCTGATGTTTCTCACCACGTTCGCAGCAGCCAGAACAAGCGGGGGTTCCTCCAGTTCCATCCTGAAGGAAAGATTAGGAATAGGTGGTGATGTGCTTTCCTGGAGGTCCACCCTCCTAGACCATCATCCTCATCTTTGCCAGGTAACCCCTAAAAACTAGCTGCAAGGATTCAGACTCCAGCTCCTCTCCCACTGGTGCAGGGGAACCAGTCTCACATTTCCCACTAGGAAGAAGGTTTCAATTGTTAATTGTTCTCCCTCCTTTACTCTGTGCCCCGCCCCCCGGTCCCCAGTGACAAAAGTCTCCTGGCCGCCGGAGCCCTGCACATATGGGTTTAGCAGATAAGCATCACCTCTGCCCCGTGACCTTGGTTCCCACACAGTCACCACCTGATACCACGGTGGGCTATGTCCTCCTCTTCTTCATCACTATTTATATTAGGAGAGTGATCTGCAGTATTCAAATCACTTTTACTCATATTTTTTGGTTTTGGAAATAACTATCTGGTGAGGTAGGGGAGGTGCTATTAGTTATCTCTGCTTTACAGATGCAGAAACCAGCTTTGAGAGAGTCAGGTACCAGTTCAAAGAGAAATGAAAGCTGAAGGCAAAGCAAGAAATTTTCCTTTTCCGCGGTAGCGCCCCTGGACTAGGACACGGTGTTGGCGTTCACTGAGTGGGGGAACTCTAGGCGGCCTGGACGGGAGAGCCCACCGTTTCATACCCATGGAGCTCCAGCTGGTAGGTGGCCATGTCCGCTATGGCCTGAGCGTCAGCAGCTGAGCCGGAGAGAGCGCAGTAGATGCGCCGGTGCAGGGGGGAGAGCTTGTCAAACACTCGGTTCACCACCGCCTCCCTGTCAGCAAGCAGTGCAAAGTCATCAGCATCAGAGTTGCCAATTAAAAAAAATTTAAGTATAGCTGATTTGCAGTGTTGTGTTAATTTCTACTGTATAGCAAAGGTGATTCAGTTATACATATATACTCTTTTATTTCATATTATTTTCCATTATGGTTTATCACAGGATTTTGAATAAGTTCCCTGTGCTATATGGGAGGATCTTGTTGTTTATCCATTCTGTATATAACTGCGTCTGTGATCCCAGGCTCCCAATCCTTCTCCCTGCCCCCACCTTGGCAACCACAGGTCTGCTCTCTACGTCTGTGAGTCTGGTTCCGTTTTGCAGCTATGTTCATTTGTCGTAGTTTAGATTCCATGTATACATGATATTGTATGGTATCTATTTCTGACTGTGCCTAATTTGATCATTCCAGGTCCATCCACATTGCTGCAAATGGCATTATTTCATTCTTTTTTTAGGACTGAGTAATAGTCCATTGTGATACACACACACACACACACACACAATATGCATATATATCACATCTTTAAAAATTCTGTATTGGAATATAGTTGATTTACACTGTTGAGTTACTCTGAGGTGTATGGCAAAGTGAATTATATACAGTTATCCACTCCTTTTTAAAAACTTAGTATAAAGACAGTCCTCGGAATGAGAGAAAATATTTGCAGATGAAGCAGCCAACAAGGGATTAACCTCCAAAATATACAAACAAGNGTTACTCTGAGGTGTATGGCAAAGTGAATTATATACAGTTATCCACTCCTTTTTAAAAACTTAGTATAAAGACAGTCCTCAGAATGAGAGAAAATATTTGCAGATGAAGCAGCCAACAAGGGATTAACCTCCAAAATATACAAACAAGCTCATTCAGCTGAATATCAAAAAATAATCCAATCAAAATATGGGTGCAAGATCTAAATAGACATTTCTCCAAAGAAGACATACAGATGGCCAAAAAGCACATGAAAAGATGCTCAGCCACTGATTATTAGAGACACACTCTATCCGTTCTGCACATAACAGTTCGCGCCTGCTAATCCCAGACCCTGTCCTCCTCCTTCCCCCACCCTTGCAACCACAGGTCTGTTTTCTACATCTGTGAGTCTGTTTCTGTTTGTAAAAATAAAAACTACAATGAAGTATCACCTCACACTGGTCAGAATGGCCATCATAAAAAAAAATCTACAAACAATAAATGCTGGTGAAGGTATGGAGAAAAGGGAACACTGTTACGCTGTTGATGGGAATGCAAATTGGTACAGTCACATACAGAACAGTATGGAGGTTCCTTAAAAATCTAAACATAGAACTACCATATCACCCGGAAATCCCACTCCTGGGCATAGATCTGGAGAAAACTATAATTCAAAAAGATATATGCACCCCAGTGTTCACTGCAGCATTATTTACAACAGCCAGGACACGGCAGCAACCTAAATGTCCATCAGCAGAGGAAGGGATAAAGAACATGTGTACTGCTATGAACACAAGGGTGCAGGCATCTTTTTCAATTACAGTTTTGCCTGGATATATGCCCAGGAGTGGGATTGCAGGATCATACAGCGAGTTGCTAAAATTTCTGATGTTCTTTTGACAATAGAATGGCTTCAGAGTACATGAAATTTAATGCCTGGATTAAACCAGGAAGGAAAAAATTGTCTCAGACAAATGAAACACTGCAAGTGATGATCAAAATCAGACTTAGATTTTATAATAAAATACAAATACTACATTAAATTAAGAATAATCTTCCCCTTACTAATTTTTCTTTGTTATTAACCATCTTGAGGAAGTTATGTGTTCTATGGCACATAGAGTAAGTAATGCTGATCTAATCCTGTATACTTTTCTTGTATGTGGGGAAACTGGCCAAAAGGGGGAAAGACAAACTTAGTTCACACAGTGGATCAGAAAGCAGGGTATCTGCTTGGCAGAACCATCTTTTCTATCTCTAAACACAGATGGAAGGAAGACCTCTGAAATCCCTATTTCCGAAACTCTTTTCAGACCCAGTTTGATGACCCCCTGGGACAGGCCACATTAGCATTCAGGCCCCAGATTCTTCTCCATGAATTCAGAGACCCAAACCCTCACCCAATATCTTGTTATAGTGGCCTTTCTGAAAGGTTCACTCAGTTTCTCCAGAGCTTCAGTTTGCTATTCTCTTTATGGATGATTAAAAATGTGCATTGAGTGCCATGGGCTTCCTTCCAAAAGTACCCAGGGTCACTGGTACTCACCCTGCAGACACCCGGGAATCCGATCCCACCACAACACCCCCATCAAACTCTACTGCCATGATGGTTGTCTGCGGAGACAGAGGACAGAGCGTCAGAGCAGGAAGAGCCTTGACCCCTTCATGTTAGATAAGGAAACGTTCTCAGAGAGGGGAGAAGACTGGCTCAAGGTTATCTGGTAATTTAGGCCAGAGTCGACTCCCAGGATGCGATTTTTTTTTCTTTCCGGTTTGTCTGTTGTCCTGGCTGCCAGTGGTATCACATAGAAAGAATGGCCTCCCTAAAATTCTTTCCGCTGTGAAGAGAGAGGTGGGATGAAGCTCCCAGGGCTTAAATGCTCCCTCTGAGTGAAGGGCTCAGGGGGGCACTTCCAGGCCCTGATGGCGCAGCCCCACAAATGAATGACCTCTGCGTGAGCTTGTTGTGTTGTGCTGCAGATCTTGCCACACAGCAAGTGACCGTGACCTTGGGAAACAAGCTCAAGCCTTTTTATTAGCCCAGAATCATCCACCCCACTCTCCCCTTAATCAGTTTACTGAACAAGGGAAAACATCTCAGAGGTCAGTGGTTACCATGGCCACGTGTCAAGGAAGGAGAAAAACATCAGGAAACACATGGGACAGTTTAAAATAAAGGTCTCATTTAAGAATTTCTGATCAGGAGGTAAACAGCAAGGGGACTTCCCTAGTTGTCCAGGGGTTAAGACTGTGTGTCCTTTGCAGGGGGCATGGGTTTGAGCCCTGGTCAAGGAACCAAGATCCCACATGCCATGGTGGTGTGGCTAAAAAATAATTTTTTATTTCTTTAAAAGAGTAAATAGCCAGGGAAAGAGATCTGTAGCAAGAGAGGATTTGATTGGGGAGTTTTAGCTGACTTTTCCAGGTCAAGAAAAGAATTAAGGAAAAGTGAAGGAGAATAAAGCCAACTTTTTTTTTTTTTTAATCTTTAAAGATCCTGCAAAGGAAGAAACTGCATCATACAGAAGGCAAGTGACTTGCCCAAGGTCACACAGGACTAAAACCCCCATCCAGCTCCCAGGGTTTGTTCTTACTTGTACTTCTTACTGTTCATCTGGTGGTGAGGGGAAGAGTTTCTAATTTATGAATGGTTTCACTACTATATTCCTCAGGGCTTCATAAGTTGCTCTGGCCTCCGGGGATATTGGCCAGAGTGCTCATTTTGACACACTGATTCTTCGTGAAGAACAGACCAGAGATCAGGGGTAACCCCACCCGAGAGGTTAACCCGTTATAACAAGGCTGCCGGAAGCTGAGGGTGGTGGCGGTCACTTGAGAGCAGAAATCAGCTAGCCAAGGGCTGCCACCAGCCCCCCGGGGACCCAGCCTGGGCAAAAGTCCTCCAGCAGGTTGTGGAGGTGGCTGAGGAAGACACGGGGAGGGGAGCACGGTGCGCGTGGGCCAAGTAGCTGCCTTCCTGGACCAGGCTGGGCACTGGCAGCGCCAGCTCACAGGGAACCCCCTTGAGCAGGCCGGGGCCGTAAGTTCCCCGACGCGAGTCCATCAAAGGTCTGTGGGGCACGCTCCTCCCCGCACGCTCCCAAGTGCCGTCCTGTTCACTCGGGGCACCGTGTCCTCATCTCTGCGCACCTTCCCCAGCTCTCCCCCTTCATTGAAGCAGCCCTGTCTAATCCAGAGTGAAAGCGAAAGCGCTCTACAGCAGCTTCCCCTCAACGCTTCCAGCTCGGAGCCCAAGCACCCCTTCCCCTCCAGGCCCCCGCGCCCAGTGCCTTGGCGGCCCCCCCCACCCCCCCAGCATCCTGCTTCTGTACAGACGCCCGTGCTCCTTTTGGGATGCGCGCCCCGGCTGCTGCAAGCGGTCTCCTCCCTCTTGCGAGTCTCCGAGTTAACCCTGTGGCGCTTCCAGGGTCNGCCTTGGCGGGCCCCCCCCACCCCCCCAGCATCCTGCTTCTGTACAGACGCCCGTGCTCCTTTTGGGATGCGCGCCCCGGCTGCTGCAAGCGGTCTCCTCCCTCTTGCGAGTCTCCGAGTTAACCCTGTGGCGCTTCCAGGGTCCGCCCGTCCCTCCGTCCCTCCGCTGATGCTCCAGACTCATTACCCCGGTGTGGACTTCTCCTGCCCGGGGCAAGTCCCCGGTGGAGGCTCCGGTCTGCAGCATCCCGGCTCCGCGAGGCTCGCCGCTCCGGGCTCTGGTTTCCGACCTGGGACCGCGCGCCGCGCGCTGCTCGAGGCTCCGCCCCCCGCCGCGCCCGCCAGGGGGCGCACGAGTCCGTGTCGCCGCGCGGGGCGGCCCGGCGCTAACTTGTGCGGGGCGGGTCTACCCGGAGACAGATGACGCAAGAGACCGGGGCCAGCGGATCTGCCCGGAGACGGATGACGCACGAGCCCCGCCTGCGGACCCCGGGCCAGAAAGTCCCGGGCAGCGCGGCCCCTGCAGGAGGCGGTGGCACGCGAGGCGGGGCTCGGGTGGCGATGGAGGAGGTCAGCCTCGGATCTGAGGTCCCCGCGCTCCTCCCAGGTGCTCTGGGCCGGCCGCCTCCGCAGGGGCCGGGCCTGGGAAGCTGGGCCGCTTTCGTTTTCTCTTTCCCCTAAACCGCCCGCTTCTGGGTAGCGCCGCGCGCGGGCTCGGCCGGCTCCAGGGACTTTCCGAGGCCCCGCCCCGGCCCGCCCCGGCCCCTCCCCGCGGCGGTCTGGGATCTGGCCCGGGGCTCGGACTCCCACAGCACCCCGTCGGGGACAGCGAGAGCCGGGACCGCGCGCGCCCATGGCCCGCCCGGGGTCCCCAGCTCCCCGCGGCCGGCCGCGCCTCCCCTGCGCCGTCGTCGCGTGGCTGGGAACGGCGCTGCTGCTCCTCGCCGACTGGACGCTGCTCCGGCCGGCGCTGCCCCTAGTGGCCTCGTGGCTGGTGCCCCCTGCGGTGCCGCTGCTCCGGGTCTGGGTGGCCGGCCTGAGCCGCTGGGCGCTGCTGTGGCTGGGGGCCCGCGGCGTCGTCGGGGCCGCACTGGGCTTCCGGAGGGAAAGCACGCGAGTCCTCGGGTGGCTGGCTGTTTTGGAGCCGCTGGCGGCGGCGCTGGGCTTGGCCCTGCCGGGACTCGCCTCGTTCCGAGAGCTGGTCTCCTGGCGAGCCCCTGAGGACGCGGACAGCGCCGGCCCCCTGCACTGGGGAAGTCGCCTGGACGCCTTCGTTATCAGCTACTGGGCGGCACTGCCCGCGGCCACCCTGTGGTATAAGATCAGCCTCTGGGTGCAAGGAGCTCGCGGGGCTTTTGGCCTGGCGATGAGTCGGCTTTTAGTTTTCCTGGGTCCGGAGAAAAGCCACGTGGAGTTCATTCTGGCCCTGGTGTTTCTGTCCTGTCTCGGTAAGGTTGGGGGTGCCGGGGATGCAACGGGAAGGGGGACGGGACTGGAGGACTGGGTAGGAATCGAGGGGCATGATCAATGCGATCAATTGGTGTGGGTTCTCGGAAATGTGGGTGAGGGGAAGGGGACCCAGCTCAGGTCTTGATCACCCCAGTGGAGCGGAAAGGTCCTGACTGGGTAATCGTCAGGGGTCCTGGACTCCAGGGCTGCCCTGCGTGTTGTTGCTTCACTCGCCACCGTGGACAAAGGCTTTTCCGGGGCAGCCCATCCTACAACCGCTAGGCTTCCCCATTAAACCTCTAAAGGTCTTTGGGCCCCGGGTAGGTGGAGATGGTATCTATCTGCCACTGCTCTGCAGGAGAATGAATAAAGGTGCAAAGCCGGTAGGCCAGGGCCTGGTGAGAGCTCACCTGCTTAGACTTGCTATTTCTTCCCCTCCGCAGGGGAGATGGCCATTCCGTTCTTCACTGGTCGGCTCACCGACTGGATTGTACAGGATGAGACAGCCGCTGCCTTCACTCGAAACGTAACTCTCATGTCGGTCCTCACCATAGCCAGGTCTGGGCACTGAAGTTGGAAGGCTAGGGGGCAGGGGATTCGGAAAAAGTGGGAGTTGGAAGTTGGGGCTGCTGCCCAGGGTGAACCTCTGGGGGACCTCCTGACCGCCCCGGGCCCCCTTCTCTTGTCTCCCTGTAGCGCAGTGCTGGAGTTCACAGCTGATGGAATCTACAACAGCACCATGGGCCGCATGCACAGCCGCCTGCAGGGAGAGGTGTTTCAGGCTGTCCTGCGCCAGGAGACAGAGTTTTTTCAAAAGAACCAAGCAGGTTTCTCATGAAACTCTTTTCACTATCCATTCACTTACTGTTTATATACCCATAAAATATTAAATTATTAGTCTCTCAGTCATGTCCGACTCTTTGGGACCTCATGGACTGGGTCCCGCCAGGCTCTCTGTCCATAGAATTCTCTAGGCAAGAATACGGGAGTGGGTTCTCCAGGGGATCTTCCTGACCCAGAGATTGTACCCAGGTCTCCTGCATTGCAGGGAGATTCATTACCATCTGAGCCACCAGGGAAGCTCATACCTCCTCTTTTACTTATAACCTTGATTTCTGTCTCTCACACATAAACGTTGTCATGTCTTATTCTCAACATGCCTGAAGAGCAAAACATACTGCTTTTATTTAAGCCAAGCCTAGTGTTTCCATCCAAGCCTCACAGACTTATCCCTCTGTGTGTGTTTAGATAGAAATGACTGGAATTTAAAACCTTGAAATTTTGAGATCACAGAGTCCAGCCACCTTGCTTTGCAGAGAAGGGAACCGAGGCTGTCCCCAAATGGCTGGCGCGTGCCTAGATGGGTACGGACAGAGATGAACTTGGACTCAGAACCCATCTCTTGATTCCCAGTCCAGTGCTTACTACAGTTTCCTGGACTGCTGTCTAACAGCAACTTTGTTTCTCTCCAGCTTTGTTAGATGATCTGCTTATGTTTCTCCTGCCCCTGTACCTGGGATATAAAAGTTCTTAGAGAACAGAAATTCACAGGGGCATCCTTTTTTTTTTTCTTTTTTAAACTGGAACGTCTTTAGCCAGTCTTCTCCTCTGGACACTTTCTCCTTGTGTTGAGGTTCCAAGTCTCCCTAACCACTGACCTTGTCCTCTCAGCCTTCTTAGAACCCTTCCCCTGGCACCCTGGCTCACCTGTTCCTCCCATCACTCTGAGATTCTCATTCACGCCACCCTTTTCTCCCCAACCCTTGACAGGTGAGATCACATCTCGGGTGACAGATGACACGTCCACCATGAGTGAGTCTCTGAGTTCGGATCTCAGCCTGTTGCTGTGGTACTTCATCCGGGGACTGTGTCTCCTGGGGCTCATGCTCTGGGCATCCCCGTCCCTCACTGTGATCACCCTGGTCGCCCTGCCCCTGCTCTTCCTTCTGCCTAAGAAGCTGGGGAAATGGCACAAGGTGTGTCTGGGGAGTTGCCTCAACCTACGCTGACTCCTGTCGCCCAGACGTGGTGGGCTCGCTTCCTGTCAGGGTTCTTCCTGGCGCCTGCACTGAGTCTGCATCTCTGTGGGCCCATTTGTTGACATTCTTGGGTTGCTCAGTGTCAGTTTTCATGTTCTCCGTGTCTTCTAACGTCTGCCCACTACCTGTCTTTAAGAATATGATCACTGAGGTTAGGATTAACATATAGACGCTACTATATATATTAATAAAATAGATAATCAGTAACGACTGACTGGATAGCACAGGGAAGTCTACTCAATACTCTGTAATGATATATAGGGAAAGAATCTGAAAAAGAATAGATATTGGGTTGCCATTTCCTTCTCCAGGGGATCTTCCCAACCCAGGGATGGAACCCAGATCTCTAGCATTGGCAGGTGGATTCTTTATCACTGAGCCACATGGGAAGTCATATATATATACATGTATATATATACATAAATATATATTACTTTGCTGTACTACTGAAGCTAATACAATATTATGAATCAGCTATGTTGCTGTTTAGTTGCTAGAAAGAAAGAAAGTGAAGTCATTCAGTCATGTCCAACTCTTTGCGACCCCTTGGACTGTAGCTTACCAGGCTTCTGCGTCCACAGGATTTTCCAGGCAAGAGTGCTGGAATGGGTTGCCATTTCCTTCTCCATGTTTAGTTGCTAAGTCATGGCCAACTCTTTGAAACTCCTGTCCTGGACTGTAGCCCACCAGGCTCCTCTGTCCATGAGGTTTCCCAGGCAAAATACTGGAATGGATTGCCATTTCCTTCTCCAGAGGATTTTCCCAACCCAGGGATCAAACCCATACCTCTTGAATTGGCAGGTAGATTCTCTGCCACTCAGCCACCACAGAAGCCCCCAAATAAACTGTATTGTAATATAAAAGAAAATAAAGAATATGACACATCTCAGGAACATGACCCCCATGGCCCTTCTGAAGCATTTCCCTCTTTTCTGTTTCTCTTTGCCATGGGGGCGGGGGGTGGGCGTTGGTGAGTGATAGGAGCTGTGTCTTTTTCTCTCTTGTCCCTCTGCTGCCTCTCATCTGTAATCTCTGATAGGAGAATTCAGGTCCTAGCTTCCCTCGTGGTTTGCCAACCCCGTGTGGTATCTCTGGTTCATATCTCCACAGGTGCTGGCAGAACAGATGCAGGAATCTCTGGCAAAGTCCAGCCAGGTGGCCATTGAGGTGCTATCAGCTATGCCTACAGTTCGGAGCTTTGCCAATGAAGAGGGTGAGGCCCAGAAGTTCAGGCAAAAGCTGCATGAGATGATGGTGCTCAGCCGGAAGGAGGCCCTGGCCTACGCGGTTGACCTCTGGACCATCTCTGTGAGCACCTGGGCATGAATGCCTATCCCCTGGTCCCCGAAACGTTTCGTCACCATTCCCCTTCCCCTGCCCCTGCTCTGCACTCTTCCTTCACTGGGCAGGCGTGGGTTCAGTGTCTGTATCCTAGCAACCAGAGGCTGGGTGACCTGGAGTTCCGAACCCCCTCCCTCTTTCTAGGCATGCTACATGGCTTCTTTTCCCTGTGGTGCACAGAATCTCCATGAGCCCCTTTGTAGGAAAGCATCATGTCTTCCAGTCCCAGGACTTCTTCTTGCCTCATGGGGCAGTGTGGGGCATGGCAGGTAGCTTTTGTTGGGCAGCTTCATGCTGGGCCTATGCAGATGTACTCGTGAGAGGCTAGGGACTAGCAGAAGCCAAGGAGGAGGGGCATCCTGTGAGGTAATTGGCAGAGTATTAGACCATCCATCAGAAGTTCCTGCCTTGATGCCACCACTTGTTAGCTCTGTAGCCATGGGCTATTAATAGTAACTTACCTTCTTTGAGACTTATTTTCTTATTTTAAAAGATGAGAGTGATATAACCTTGTTTATAAGATTCTTGATACGAATATTAGATGACATTACATTCATGAAAGCCTCCTGTGAAGAGCAGGATGCTCCCCAAACAAGGTATTCCTGGTTTTGGTGACGATGGTAGTTGACTTGTATCCTGTGCACCTGAGTGATCACGCCACGGGATGCTGTGATTCGTTCTTTAATCCCTGTTGAGCCCCACGTGTTGCTTGGTGCAAAGGGACTTTCTCTCTCCTTGATATTAACCATCCTGGTTCTTGACCTTGTGCTTCAGTCCCCTTTTCTCTGTGGTCTCTCCACAGATCTCAGGGATGCTGCTGAAGGTAGGAATCCTGTATTTTGGTGGGCAGCTGGTGACAAGTGGGTCTGTCAGCAGTGGGCGCCTGGTCACCTTTATTCTGTATGAGATCCAGTTCACCATAGCTGTTGAGGTGAGGTCCCTCCGTGCCCACTCCTCAGTGCTTTCCCTTCCCGTGTGCCACCACCATCCAAGTCATTTCCCTTCCCTCCTTTGCCCTATCACATCCCGTAACCCTGGCAACAGAATGGGTCCCTCCTGCGTCCCACCTCACTCTCCATACCTCCCCTCCAGGTGCTGCTGTCCAGCTACCCCAGGATACAGAAGGCTATGGGCTCTTCAGAGAAAATATTTGAATACCTGGACCGGGTCCCTAACTGCCCAGAGAGTGGATCATTGGCTTCCTTAACTTTGCGCGGCATCGTCCAGTTCCAGGGTGTCTCCTTTGCCTACCCAAACTGCCCGGATGCCCCTGTGCTGCAGGTACAACCTACAGATACCTCCGTTCCTCTAGCCTTCCTCTCAGCTGGGCCATCCTAAATGGTCTTCCTGCCTTCAGCCTGATTAGCGCCACGTATAGATAGATCCCCCGCCCCTCACCCTTCAGAGGCAAAGATGAGCAGCATTTGTCCCCTAAAACTGCCCCAGGGATTTCCCTGGCTGGTCCGCTGGTTAAGAATCCGTCTGCCAATGCTGGGGCCGTGGGTTCGACCCCTGGTCCGGGAGGATCCCACACACCATGGCGCAACTAAACAGTGTGCTCTAGAGGCTGTACTCTGTATCAAGAGACGCCATTGCAACGAGAAGTCCATGCACCACAAATAGAGTAGCCCCTGCTTGTTGCTACTAGAGAAATTCCGCACGTAGCAGTAAAGACACAGCACAGCCAAAATACGTACATAAATAAAAAGCCACCCCAAACTCAAGACTAGTCCAGATTTCCAAGGAGAATGCGAGTGGATGCTCTTAGGGTTCTTACAGGTTTCCCTGTAAGGCATCACCGAAGCAGAGGCTGTGTCTCCAGTCTTCCATATTTCCATTTTCTTTCCAACTGTGCTTTTGAATATTTCCCCCACTTTTCTCCTTTCTTCTCCTGGGGAAGACATAGATGAGACACCATAATGAGTGGATGATACCTGGTCTTAAGGTTAGGGGCCTTTGGTTGTCTCTGAGTGTGTGGTTCTCTGGCTTCCAGGGGCTGACCCTCACCCTTCGTCCTGGTGAGGTGACGGCGCTGGTGGGGCCCAACGGGTCTGGGAAGAGCACGGTAGCTGCGCTGCTGCAGAATCTGTACCAGCCCACCAAGGGCCAGGTGCTGCTGGATGGGGAGCCCCTTCCCAAATACGAGCACCGCTACCTGCACAGACAGGTGAGCAAGAAGATGGCATGGGGGAGGGCAGGGAGCCTCAAGTCAGGAGAGCCTTCTCCGCAGTGCACTCTGAGCGGAAGTTAGGAGAGCCTGGAGGGAGGTGGGAGTGTGGTCAGCAGAGCGGCCGTGCCACTTTGTGACAGGCTCTCAATGGAGATGCTCAGCCTTCAGTCTCTAGATGACCACACTCCTATGTTCCTCGTTCTATGACTCTGCATTGTATTTTGTCCTAGGTGGCTGCTGTGGGACAAGAGCCTCTGCTGTTTGGAAGAAGCTTTAAAGAAAATATTGCCTATGGCCTGGTCCAGGAGCCGACCATGGAGGAAATCACAGCTGCTGCAGTGGAGTCCGGAGCCCATGGTTTTATCTCTGAGCTCCCTGAAGGCTACGACACAGGTGCTTGCTCCCATCGCCCCCCCTCCCCCCAGACATCTTTACTTTCACTGAAACTCCAGTAGTCTTGCCTTCATTCCTTAGCTCCTCCCACCCCACTGACATCAGTTTGAAGTTAAGATCCTGTTCTTGTGTCTCTTCCTTCCTCATATCCTCAGAACTCCTTTACCTTCCCAGAACCTTTCTTGCCCTGCTGCATCCATCAGTCTTGTGTGTGCGTGTGTGCACATGTGCTTACCCAGCCCTCGCCTTGGCCCTTGTCTCCGCAGAGGTGGGTGAGGCTGGGAGCCAGCTGTCAGGGGGTCAGCGACAGGCAGTGGCCTTGGCTCGAGCCCTGATCCGGAAACCATGCGTGCTCATTCTGGATGATGCTACCAGCGCTCTGGATGCAAACAGCCAATCCCTGGTGAGACAATCGTCTTCTTATTGCCTGTATCCCACCCAAGCTGCCTTGCTTCACTCTTCCTTTGTCATTATACTACGTGGAAATTTCCAAACCAGTCCTTGCAGTTCTCAGTTCCCACGAGCTTCTCTCTAAGGTGGCCTAGTGCCCAGAGCCATATGCTCAGTCATATCTGACTCTGTGCAACCCCTTGGACTGTAACCCACCAGGCTCCTCTGTCCCTGGAATTTCCCAGGTAAGAATACTGGAGTGGGTTGCCATTTCTTTTTCCAGAGGATCTTCCTGACCCAGGGATGGAATCTGAGTCTCCTGTGTCTCCTGCATTGTGGGTGGATTCTTTACCCACTGAGCCATCAGGGAAGCCCAATTTTCCTAGAACTGGTTAGAAGAGATGATATACAATCCTGAATCAGTGAAGCCAACATGAGCAAAAGGCCATCCTTGTAATGCTAATGTGAACTGAACTTTTACTATGTGCCAGCCATGCTGGATGACCCTTCACATGTACTCTCTCCCTCATTTGTCATGAACCCTTGTGAGCTGGGAGTTGTCATCCTCATTCAACAGATGAGCACACGGACACTGAGAGAGGTGGAGTTACCTGCTCAGTGTTGTGTAGCTGTTGAGTAGCCAAACCTGGTCCCCAGTTAAAGTCTGCTTGACTTGAATGCTCATGCTCTTTACTCAGTTTTATTTCCTTAAAAGAATATAAAAAATTAGGATGGAGAGACTTTCCAGTACCCTCCCCTCTCTTGTTTTGGGTTTAACCCTAGGACTCTTTACTTTTATTCCACTGTTGCCACCTCATGTAAACAGCCCTTCACAAATCATAAGTTTGACAGAGAAGCATTCAGAAGGAGACTCTTCACTCTCTTTGGGGTTATTGGCAGAGGTGGTATTGATTGAGGCAAGGTCTCTCCCAGCTCTGGAGACACAGGTGTCTTCCTGAGCCGGGAGGGGTCCTCATCTCTGACAGAATCCACGTCTTTTCTCAGGTGGAGCGGCTGCTCTATGAAAGCCCTGAGCGGGGCTCTCGGTCAGTGCTTTTCATCACCCAGCGCCTCAGTTCGGTGGAGCAGGCTGACCGCATCCTCTTTCTGGAAGGAGGCACGATCATTGAGGCAGGAACCCACCAGCAGCTCATGATGAATGAAGGACGCTATTGGGCCATGGTGCAGGCTCCTGGCGGGCCAGGGGCTCCAGAATGAAGCAGTCCTCAGACCCACAGACTCTGTGTCCCTCCCTCACTCCCTCCTGCATATAGTGCAGAGGTTGAGAACAGAGGTCTTGCCAGAGCTGCAGCATGGACAGCTGCTTCTGAAACGTAACCCCCTAGGGGATGCCTGAAATTTTGCCATGAGTGTTACCTGCTCTCCAAGCTCCTCTTGTGGTGATGCGGATTTCAGGGTTGAAAACAGGGCTGCTAACTCCTGGTGTAACTGGGTTTGGAGCCAGGGTTGCTGTGGCTAGCACCCAGACAATGATGAGAAATATTTAGAGTGCACATGAAGATCGGCTTCTTTCCAGTCCGACCCCAGGCAGATGCTGGCCCATAAATACACTGTAGTTTCTTGATATTTATAATAAAATTGGTGTTTTGTACTGTGGTTTCTCATGTTTTCAGTGGCCCAAGTGGCCCGCCGAACTTTGCAGCTCACTTTTCGGAAGCCGGGTCTCCCTCCTTCGGCATCCTTAGTGATCCCCAGCCCGAAGTGTGGCATCTTCTCCCCTAAGTTTTCTGTTCCCATGGTTGCTGTCTCCACTTCTCCAGCCCTCTTTGCCCGCCCCCTCAAGAGTGAGCCAGATAGGGATGCAGCGTCTTCCAAGGCGCCAGCAGCAGCAGTGCGTCAGAGCCTGGAGGAGGAGGCTGGAGGGAGAGCACGGATGAAAGCAGTTCATCCCTCTTGCCAGCGCCGGTCCTTTGCAGCGGTGTTCACTGCGCTGTGCGGTGGAACCTGCTGGGGTCATCAGCGAAGTGGGCGGGGAGCTCTAGTACACCTTCTCCAGTCAGAGCGCGCAGTGCTCGTGTGACGTCAACAGTTGCTGGGCAGATGAGGCCGAATCAGGTTGCAAGGCGAGGCGGGGTTTAGAAAAGACGAGCTCCCGAGTGCTGGGTCCAGCAAGAATTACGCGAGGAGCTAGGGGCGGAAAGCGCAGTTCTTGTGGGTGGCTACAGGTGGGGGAGACCGTTGAACTGGGAGAGGCCCTAGGAGGCACCAGGCGGAAGTCTGGGGCTGTGCCTTCCCCTGGGCACTCCTTTCCCCAACTCGTGCAGGTATATTCGGCGGGCGGTCGCCCCGGGACCCGTCCTGGGACTCGGCCGCCAAGCACTCCTAGCACTCCCCTGCTTTTTATAAAACGAGGCTCATAGGCGCCCCTCTCCCCCGTTTCCGCTGAAACTGTTCCCAGGTTTTCGCGGAGGTTGAGCCCGTTCGAGGATGAGGCTGCGCTTTTGATGCTATGACCCCCACCCCGCCCCGTAACTGTCCCCGGAGGATGCAGCAGGCTGGCCGTGTCTTTCGTTGAAACCTCATCTCCAGCTTGGGGGGGGGGGTGGCTTTCGAAGCCGCTCTTTCTTCCTTTCTTCTAATGGCCCAGCACCCTCGTTTCCCCAGTTTCCATGAAGGCGTAGCAGAGAAGCTTCTTCCCAACCTAACACTCCCGGTGCCCGGACTCGCACGGGACGCCTCCTCGGAAAGGGCAGGGGGATGTGGAAAACATTCTGGTTCCCTCCCCTTAAGGCTTCGGGCTTTCGCTTTCACTTCCTCCTCCGCGAGCCGCCAGATCTCTGGGTGCTGGGCGGCCATGGCGCTGCTGGACGTGTGCGGAGCCCCCCGAGGGCAGCGGGGGGACTGGGCTGTGCCCTTCGCGGGAAGCCGGCAGCGCTCGGACCCCGGCCACTACGGCTTTTCCCTGCAATCTCCGGAGCTCGCCCTCCCCCGGGGCATGCAGGTCAAGGCTCTAACAAAATCCCGTGGGAGGCAGGCGGGCGGGCACCGGGGGCGGTGGGGGGTGTGCGCAGAGTAACGGAGGGGCTGCCTGGAGGCTGTTCGGAGGCGGGGAAACGCGCAGGGGGCATCCTTTAGGAGAGCCTCGTCTGGGGTCCAGGGCCGGAGCTGGGGAAGAGACCACGTGGGACCCGGGGGCTGGCCGCTGAGGGCTAGGAAGTGCAGATTAGGACAAAGAGTTGGGGATGGGATCCCCGATCTCCATCACACACAGATCAAGGAGTCTTTCTTATTGGGCGACCCTATGATACAGGGGTTGTAGACTCTCTTGGGAAACCTATGACCTTGAGCCTTTGGCCTGGCCACGGCCATTCATTGTTGTGTGCCTTGGTCAAGTCCCCTAGGGACTTGGTCTAGGTCTCCTGGGCCTCTCTTCTTAAAGTGAGGACACGATTCATAAAACGTGTTTCTTGAGGATTAAATGACCTATGAATGGAAAATTATTATAGTTAACCTTAAAATGTTTAGTTATGGTAACTTAAAAAATTTTATTTTCATTTCTGGTTGTGCTGGTAAATGGAAAAGGTCAGTGTCCTGGCCTCTTCTTTTTCTTCTCCCCAATCATTCCTTGCAAAACTGGGTTGTTAACTGCTTCATTTATTCGTGGTATGGCTATCTTCCCATGCTCTGTAAATTTGCTTTCCTGGAGCATCCAGCTTCGGAAGTTTGCAGTGGTCCTTCTCTGCCTCTTCTGTCTCATTAGCCCACTGAATTCTTCCGGTCCCTGGATGGGAATGGAGAAGGTAATGTGAAGATCGAGATGGCTCATGGCACGACCACTCTGGCCTTCAAGTTCCAGCATGGGGTGATTGTGGCCGTGGATTCTCGGGCCTCAGCTGGGAATTACATTGGTGAGTGTGTGGGTTCCGGCTGGTGGAATCTGGGGAGCTGGGCCTTCCTCTCAGCAGGAGTCCAGTATCTGCAAAGTGGGACCAGATGTTGACTCAGGACATTCAGGGAAACCTGTGCGCTCATTCCCCCTCTCCCCAAACTCCATTTTCTTCCAGCCACATTAAAGGTGAACAAGGTGATTGAGATTAACCCTTACCTGCTCGGCACCATGTCCGGCTGTGCGGCTGACTGCCAGTACTGGGAGCGCCTGCTGGCCAAGGAGTGCAGGTAGGCCAGGCCTCTTACTCTCTTCTAAGCCCAGGTTCTGCATCTTGCAGATCACTGTTCCTCCCCCATTCTCTCTACACTCACAGAGCATCTTAGTGCTAATGTCCTATCTCAAAAAGCCACCTTTTGGTGATTAAAAAACCTCTCTAATCTCAAGCCTGTGCTCCTGCCAAGAAGCCAGATTGAAAGTGAAAGCGAAAGTGTTAGTAGCTCAGTCCTGTCTGACTCTTTGCGACCTCATGAACTGTATAGTCCGCCAGGCTCCTCTGTCCATGGGATTCTCCAGGCAAGAATACTGAAGTGGGTTGCCAGCCCCTTCTCCAGAGGATCTTCCCAACCCAGGGATTGAACCCAAGTCTCCTACATTGCGGACAGATTCTTTACCATCTGAGCCACCGGGGAAGCCCAGGTTATTTGTCAATTATTTAGCAATGACCATCAACCCTGGTGGGATATCGTTTACTGGGATTTCTCTGGTGATTTTGATGACTTCCTTGGCAGCCCAGTGGTTAAGACTCCGCACACCAACATGGGGGGCATGGGTTTGATCCCTGGTTCAAGAACTAAATCCCACATGCTCCACCAAGAGCTCCTAGAATTTAAAAAAAAAAAAAGAAAAGAATTCTATATAAATTCCAGATCTTTGCCCATCCTTAGATCCTACGGAACCATTCTTTTTAGATGCTTATCTCTTCAGCCATTTTCTGCCCATCAAGCAACCTGCCCAGAGGGCTGCCCTTCTGCCCCTTGTAAACTCTCTCCCTGGACTGTCCTGTCCTCACCCAGGCTGTACTATCTGCGGAATGGGGAGCGTATCTCCGTGTCGGCCGCCTCCAAGCTGCTCTCCAACATGATGTGCCAGTACCGGGGCATGGGCCTCTCCATGGGCAGCATGATCTGTGGCTGGGACAAGAAGGTGAGTCCCATCCCTGCTCCGTATTCCAAGGTGTAGATGAGAGGTAAGTTTCCCCACCGTATACTCCCCTCCCGTCCCCTACAGGATGCACGGCACAGAGAAAGGTTAGTTGCAGAGCTGTTACCCAACAGCAATTTCTGAGTCCAGATGTGGACCATTGTTTCATAAGCTTGTCCTTTTGGATCAAATAGCTGATTCCAAGTTTGTTTTTCCTCCTCAAAGTTCTACGATTGTTTCCAAAGTGCTTTCCTAGTTCCCATGTTCCTGGGCTCACCAGATGTCTCTGGCCCACTTCTTGTGGCTCACACTTGAATCTGGGTGTTACCAACAGCTTCCAACCTGGAACCTTCTTGCTTCCTATAGGGTCCTGGACTCTACTATGTGAATGACAATGGGACTCGACTCTCGGGAAATATGTTCTCCACCGGTAGTGGGAACTCCCATGCCTATGGGGTCATGGATAGTGGCTATCGACCTGACCTTAGTATTGAAGAGGCCTATGACCTGGGCCGAAGGGCGATTGTTCATGCCACCCACCGAGACAGCTATTCTGGAGGCGCTGTCAATAGTAAGAGATCAAAGGGCCCCCTCTGTCCCTGGGGTGGGGGGAGGGGGGTTGAGATTGGAGGTATGGGGGAGGCAGGGTGGCAGAGAGCAAGGTGTTCAGAGCCGGAAGAGGGGCACTGAAGCCCCGTCACAGGGACTTTGAGAGCGTATGCTGCCCTTGTCGCTTTTGGTGTAACAGCATCGGCAGGACCTCGCCGAGGGGAGCGTGACTCCATGTTCTTTCCCATCTGCCCGCAGTGTACCACATGAAGGAGGACGGCTGGGTGAAAGTGGAAAGTACAGATGTCAGTGACCTGATGCACCAGTACCGGGAGGCCAGTCAGTAATGGTGGCGGTGACCCACGGGCCTCCTCCGGGGAAGCCTGGCTGACTCAGGGACCTGGGCCGGATCGCACTCTGGGAGAAGGAGGCCTGACCTGGCCCAGAGATGGAGAACCAGCGGCCACTGGAAGGCAGCACAGAGTTTATCCCTTTGTGTATTCTCTGTCTCAATGAACGTCACCCCCACCCCAACCTCCTGGATGCCCCGCTAAGCACAATAAAGGAAAACGGTTATAAAAGCTGTGTGTTGTGGCTGTGGGCTTCAGGGCTGGGGTGGCTGGGAGGAGGGGACAGGAAATAGAGACAGATTTTTCCTGAGAAGAGAGAAACCCCTGCCTAAGATATGGGGCCTCACCAAATACTTCTCCTGGGCTCCCACTCTCATTCCTCCAGGACTGCTGGAAGGCTCAGTGTTGTCTGTGGGCTCCTGTGCGCAGTTTAACCTAGGTTAGGGTCCTTTCTGCAGGCTCTCAACCAGGAGGCTCCTGTGTGGCCGCTTGTTAAGGGTTTGGATATGTTGGGGGAGGGCACTTGGAACACCTGTCTTTAACTGTGTTAGAATGGGAGCAACAAGTTTCCTCCTCACCTGTGTGAAGGAATTGTGAACACAGCCCCATTAACCTCAAATAGCCCCACGGAGATGAAATCATTCACCTCAAGTTGGGACTCGAACCCAGCCAAAACTCAGTTTGGGGCTCTAACTCACGTGGCCAGGGTGTGAATCCAGACAAAACTCAGAATCTTCCGACAGATCACACACCTGGCTTAAGGACTTAATGAAGCTCAGGTTCTTGACGTCTCATTGAAGAATGAATTTAGTGAGAGACAAAGTGATAGGAAAGAAGTGGATTTATTCAGAGAGAAACACACTCCACAGACAGAGTGTGGGCTATCTTAGAAGGCAAGAATGGGCTTGAAATATAGTATGGTTAGCTTTTATGGGCTGGGTAACTTCATAGGCTAAGGAGTGGGAGGGTTAGTCCAACTATTTGGGAGAAGGGGGTGGAGATTTCCAGGAACTGGGCCCCGCCCACTTTTGGGTCTTTGATGCGCCATCTGGGAACTGTCACGGCACCTGTGGGTGTGTCAGTTAGCTTGTTTACGTGTTACAGTGAGCATACACCTAGGATCAAGATCTAGGGTGAGTTGACTTGCCCACCCTCTTGGGCCTGTTTGGTTCAGTCAGTTTATTTTGTGTCCTTGGGCTCTGTCATTCCTTTAAAGGTTGGGCCCTGCCCTCTTCCCTCCTGTTTCAGAGAGAGTGGCTATTACAAGGAAAGATGGACGTTAGCCATTCAGTTTCATGATGGATCACACTCATTGCAAGATGACAAGACGGCGATTGAAGTGGAAGAGATAAAGGAAGCGTCACTGAAGTTGGGGAAAAAAACGAGGAAAAAGCAACCAGGTTAGAAAGATGAGACAGGCACAGTGAGATTTTCTTTTTCTTCTGGCTGTGCTACATGGTATGTGGGATCTTAGTCCGCTGTCTGTTAGGGAAATTAAAATGGAGGAAGTCTTGATCAGGCTTCAGAAGCGGGAGAGCAGGCCTCTGACCTGCTTCTGACCTGCCTGGACACTGCCTGATTCCGTGGCTGTCTGCAAGCAGAGCAAGTCCGGTGGCACTTGAGATAAGAAAGATAGTGGTGGGGCTTCCCTGGTGGCTTAGTGGTGAGGAATCCACCTGCCAATGCAGGAGACATGGGTTTGATCCCCGATCTAGGAAGATCTCAGGTGTCTCGGAGGCACTGAGCCCCAGCGCTGCAGCCGCTGGGCCTGTGCTCTGGAGCCCAGAGCCAAATTGCTGAGCCCGGGAGCCGCAGCTACTGAAGCCCTCCTGCCTCACAGCTTGTGCTTGGCAACAAGAGAAGCCACTGCAATGAGAAGCCCACGCAAGCAACTAGAGAGTACCCCCACTCACCACAACCAGAGAAAGGCCTGAGCAGCAACGAAGACAGCACAGCCAAAAGAACAACAAAAAAAATTATTGAAAAAAGAGAAAGGGGCAGACCTTGGAATTCTTGAGCCTCTGGAGGTCTGGCCAACCCCCCAAGATGTAGTGAAATCCTATGATTCACAAGGTAAGAGAAACAGTCTTATAAAAAGGTTAAATTAAAACCAGAGCTGTAGTTTTGCACACAAACTCATGATATCAGTCTGTGGCTCGGAATTATAATCAGGAGCCCCTGAAATTGCAATTCAAACTCTTACTTGTGGGGTGGATACACCGCTTGGGAACGTTTCCTAACTAGAATTCCAGACTGCTGTTAATGAGGGACTTCCCAGCTGTTTAAGTCGGAATGTAGGTTAGCCCAATTTGGTGATGTACGTGCTGTTCAGTTTACTCAATTGCTTCTATTTCTCTTCTTTTAATGACTGTCTATTGAAATCAGGCCAGATAATCCTCTATTAAATATTAAAATCATTTCACCAGAGATCGAACCATGTCTCCTGGATTAGAAATGTCCCACTTGACACCTAGGGGAGATCCCCATTGTGAGATTCTCTGAATGATGTTGGGCCTTCAGGGAGAAGCAACACAGTGTCACTTTCCCAGGAGAGTTAATCAAGAGAAAAGCCTTTAAGTAGAAAGCAGCTGAGTGTGGAGTGGTTTTTTTTTTTCGTTTTTTTGTTTTTTTTTTTTTAGAGAGAGATCCTTAAAATTCCAGAATGAACAGGGTTGGAGAAGTTTAAATAATTTCCTAACTTCAAATCTAAATTTGAAGTGACTCATGGTAATTGTGCCAATAACATTTCAAGAGGGTGGTTTGGAATTCAAGTGGTCCTCCCTTGGGGGACATTTTGAGTCTGGGAGGTAGTTTCAACCAGAAGAGTTATTTCTGGAATAAAACCAGCTGCATGTTCCACAGGTGGGCTCCGGGTCTGGTAGGACCTATAGAAATCTGATTACTGAGCTACTCAGTATTAGAGTAGACCAAGAAACAAAGTCCACTTTCCTCGTATGTTGAAGGCATTCTCCCAAATAACTGGAGCACAAATTTAGAGGCTTCTGAGCACGTACTTGCTCAGGAGCTCTGCTGAGGAAGACATGAAGATGTGGGGTGAGCGCCTTCTCAGATAAGAATCTGCAGGCGGAAACTCACACAGGTCCTGGTGAGAGTGGAGGGGCCTTCTGTTCCACAGAAGTCCTGCTTGTTTCTCACTTGGTCTCCCCTGTTTTTTTTTTTAACACCAAGATCCCACAGCTGGAATTTGGATGGGGAGAGAGGGCTGTTCTCAAAACAGGCTCAGTTCAGCTCAGTTCAGTTCAGTCACCCAGTCATGTCTGATTCTTTGTGACCCATGGACTGCAGCACGCCAGGCCTCCCTGTCCATCACCAACTCCCGGAGCTTACTCAAACTCACGTCCACTGAGTCAGTGATGCCATCCAACCATCTCATCCTCTGTCGTCCCCTTCTCCTCCTGCCTTCAGTCCCTCCCAGCATCAGGGTCTTTTCCAGTGAGTCAGCTCTTCGCATCAGGTGGTCAAAGTATTGGAGTTTCAGCTTCAACATCAGTCCTTCCAATGAACATTCAGGACTGATTTCCTTTAGGATGGACTGGTTGGATCTCCTTGGAGTCCAAGGGACTCTCAAGAGTCTTCTCCAACACCACAGTTCAAAAGCATCAATTCTTCTGCGCTCAGCTTTCTTTATGGTCCAACTCTCATATTCATGCATGACTACTGGAAAAAACCATATTTTGAGCTAGATGGACCTTTGTTGGCAAAGTAATGTGTCTGCTTTTAAATATGCTGTCTAGGTTGGTCATAGCTTTTCTTCCAAGGAGCAAACGTCTTAATTTCATGGGTGCGGTCATCTCAGAGCGGAGATAAGGAAATCCAGCGGTTCTTCAATTGCAAAGGATCCCAAACCTTGAAACAGCGTCATCTTACTTAATGGCAGTGAAGAGAAAAAGTTAAATTTTAAAGCGACCCTTTGTTCTGTTTCTTAAGGGCTAGTCATGACTCATGGAAAAGGAACCTGCCCTCTATCTGACAACCTATAGTCGAGTTTCCTGGCCTTAGAAGGGACCCCCCGGGTAATTGTTTTTCTGTTAATCTTTTCTAGAAAATTGGCTAACCGCCGCAAGGTATGAGGTGGTCGGTTAGCCGTTTCAGCCTGGGAGCTTCCAGACCTATCTCTGTAAAGGTCAAGTTATGCCCACCAATCAGTTTGCTGAGATTGTCTTCATCCCACCTATACCTGCTTGTAGCTTTTTGTGTATAAAACCTGCTCTGTAACTGGCATCGGGGTTCGCTCCTTTCGAGGAAGATCGAACCCCGGCGAGCCGGTTTAATAAATCCTCTTGCTGATTGCATCGAATTCGAGTCTTAGTGATCTGAGAAGCGACGTCTCCCGTGATTAGGCCGTTCGGGGCCTAACAGCAGTTTTAAGAAGTGCAGGAGTTTCCTACGACACAGTACTTGTGGCTGTGGGTGGGAGATTCGTCCTGGCACGCGGAGCCGGCCTCGGGCACCGGTCCCGCGTCCCGCGGGTGTCGCGCGCCCCCTGCCGGCTGCCGGGCGCGCAACCTGGCAGCGGCTGCCGAGGCGGAAGCGAAAGCAAAAGCGAAAGCGCAGAAGCCTGGCCGCCCCCGGCTGGGGGAGCCTCGGCCGCCAACAGAAGCGAGACGGAGCGGAGGCCGCGCGAGGGGGACCTCAGAGCTCAGCCCTCGGCACGCCAGCAAAGAGCCCGGGATCCGCCACTGGTGAGCTTGTGCGCGTGGAAACCTGGAACGCTGACAGGCGCAGCCCGCCCGGCATGAGGGGGTCACGGGACGAGGACGAGGCTGCAGATGGTCAGGTTTCTCAGCTCCCTCTGTCAGGCCGAATGCTTTGGGTCCTAGGAGGGGGGTGCTGGTGAGACGGGATACCCAGCGCATCTTTCAGGGCAGCACAGGGTTTAAAAAAAGAGGAGGAAGGGAAGCCAGCGGACGCTTGGGCAGAGTGGGAGTGGGGACAGGGACTGGAAGCCACCTCTGTCCTTCTCTTCTACCCCTAGATCTCGCCATGCGGCGCCCGGACCTGAGACCCTGGGCCTCCCTGCTGCTGGCGGACTTGGCCTTGCTCTGGCTGCTGCAGGGGCCCCTGGGGGCCCTGCTTCCCCGAGGGCTTCCCGGCCTGTGGCTGGAGGGCGCCTTGCGACTCGGTGGACTTTGGGGGCTGCTGAGGCTGGGAGGGCTGCTGGGGTGTGTGGAAGCGCTGCTGCCCCTCCTCTGCCTGGTGACCCCACTGTTTCTCTCCCTGAGGGCTCTGGTCCCGGGGGCCTTGAGCGCCCCTCCGGTCAGAGTGGCTGCAGCCACCTGGGCCTGGCTGCTGCTAGGGTATGGGGCAGTGGGACTGAGCAGGGTCCTGTGGGCCGTGCTGAGCCCTCCAGGAGCCAAGGCGGAGGGGCAGGGCCAGGAGAACAGAGTCCTGATGTGGAGGCTGCTGAAGCTCTCCTGGCCTGACCTGCCTTTCCTGGTTGCCGCCTTCTCCTTCCTCTCTCTGGCCGTGTTGGGTGAGTGGGGAGAGGGCGCAGGGACTCGGGGTCTGGAAGGAGGCCCTTTAGCAGCCGCACTCTGACTACGGTCCTCCTGCCTGTTGCAGGTGAGACCCTGATCCCTTACTATTCTGGCCGTGTGATTGACATCCTGGGGGGTGACTTTGATCCCGATGCCTTTGTCAGTGCCATCTTCTTCATGTGTCTCTTCTCTGTTGGGAGGTAGGTGGTGAGCGATTTGTTAGCCCCCAGTTTTTTCAGGGGACCTCACTTTCCTGTTTTCAATCCCCTTTGTGCACAAAGCACAGAATTCTTAAATGAAGAAAACCCTGTATGAGTTCATTCACCGTCTATGTCAAGCATCCATCCATTTACTCCTTCATTCGCCTCCTGGCTTCAGCATCTTCAAAATTTATATTGCTTATTAGATATAAGTGAGTGTAGTACAGTAGGTGTTTGTGTCGAATGGAATGTCTCTCAGTTGCCTGTGAGCACTTTTATCTCCATGAAGTTCCATTTCTCTTTTCTGACTCTGACCTCCCAGCTCATGTTTGTTTCCACAGTTAGCCTATTGTCACGGGGCAGGGGGCGGGGTAGGAGCGGGGATATGTTTGTATCCTGACCCTTCTTCCCTAACTCATCTTGTCAGTCTTGGAAGCTCTTACTCTGAGCCTTGTCACCTTTCTTTCCAGCATCTTTACACTGTATTTACTTTCCCTTTTGTTTTTCAACACAGCAAGGAATCTGCTGTCTACAAACTAACTACTTGGTAGGGGTTGGGACTAGGATGAGGCTCACTGGGTCCTCTTTTTTCCTTCCTCTGTTGATTCCTGTCCTTCATGTCTCTTATTTGTTTCTCTTCTGCTCTCTTGATATACTACCCCCATCTTTGTACTTCTTTTCCTTCTGTGCTTTTTCTTCTCCTTCCCTCCCCTTTCCTCTCTGCATCTCTCTCCCCTTCATCCACCAACCCTCTTTCCCCACAGCTCACTGTGTGCAGGCTGCCGAGGAAGCATCTTCGTCTTTACCATGTCCAGAATCAACCTGCGGATCCGGGAGATGCTTTTCTCTTCCCTCCTGCGCCAGGACCTCCCTTTCTTCCAAGAGACTAAGACAGGTAAGGCCTGTGGTGCACGTCTGGGGTCCCCCTGCATGTTCCTTGCCCACCTGCTGCCGCCTACCTGCACCCAGCGGTTCCTGCCTTCATCCTTGGTGCCAGGGCCGGGAGCTGTTTTTCTCTCTTTGGGGACCCGTCTCTCTGCAAGGAAGGAGGGCTCCATGAGATGATCAGGAGGTCAGGAGGGAGTTTCTGGGGGTTCTGCATTACAACACGTGGTTTCCTTGCCTGCTCTGTCCTGCCCAGGGGAGCTGAATTCCCGGCTGAGCTCAGATACCAAACTGATGAGTTCTTGGCTTCCTTATAACACCAATGTGCTGTCTCGAAGTCTGGTGAAAGTGCTGGGACTTTATAGCTTCATGCTCAACCTGTCACCTCAACTCACCTTCCTGTCTCTGTTCGAGGTGCCTCTCATGATAGTGGCTGAAAAGGTGTACAATGCCCGCCATCAGGTATGTGCAGATGCTAGGGAATCCCCAGGGAAGACGACATCCCAGGGACTTTATGCGAACGTGTGTGTTTTTGAGAGAGGAGTGAGGGGAGAGGGAGAGACTGTCAGATGTTGAATGTGGTTCCCTGTGCTATACAGTAAATCCTTGTTGCTTATCTACTTTATGTCAGTGATTTATGTCTGTTAACCTCAAACTCCAAATGTATCCCCTCCTCCACCTTTGGTAACCATAAGATTTTTTCTTTTTCTTATGTCTGTGAGTCTGTTTCTGTTTTGTGTATAGATTCACTTGTATTTTTTTTTAGATTGCACATATAAAAAATATCATATTTGTCTTTCTCTGTCTTACTTCACTTAGCGTGAAGGGACTAGAGTGGGCTCTGGGGGTTGGCTGTCTTCTGCCAAATTGGCCTGCTCCATCCTTGGCCCCACTGTTCCAGGCAGTCCTTTGGGAGATCCAGGACGCTGCGGCGAAAGCTGGGCAGGTGGTGCGGGAGTCGGTTGGAGGGCTGCAGACCGTGCGCAGTTTTGGAGCCGAGGAGCAAGAGGTCTGTCGCTATAAGGAGGCCCTTGAACGATGCCGGCGGCTGTGGTGGCGACGGGACCTGGAACAGGCCCTCTATCTGCTCTTAAGGAGGGTAAGGAAGCTGAGGGCTGGAGGAAGGGTGCAGGTGGGGGCTGGTCTCGGGGGCCCTTGGGGTTCCCAATGCCTTTGCCAGTGCCATCTTTTTCATGTGTCTCTTCTCTGTTGGGAGGTAGGTGATGAGCGATTTGTTAGCCCCCAGTTTTTCAGGGGACCTCACTCTCCTGTTTTCAATCCCCTTTGTGCATGAAGCACAAAATACTTAAATGAAGAAAAGTCTGCGTTTGTTCATTCACCGTTCTGTGTCAAGCATCCATCCATTTACTCCTTCATTCGCCACCTGGCTCCAACATCTTCAAAGTTTATATTACTTATTGTAGTCACCGAGTCGAGTGAATGTAGTATAACAGGTGTTTTTGTGTCGGATGGAATGTCTCATCGTAGGGGCAGGGAGGCCAAAGAGCGGAAGGTCCTCAGGCTCTCCTTTCTTCTCCCTCCAGGTGCTGCACTTGGCGATGAAGGTGCTCCTGCTGAACTGTGCGTTGCAGCAGATCCTGGCTGGGGACCTCACCCGTGGTGGGCTCCTCTCCTTCCTGCTTTACCAGGAGGACGTGGGCAATTACATGCACGTGAGTCGGGAGCTGTGCGTGCTCTCATTTTCCTCCTTGGCTTCTATTTATTCCCCTTAAAAAAGCAAGCTGAAATAACCCCAACTCATTGTCATTTAAAATTTCAAACTTGGATTAAAAAAAGAGGAGAACGATAAATCTATAAACGTGAACCTCCTTGTACTCAGCATGTTTTTTTTGTTTGTTTTTACTTTTTGTTTAACTTTTTAAAGACATCTTTTTACTTTATATTGGTATATAGCCGATTAACAACGTTATGACAATTTCAGGTGTACAGCAAAGTGAATCAGTTATGCATGTATATATATATATATATATCTCCATTCTTTTTTAGATTATTTTGCCATGTAGGTCATTAAAGAGTTTTGAGNTTTACTTTTTGTTTAACTTTTTTAAGACAACTTTTTACTTTATATTGGTATATAGCCGATTAACAACGTTATGACAACTTCAGGTGTACAGCAAAGTGAATCAGTTATGCATGTATATATATATATATCTCCATTCTTTTTTAGATTATTTTGCCATGTAGGTCATTAAAGAGTTTTGGGTAGAGTTCCCTGTGCTCTACAGTAGGTCCTTATTAGTTATCTATTTAATATATAATTGTGTGTATATATATATATATATATCAGAGGATATAGACTATAGTTCTATGCTATACAATGGGACCTTGTTTTTTATCTCCTAGCATCTAACAGTTATCAACTCATGGCCAATGTTATTTCATCTGTACCACCCACCGACTTCTCCCCACCCATATTACTTTGAATCAGAGCCAAGATATGGTTTCATCTGTAAATATGTACTAAATGTAAACATTACAAACATATAACCACAAAGCCATGATTATACCAAAAAAATTAACAATAACCTCACCAAATACAGTCAGTGGTCAGATTTCCACATGTTCCATAGAGGTATGTATTATATTGATCTCTTTTTTTCTCTCTCATATACATCTGTGGTGGCAACAATCAATAAAGCTTAGTGTCACGATCTATTAAATTATTCAGGATTGCAAAAATGGTGACACTCTGCCATTCCTTCATTTACTAGCCAGGATGCATCTCTCAGAGGAGATGTCTTCTCATGTGCTGATAAGCTGCTGAGTGGTATAGTTTGATTAGGAAAGGCAGAATGAGCATTTAGTTCTTTCCCTACAGACCTGTGCTCAGTTGCTCAGTCCTGTCCGACTCTTTGCAACCACATGGACTGTGGCCCACCAGGCTCCCCTGTCCATGGGATATTAAGGCAAAAATACTGGAGTGGGTTGCCATGCCCTCCTCCAGGGATTCTTCCCGACCAGGAATTGAACCTTTGTCTCTTGCATTGGCAGGCAGATTCTTTACCACTGAGCCTCCTGGGACACCCTCCTTATATAAACCAGTTTTGAAAAGTAATTAGTTACTGCACCTTGGGCTTTAGTTTATAATCTTTATAAACATCTCTTATGT
This sequence comes from Raphicerus campestris, assembly GCA_006410735.1. Lineage (NCBI taxonomy): Eukaryota > Metazoa > Chordata > Mammalia > Artiodactyla > Bovidae > Raphicerus > Raphicerus campestris. Next base: position 2,535,668 of record SJYW01052594.1, read on the forward strand.
GTGGAGAGGTGTGTGAGGCAGTCTGGTGGCTGCAAAGATGAGGTGGGCACAGTGCTTGCATTTAAGGAGTCCCTGTCTCACAAGGCCAGATAGCTGTGTACAAGTAACACAGGAGAGTAGCTGGGAAGGTCTAGAGATGAAGGTGACGCTGGATGGGAGGAGTAAAGATGTCTCCATCCTTTACATTACAAATTGGAATAATGGGTATTGGTGCCCATTTTAGTTGCGTCAAATTGCACACTTATTCCTGATAGTCCAGTGGTTAGGACTCTGTTCTTCCACTGCAGGGTGCATGGGTTTGATCCCTGGTGGGGCAACTAGGGTCCCACTTGCCACCTGGGGCAGTCAAAATTTTTTGTAAAAACATTTTTTTAGACTCTTATACTAGTTATCTCATATGGAAGCCATCTGCCTCATTATTCAGGAAAGAGAGTGTTAGTTGCTCAGTTGCGTCCGAGTCTTCAACCCGCCAGGCTCCTCTGTCCATGAAATTTTCCAGGCAAGAATACTGGAGTGGATTGCCATTCCTTTCTCCAGTTAAAAAACCTTTTCTAGGAAAGTTTTTTTTTTTTTTTTTNTTTTAAAAGTGAAATCCTCATGCTTTTCCATTGAAAAATTTTGCTATATTCATAACTGTTCTTCTGTTTTTGAGTTGAATAAAGAAGTATACTGTATTGAAGTTTAAAGTATGCTGCTTTGAATTTTCTTTCTCTTGGAGATGAGTGGCTGGGGAATCAGCTTTTTATAAAATACAGTTGTTTAAATGCCCTAAATATTCCTCTTGACTTTGGATAGCTGCTACATTCTCTATGAACTCTGGCCTTATTCTTCCAGCTACTTTGGTTTAGGGAAGGAGGAGATACTTTAGAAATTTGAAAGGAAGAACAAAACAGTAAACTGTCTCCTGTTTCTTAAATATTTTTTCCTGTAGAGAAATAGAAAATAAGTTTAAGGTTAATTTTTGAGCAGATAATACATATTGACACAGTGGGAATGATAAAATTTCTTACTGGAAACTCAAGATAGGAACCTGCTGTATTTCAGTCCTGTAACTATTACTGGCTTAGAACTCTGTTCATATATTTTAACCCCTTATCACATGTTTTCAGGTGTTACAGTTTGTTTTTATTTAGGACTTTTTTTCCTTTTAAAACTTTGAGTTCTAGAACTACTTACTTGATGGGCAGTCCTTAAGAAGCAGCATACTGCTATCCCAGTTTACTTGACAGATTTCAGACAGCCTATTAATAGGAAAGGCACGGTCACGCATGTGTGCTAAGTCGCTTCAGTTGTGTCCCACTCTGCGACCCCATGGACTGTAGTCCCTCAGGCTCCTGTGTCCGTGGGATTCTCCAGGCAAGAGGACTGAAGGGGGTTGTCATGCCTTCCTCCGAGGCTCTTCCCCACCCAGGGATCACATCTGCATTTCTTGATGTCTCCTCCATTGGCAGGAGTTCTTTACCACCAGCACTGCCTGTCCCAGACATGGTCATTTTACTCACAAATGAGATGAGATCTTCAGGTTTAAATGACTCAGTGTGAATAACTAGAGCATGATGGAAAGAGACCACAATGCCACAGGGACTGATTTCTTTCTAAACAACTAGACATATTCATCTTTGAGGAAAGTTGATAATGTCTTAAACCTGATATCTAATTATGGTATTTCTAAATAAGAAAATTGCACACCACTTTTTGCCCTAAATTTTAAAAATTGTGATAAAATACGCATAACATGAAATTTACGATCTTAGCCATTTTTAAGTATACAGTTAAGTACATTCATATTGTTGTGCAACCATTGCCACCATCCGTCTGCAGGACTCTTCATTCTTGCAAAAGTGAAATTCAGTGCTTACCGGATGATTACTCCCTATTTCCCCTTCCTCCAGTTCCTGGAAACCACCATTCTACTTTGACTCTGTAATTTTGACTACTATGGTAGATCTCATGTAAGTGAGATCATGCAATTTTTGTTAGTTTGTTTTTGTGGCTGGCTTATTTCACTCAGCATAAGGTCCTCAGAGTTCATCTGTGCTGTAGTACGTGTCAGAAATTTCTCCTTTAAGATTGATTTCTTAAATTCCATTGTATGTCCATTCATCTATCAAGGGACACGTCTGTGTTGTGAATAATGCTGCTATGGACATGAGTGTACATATACCTGTTTAAGATCCTATTTTCAGTTGCTTTGGGCATATAACCAGAAGTGGAATTGGCTAGATCAGATGGTAATTCTATTTTTAATTTTTTTGATGATCCGCCGTACTGTTTTCTATAGTGTTTGTACCATTTTAGATTCCTACCAACAGTTCACGAAGGCTCCAGTTTCTCCACATTTGCCACACACCATATTTGATGTACTTCCTTTAGTAGGCAGAAACATTAGTCTTATTATTTACACTCCTTTAGTCATACGTGGCATAATTAGGAATTGAGTTTCGGCTACTGTGAAAACTCAAGACGTGTGTTATGAACAGTTACAGATATTATCGTTCACACTGTTAAGTGCTCATTTAGTGGGTGTAAGAAAGATCTGAACCTTGTTGCATTCTTAGACTGCAAGAAAAAATTTTCAGAAGAGAATGGCAGTTCAGTAAGGTGACAGAAGGAAATGTTTGCTCTGTCTAGCACATTACGCTTTTGAGAGCTTTCTTCTGGAGCAGAGTAACATCAAAATGTTACCTGCTCTATTGCTTTCTTTCACGTTATCTTGTAATGACGAGGAAAAGCAGCTACTGAACAGACCCTGGCTCACTTATAATAGTTTAATTTCTTAAAAAGGCCTAATTCATTAGCATGTTTAAATGTGAGTTGTTGAATCTAAAACACACAAGTGTGAATAAAATAGGGCTGTTCTTACACACGACTGGCCTCCTGCCCTAAGGCTTGTGTGTATTTTCAGAATGTGTTTCTTGCCCTTCTTTGTGTAGGAGGAAAAACTCTGCGCTAGAGGATAAGTCGAGTCTATTTGCTGGTGTTCGTTTCTTTTAGAACTAGCGTGGTATTAGAATGTATTTTTCAAGTTTATTCATTCATTTAAAAATATTCGTCATGTCTCTTTATGCCAGAAAGTTCATAACAAAACTTTCCAAAACAAATGTTCCGTATTTGGGTCTTAACAGCTTTTTGTTTAAAGTTGTTATATCTTGAGTTGTTTTATAGAAGAGTGTGTAGGGGATTCCCTGGTGGCTCAGATGGTAAATAATCTGTTGCAATGTGGGAGACCCGGATTTGATCCTTAGCTTGGGAAGATCTCCTGGAGAAGGAAATGGCAATCCACTCCAGTATTCTTGCCTGGGACATCCCATGGACGGAGGAGCCTGGCAAGGTTACAGTCCATGGGATCGCAGAGAGTCGGACACGACTGAGCACACACATGTTCATGTGTAGAGGATGGAAGAGAGGCGAAACTTATCATTTTTGTTTTTGGTGGTTTAATAGACTAATAAGTTCCTTTTATGTTATTTTAATTTTTTAGGTTCTTGAAGCCAAATATCTGAAGTTTACCATTGTCATCTCAGTGAATATAACCTGCTTGTATGGTGCATACAGTTACAATAGTATGTCATTGTAATTACCAATAGTAATTACCATTCTTCATGCAAAGTACTAGATACAGAAAAATACAAATGAATGCATTAATAATAGATAATGTTTCTTTACTACAAAGTTGTTTTAAATTATGGTTTCACTAGGACTCTTGATTTTCTGTTTCTTTTTGTAGAAGTTTCAGTAAGCTGAATTTTTCTAGGAATTTGTTTGTTGTAAATTTTCAAGTTTATTGGTATAAAAGTATTTACATTTTGCTTTTAAAATGTTTTTGATGTTTGGAGGATTTGCTGTTTTGATTGATAAAATCATAATATTGGTTATTTTTGTTCTTTTCTCACGTTGTTTAGTCTTGCCTAGTATTCATTCATTTTAGTCTTTTAAAAGTACTAATTTTTAACTTTGTTGATTTCTTTTCTTGTATTTTAGTTTCTGTGCCATTCATTTCTGCTCCTTTTTGTTTCCATCCTTTACTTTTGTAGATTTGATTTGCTCACCTTTCACATTTTTTGAAATAGATGACTAGCTATTTGGTTTTCAAACTGCCTTTTATAGCTGTAAATTTTCTCTGCTCACCTCAAGTTTGGTAAATAATGTTTTCTATCATTTAATTAACAATTCAATTTTCCTTATTACTCCCTAAATTGCCACTGTGATTACTTCTTCAATCCTTAGCTTATTTAGAGGTTTATTTCTCAATTTCACAATGTGTGGAGGTTTTCCAGTTGCCTTTTGTTAGTGATTTCTAGCTTAATTGCTTTACGGTCAGAGATCAGTCTCTATGTTTTCAGCCTTTTGCAAATTATTTGAGAGTTACATTTTGGCTTAGTATGTAGTAAAGCTTGGAAATATATATATATATATATTTGAAAAGAATATATTGTGGTTGGTGCAATGAAACTTATAGATCAGTTAATCAAGTTTTTAAATCTACTTTTCAAAGCTTCTATATCCCTTTATTATTTTTTTTTCCAGTACTTGTCCCTTGTTTGGCCGACGGTAGCCCCTTTAGCTTGGCTCCTGAGTCTTCGCTGTATGGCTCTAACAGTGTTTGGTAGCTTTCGTGCTCTCTGAAACACAAGGCTCATCTTGTACATTTGTTGTCTTAGATCTGGAATATGCCATTTCTTCAAGAAGTCCTGGTTTCTTTTAATGAGACATGTTTAGAGACCACAGACTGGGTGCTGGCATCTGGTTGCTTCTGAGTTGATTATTATTTCTCTGGGCTATTTCGCTATTTCTTGTAATTGATTTATATGTTAGTTTCAAGTGTATAGCAATGCGGTTCAGTCACACACACACACACATATATATATACTCAATACATATGTATATTCTTTTTCAGATTCTTTTCCTTTATAGGTTATTACAAGATATTGAATATAGCTCCCTGTGCTATACAGTAGGTCCTTGTTGTTTACTTATTTTATGTATCGCAGTGTGCAGATGGTAATCCTAAAGTCCTGATCTCCTCCTTCCCACTGTCCCCTTTGGAAACCATAAGTTTATTTTCAGTTTCTGTGAGCTTGTTTCTGTTTTGTAAATAAGTTCATTTGTATTTTGCTATTTCTGTTCTTTTCCAAGGCAAACCTTTCAATATCACAGTATCGTTTCCAAGGCAGACCATTCAATATCATGGTAATCCAAGTCACTGCCCCAACCAGTAATGCTGAAGAAGCTGCAGTTGAATGGTTCTATGAAGACCTACAAGACCTTCTAGAACTAACACCCCAAAACGATGTCCTTTTCATGATAAGGGACTGGAATGCAAAAGTAGGAAGTCAAAAAACACCTGCAGTAACAGGCAAATTTGGTCTTGGAGTACAGAATGAAGCGGGGCAAAGGTTAATAGAGTTTTGCCAAGAGAACACACTGGTCATAGCAAACATCCTCTTAGAACAATACCAGAGAAGACTCTATACTTGGACATCACCAGATGGTCAATACCGAAATCAGATTGATTATATTCTTTGCAGCCAGAGATGGAGAAGCTCTATTCAGTCAGCAAAAACAAGACTGGGAGCTAACTGTGGCTCAGATCATGAACTCCTTATTGCCAAATTCAGACTTCAATTGAAGAAAGTAGGGAAAACTACTAGACCATTCAGGTGTGACATATACATTGAAGGGATTAGATCTGATAGAGTGCCTGAAGAACATATGGATGGAGATTCATGACATTGTATAGGAGGCAGTGATCAAGACCATCCCTAAGAAAAAGAAATGCAAAAAGGCAAAATGCTTGTCTGAGGAGGCCTTACAAACAGTTATGAAAAGAAGAGAAGGGAAGGGCAAAGGCGCAAAGGAAAGATATACCCATTTGAATGCAGAGTTCCAAAGAATAGCAAGGAGAGATAACAAAGCCTACCTCAGTGATCAGTGCAAAAAATAGAGGAAAACAATAGAATGGGAAAGACTAGAGATTTCCTCAAGAAAATTAGAGCAACCAAGGGAACTTTTCATGCAAAGATGAGCACAATAAAGGACAGAAATGGTATGGACCTAACAGAAGCAGAAGATATAAAGAAAAGGTGGCAAGAATACACAGAACTAAACAAAAAAGATCTTCATGACCCAGATAACCAGTATGGTGTGATCACTCACCTAGAGCCAGACATCTTGGAATGTGAAGTCAAGTGGGCCTTAGAAAGCATCACTACGAACAGAGCTAGTGGAGGTGATGGAATTCTAGCTGAGATATTTCAATCCTAAAAGGTGATGCTCTGAAAGTGCTGTACTCAATATGCCAGCAAATTTGAAAACTCAGCAGTGGTCACAGGACTAGAAAAGGTCAGTTTTCATTCCAATCCCAAAGAAAGGCAATGCCAAAGAATGCTCAAACTACCGTACAATTGCACTCATTTCACACACTAGCAAAGTAATGCTCAAAATTCCCTAAACCAGGCTTCAACAGTATGTGAACCATGAGCTTCCAGATGTTCAAGCTGGATTTAGAAAAGGCAGAGGAACAAGAGATCAAACTGCCAATGTCCATTGGATCATCAGAAAAGCAAGAGAGTTCCAGAAAAACATCTACTTCTGCTATATTGACTATGCCAAGGCTTTTGACTGTGTGAATCACAACAAACTGGAAAATTCTGAAAGAGATGGGAGTACCAGACCACTTGACCTGCCCCCTGAGAAATCTATATGCAGGTCAGGAAGCAACAGTTAGAACTGGACATGGAACAGCAGACTGGTTCCAAATAGGAAAAGGAGTACATCAAGGCTGTATATTGTCACCCTGCTTATTTAATTTATATGCAGAGTACATCATGAGAAATACTGGGCTGGATGAAGTACAAGCTGGAATCAAGATTGGTAGGAAAAATATCAGTAACTTCAGATATGTAGATGACACTACATTTACGGCAGAAAGCAAAGAAGAACTAAAGAGCCTCTTGGTGAAAGTGAAAGAGGAGAGTGAAAAAGCTGACTTAAAATTCAATATTCAGAAAACAAAGATCATGGCATCTGGTCCCATCACTTCATGGCAAATAGATGGGGAAACAGTGGAAACAGTGTCACACTTTATTTTTTTGAACTCCAAAATCACTGCAGATGGTGATGCAGCCATGAAATTAAAAGACGTTTGCTCCTTGGAAGAAAAGTTATGACCAACCTAGATGGCATGTTTAAAAGCAGAGACCTTACTTTGCCAAGAAAGGTCTGTCTAGTTAGGCAGTGTTTTTTCCAATAATTATTTGTGGATGTGAGAGTTGGGCTATAAAGAAAGCTGAGCATCGAAGAATTGATGCTTTTGAACTGTGGTGCTGGAGAAGACTCTTGAGAGTCCCTTGGACTGCAAGGAGATCCAACTGGTCCACCCTAAAGGAAATCAGTCCTAATATTCATTGGAAGGACTGATGCTGAAGCTGAAACTGCAGTACTTTGGCCACCTGATGCGAAGAACCCACACATTTGAAAAGACCCTGATGCTGGGAAAGATTGAAGGTGGGAGGAGATGGGGATGACAGAGGATGAAATGGTTTGATGGCATCACCGACTAAATGGACATGAGTTTGAGTAAACTCCCAGAGTTGATGATCGACATGGAGGCCTGGCATGCTGCAGTCTATGGGTTGCAAAGAGTCGGACATGACTAAGCAACTGAAGTAAACTGAACTGATTTCTTTTAAAACACATGGAGCTACATAGTTTACTTTGGAATGATTTTTTTCTTGCCTTTAAGCTTTAAACGGGAAATAGGAATGTGTAGTAATAAAGGGGAAAGGAGGATGTACAGTAATAAAGGGGAAATAGGGATGCACAGTAATAAAGGGGAAATAGGGACACACAGTAATAACGGAGAAATAGGGATGCACAGTAATAAAGGGGAAATAGGGATGCACAGTAATAAAGGGGAAATAGGGATGCACAGTAATAACGGGGAAATAGGGACGCACAGTAATAATGGGGAAATAGGGACCCACAGTAATAACGGGGAAATAGGGACGCACAGTAATAAAGGGGAAGTAGGAATGCTCAGTAAGGGAGATCTTAGTGCAGCTTTCTACAGGTTGACTTGATATCTCTGGGGAAGCTTAAATGACTTTGAGTTATGTTCTGTCGTTCATAAATGATTTCCTCTCTGNGAATTGAGCTGTAGGAGTTGCTTGTATATTTTTGAGATTAGTTGTTTGTCTGTTGCTTCATTTGCTATTATTTTCTCCCCTTCTGAAGCCTGTCTTTTCACCTTGCTTATAATTTCCTTAGTTGTGCAGAAGCTTTTAATTTTAATTAGGTCCCATTGTTTATTTTTGCTTTTATTTCCAACGTAATCATCTTAAACCTGAGTCGCCTTTGCTTAGGCAACTATGGGCCACTGCTCTGAAAATGTGATGTGGTACTCCTACAGCCAGATGGCGATCATGGTGGAATTTAAGCTGGTTTTCTCCAAGTTCAAGAAATGCAACAAGGCAAAATGGCTGTCTGAGGAGGCCTTAGAAATAGCTGTGAATAGAAGTGAAAGGCAAAGGAGAAAAGGAAAGATATACCCATCTGAATGCACAGTTCCAAAGAACAGCAAGGAGAGATAAGAAAGGCTGCCTCAGTGACCAGTGCAAAGAAATAGAGGAAAACGATAGAATGGGAAAGACTAGAGATCTCTTCAAGAAAATTTGAGATACCAAGGGAACATTTTATGCAAAGATAGGCAATAAAGGACAGAAATGGTATGGACCTAAAAGAAACAGAAGATATTAAGAAGGGGTGGCAAGAATACACAGAAGAATTGTACAAAAAAATTTTCACGACTCAGATAATCACAATGGTGTGATCACTCACCTAGAGCCAGACATCTTNTGGACCTAAAAGAAACAGAAGATATTAAGAAGGGGTGGCAAGAATACACAGAAGAATTGTACAAAAAAATTTTCACGACTCAGATAATCACAATGGTGTGATCACTCACCTAGAGCCAGACATCTTGGAATGCAAAGTCAAGTGGACCTTAGGAAGCATCACTATGAACAAAGCTAGTGGAGGTGATGGAATTCCAGTTGAACTATTTCAAATTCTAAAAGATGATTGATGTGAAAGTGCTGCACTCAACATGCCAGCAAATTTGGAAAAGTCAGCTGTGGCCACAGGACTGGAAAAGGTCAGTTTTCATTCCAATCCCAAAGAAAAGCAATGCCAAAAATGCTGAAACTATTGCACAATTGCATTCATCTCACATGCTAGTAAAGTAATGCTCAAAATTCTTCAAACCAGGCTTCAACAGTATGTGAACTGTGAACTTCCGGATGTTCAAGCTGGATTTAGAAAAGGCAGAGGAACCACAGATCAAATTGTCAACATCCGCTGGATCATCAAAAAAGCAACAGAATTCCAGAAAAAACATCTATTTCTGCCCTATTGACTATGCCAAAGCCTTTGACTGTGTGGACCACAACAAACTCTAGAAAATTCTTAAAGAGATGGGAATACCAGNTAGGAGTTGCTTGTATATTTTTGAGATTAGTTGTTTGTCTGTTGCTTCATTTGCTATTATTTTCTCCCCTTCTGAAGCCTGTCTTTTCACCTTGCTTATAATTTCCTTAGTTGTGCAGAAGCTTTTAATTTTAATTAGGTCCCATTGTTTATTTTTGCTTTTATTTCCAACGTAATCATCTTAAACCTGAGTCGCCTTTGCTTAGGCAACTATGGGCCACTGCTCTGAAAATGTGATGTGGTACTCCTACAGCCAGATGGCGATCATGGTGGAATTTAAGCTGGTTTTCTCCAAGTTCAAGAAATGCAACAAGGCAAAATGGCTGTCTGAGGAGGCCTTAGAAATAGCTGTGAATAGAAGTGAAAGGCAAAGGAGAAAAGGAAAGATATACCCATCTGAATGCACAGTTCCAAAGAACAGCAAGGAGAGATAAGAAAGGCTGCCTCAGTGACCAGTGCAAAGAAATAGAGGAAAACGATAGAATGGGAAAGACTAGAGATCTCTTCAAGAAAATTTGAGATACCAAGGGAACATTTTATGCAAAGATAGGCAATAAAGGACAGAAATGGTATGGACCTAAAAGAAACAGAAGATATTAAGAAGGGGTGGCAAGAATACACAGAAGAATTGTACAAAAAAATTTTCACGACTCAGATAATCACAATGGTGTGATCACTCACCTAGAGCCAGACATCTTGGAATGCAAAGTCAAGTGGACCTTAGGAAGCATCACTATGAACAAAGCTAGTGGAGGTGATGGAATTCCAGTTGAACTATTTCAAATTCTAAAAGATGATTGACGTGAAAGTGCTGCACTCAACATGCCAGCAAATTTGGAAAAGTCAGCTGTGGCCACAGGACTGGAAAAGGTCAGTTTTCATTCCAATCCCAAAGAAAAGCAATGCCAAAAATGCTGAAACTATTGCACAATTGCATTCATCTCACATGCTAGTAAAGTAATGCTCAAAATTCTTCAAACCAGGCTTCAACAGTATGTGAACTGTGAACTTCCGGATGTTCAAGCTGGATTTAGAAAAGGCAGAGGAACCACAGATCAAATTGTCAACATCCGCTGGATCATCAAAAAAGCAACAGAATTCCAGAAAAAACATCTATTTCTGCCCTATTGACTATGCCAAAGCCTTTGACTGTGTGGACCACAACAAACTCTAGAAAATTCTTAAAGAGATGGGAATACCAGACCACCTGACCTACCTCTTAAAAAATCTGTATGCAGGTCAGAAAGCAACAGTTAGAACTGGACATGGAACAACAGACTAGTTCCAAATAGGAAAAGGAGTATGTCAAGGCTGTATATTGTCATCCTGCTTATGTAACTTCTATGCAGAGTACATCATGAGAAACGCTGGACTGGAAGAAGCACAAGCTGGAATCAGAATTGATTGGAGAAATATCAATAACCTCAGATATGCAGATGGCAGCAAGTGAGGAAGAACTAAAGAGCCTCTTGATGAAAGTGAAAGAGGAGAGTGAAAAAGTTGGCTTAAAGCTCACATTCAGAAAACTAAGATGATGGCATCTGGTCCCATCACTTCATGGAAGATAAATTTGGGATAACAAATTTAAAGATAAATATGGGAAAGATAACAAAGATAAATATGGGAAACAGTAGAAACAGTGTCAGACTTTATTTTCCTGGGCTCCAAAATCACTGCAGATGGTGATTGCAGCCATGAAATTAAAAGACACTTGGTCTTTGGAAGAAGAGCTATGACCAACCTAGACAGCATATTAAAAAGCAGAGACATCACTTTGTCAACAAAGTTCCGTCTAGTCAAGGCTATGGTTTTTCCAGTGGTCAGGCATGGATGTGAGAGTTGGACTATAAAGAAAGCTGAGCACCGAAGAATTGATGCTTTTGAACTGTGATGTTCAATAAGACTCTTGAGAGTCCCTTGGACTGCAAGGAGATCCAACTAGTCCTTCCTAAAGATCAGTCCTGGGTGTTCATTGGAAGGACTGATGCTGAAGCTGAAACTGCAATATTTTGGCCACCTGATGTGAGGAACTGACTCATTTGTAAAGACCCTGATGCTGGAAAAGATTGAAGACAGGAAGAGAAGGGGACAACAGAGGATGAGATGGCTGGATGGCATCACTGACTCTACAGACATGAGTTTTGTGAACTCCAGGAGTTGGTGATGAACAGGGAGGCCTGGCCTGCTGCAGCCCATGGGGTCGCAAACAGTCAGATACGACTGAGCGACTGAACTGAACTGAACTCTCCAAGTTCAAAGAGGGAATCCCGGTGGAAATCTGACATTTTCTAAGGGGATTTCCGCACTAGCCTCTGCGTCTCCTTTTTCTCATATTACCTCAGTCTGCAAGACTCTGAATGGAACAATGGGTGACATGGAAATTCAGGGAAGGGAGAAGAGGTGATGAGGTGCTTTCCGGTCCAGCCAGAGAAGCCCTGTGTTTCTGTCCCCTCACAGCCTGTATCCATCCCTCCCTCCTTAGGCCACTGTTCTTAATTATTGCTGTCACCGACCTTACAGAGGAAGTATCGATACAGATCTGGTTGAAGGACACATTGGATTTAATATTCTGTAAAAGGATCGTGTAAATACAAACCCAAATCTGGTTTATTACAACTTGAGTCAACAGGAAGCAAGTTCATTGGGCAAACTGACAATTCTGTGACCTCAGGGCACTGACCCGCTCCCCAGTCACCACGAGATGTCACCTCATCACAGACTCTAAGGCCTAGAAGGGACAGAAGAGATGACCTAGTTCAATCCATGCATTTTTTCAGAGTATATGCAGGCAGTCCTGCTAGAACTGAGCTTCAGGAGACAAGGAATTCTTTCTTCTTCCCCACCACTGATGGATTCCCAGTGCCTAGAACAGAGCTACTCAGTAAATGTTGATTCAATGAGAGTAGGAAGTCAAAAAATTCAGGCACACAGATGAGATTAGAAAAAGAAACACATTTCTCTTTTTGATAGCCATATAAAAAATGGAAGCCATATGTATTCTAGTAGAAGTACCACATACAGTTCTCTAGTACATAGCCTGTCCATTGCTGTTGGTAACAATTGGCCTCTAGGGTGTATATCAAGTTTTACAAATGGGGAAACATCTATTATTTCAGTTTCTTCATTAGTTTCTGCAAAGTGAAAAAGAGAATACCCTCTTTTACTTTCACTTTGTAATTTGAAAGAGGAAATGTATGACAGAAGAGTTCTTTAGATGTCAATGGCAAAATTAATGCGACTGGTTGCCCAAAGATGTTATGGGTGAAAAATGTGCAAACTTCAAAAATATTGCAAAGAAATTGATTAATTAGTAGATGCTAATGAAGACTGTCATGACTTAATGACTAAACCGCCAGTAAAGGAGACAGTGCGCTGGAGAATACCTAAGATTTCTGAGGTTGGCATAAATAAAATCACAGAAAAAATTGGTCATAATTCTTGGTTTCCAGATCAGATACAAAATAAGACACTGGGTTCTCTGATAGGAGAAGATTCTGATGGTGACACTGAAGTCTACCCACAGAGCAGAGATTTTGAGATGCTGGCAAAATAAGTTAGTGCTTGTCCTCAACAAACTTCTGAAACTGAGAGAACTGGCCTTTCACAGATGTGCTCACCAGAGAAGTCTCTCTTGACTGTTCTCCACTCCTCCAGTCCATATCCACTGCTTCGCCTTCTCAGTCTTTATTTCCAGGTCCGCATCTGTCTATGAAAGTGTAAGTGAAGTCGCTCAGTCGTGTCCAACTCTTTGCAATCCTATGGACTGTAGCCTGCCAGGCTCCTCCGTCCATGGAACTCTCCAGACAAGAGCACTGGAGTGGGCAGCCCATCCCTTCTCTGAGGGATCTTCCCAAGCTGGGTCTCCTGCATTGTAGGCAGATTCTTTATCATCTGAATCATCAGGAAAGTCCCTGTCTATACTCATTGCCAAACAGGATCATTATAAGGACTTTATCCTGATTCAAAATATTTTCTTGCTCCAAAGAAGACATACGGATGGCCAAAAAGAACATGAAAAGATGCTCAGCGTCATTAATCATCAGAAAATTGCAAATCAAAACTACAATGAAGTATCACCTCACTCTGATCAGTGTGGTCATCATCAAAAAGTGTACGAACAAGGGCTGGGGACTTCCCTGGTGGTGCAGTAAACAAGTATCTGCCTCCGGTGTAGAGGGGCACATGTATGGCCCCAAAGGACAGGCAGCGTACGGATCTCTGCTTCCTCAGTGGGCTGTGGGGTGAGTAGTGATGGGTCTGTGGATGGGGTTTAGGCGAGAACTTACATAATGTTATCAACCAATACTACTTCAAAAAAAAAAATCTCTACTAGAGATTATATAATTTGTTGAAGGTCACAGAGTCTATTTTTTGTAAAGTGACTTCTTTTACTTTACAGTATGTCTACATTATAATTTTCAGTGGTAGCATAGTACTTCTCGTAAGAAATTGTTATAATTTACTTGCAAGTCCTTATTAGTTTGTTTCCTTTTTAATTTAAAAAAATTTAATATCTTTTTTCTATGCTTTATTCTATTATTTTTAAAAATTAATTTTTATTGGAGTATGGTTGCTTTACAATGCTGTGTGTTTCTAGGGCTTCCCTGGTGGCTCAGATGGTAAAGCGTCTGTCTACAATGCAGGAGACCCGGGCTTGATCTCTGGGTCGGTAAGATCCCGTGGAGAAGGAAATGGCAATCCACTCCAGTACTACTGCTTGGAAAATCCCATGGACAGAGGAGCCTGGTAGGCTGCAGTCCATGCGGGCACAAAGTGAATCAGCCATGATACTCATGCTGCTGCTGCTGCTAAGTCGCTTCAGTCGCGTCCAACTCTGTGTGACCCCATAGATGGCAGCCCACCAGGCTCCCCCGTCCCTGGGATTCTCCAGGCAAGAACACTGGAGTGGGTTGCCATTTCCTTTTCCAATGCATGAAAGTGAAGTC
>SJYW01052594.1:2551542-2563606 GCA_006410735.1 Raphicerus campestris
GACTGTAGCTTACTAGGCTCCTCTGTCCATGGGATTTTCCAGGCAATAGTACTGCAGTGGATTGCCATTTCCTTCTCCAGCGGATCTTCCCGACCCAGGGATTGAACCCAGGTATCCCGCATTGTAGACAGACACTTTACCATCAGAGCCACCAGGCAATATCTCACGGTATCTCATAAGTCAAGGAGGGTAGTGAACAGCTTTTAGACAATTATCTTCTTTCCCAAGGAATGTCATTTCATTTCTTTCCACCTCTGTATAGTCAAACCCTGAATATGACAACCAGAAAAGTTGAAAAAATGTCCCAAGAAGAAATACGCCAATTCACTTTGCTTTTTGGTTCCTGAAGTCTCCAAACACATTTTCAGCGATCCAGTTCAGTGGGTTTTGGTGATGACCTAGTGATGATGGGTGCCTATCAAGGGTCCATGAATACTTTTTGAATGGAGAACTTTCTTTGAAGGTATTTACCCAGAGACAAATGAGATCCCAAGTCACCGGACTGATTGGCCTTTCCCCTAGGTACTGTCCAATCCTAAAGTTCACAGGTTTCCTCATTTTCCTGCTCTACTAAGTGCAGCGTCGGGTCCATTGGTGGCAGCTGCGGTGACTGCCGGAGCTTCTCGTACACCGTTTCTGTTTCAGGGGTGGAAAGATGAGGGTGACCATCCCCAGGAACCCTGGGACTGTGGCTGGAATGGTGATGGCTGTGCTTCTGGTGCTGAGGATCCCCGGGGCTCACTGCAGAGAGGCTCCGAGTAAGTGCTCGACGGCTGCTTTTCAGAGCTCTCCAATCTGGGAATTAACCTCTGATGTCTCTTTGGTTTAGGGCTGGACTCAGTGCACTCTGGCCAAATCGCAGGGAGAATTTAGAAGAGCTTCTATCGAGGTCCAGGGTTCTCCTCTTCAGAAAAAAGAGTATTGCTAGATTCCTTTTTTCAACCTCTGCATTTAGAGGGAAGGCTAGTGTCTCGACTCAGGGAAAAGGCTTTGGGATCTCAGAGTTCTGGCAGAAAAAGAGAAAGTCCATTTCTACACCAGAGACCAGGCAAAATGAGAAGCGTTAAGACTGCTCAGAGAGTAAGTGGCAAGGATTTACTGTCCTAGGCACTCTTTGGGGTGAGGGGTGTCCGCTCGGACTGAAGGTTGGAGAAATTCAAGACAGCTCTAGTCTCTGCAGCTTCACTCTCTGAAGAGGGTGAGCTCTTCGAGTGCGAGCTGCAGATCCTCAGGCCCTTGTCGGGTCTGAGAGGAGAAACGGGAAGGGTCCAGGCAACGACTGTCACTAATTCTGAGTTTATGTACAACCCTGAATCCATATTGCTGCGGAATAGGGCTGTGAGACCAGTGAGAAAAGAAGAGAATTAATATTTACTGTGCACGCACAAATTTCCAAACGCTGTAGTGATACATTATACACATCTCTCTAAAACGCAAGCACATGCACACACATGCCTCTAGGGTAAGTGTCAGCCACCGTTTATTTTTAAACATTGGTTATTTTGGAATACAACATTATTTGTATAACACAGACATTATGCAAAACATATACGGAAAGTTTAATAAAAGTGATACAGAAATATCCAAAAAATCAACAACCAGGTCTGAAACGACTATGTCCAGCACCCCAAAAGACCCCCATGTCCATCTTCCCAATCACACCCACTTCTAATTTCCGGAAGTCAGCTCTATTGTGACTCTTCTAATCTTAGTATTACTGCTTTTCTTCACAGTTTGGACATATATGAACATATCCTTAAACAATGTAGTTATTTCCCTCTTTAAATGTTCTACAAATTTTTTATTGTTACCAAACTATTTTTTTACTGAAGAATAGTTGGTTTACAGTGTTGTGCCAATTTCTGCTGTTCAGCAAAGTGACTCATTTGCTGAGTCACATGTACACACATTCTTTTTTCGTTCTTTTCCATGACGGTGTATCACAGGATGTTGACTAGAGTTGCGTGTGCTCTACAGTAGGACCCTGTTGCTTATCCATTCTGAATGTAGTAGTTTTTACCCCTAAACTCCCAGTCCGTTCCTCTCCTTCCCCGCACGCTGCTAGAAACCACACACTTGTTCTCCAAGTCCGTGACTCTGTTTCTGTTTTGGAGACAGGTTTGTCTGTGCCATATTTTAGATTCCACGTTTAAGTGTNGAATGTAGTAGTTTTTACCCCTAAACTCCCAGTCCGTTCCTCTCCTTCCCCGCACGCTGCTAGAAACCACACACTTGTTCTCCAAGTCCGTGACTCTGTTTCTGTTTTGGAGACAGGTTTGTCTGTGCCATATTTTAGATTCCATGTTTAAGTGTTATCATCTAATATTTGTTTTTCTCTTTTGGACTCACTTCACTTAGTACAATAAGCTTTAGTTGCATAATGTTTGAGATCTGTCATAGATCTTTCATATAACAATCATCAATCCATTTTCATTGTTGTGTAGGAGATTCCATGTTATGAGTGTGCTACAGTGTACTTACCCATTCTTTTTTTTTCTTTTATTTGAATTTCGAAGGTAGCACATATTCATTGTAACAATTTCAAATCTTTATATGAATATAAAGTCAAAAGTAGAAGTAACTTCTTTCCCCTTTGTTTCCCCTCCCCCCACCCCCAATTCCACTTCCTGGAGAGAATCCCTTTATCAGTTAGGTGATAACCATCCAGATTTTTCTCTGTGCAATAGCACATACATATGTTAATTGCCAAGTTTATCTCCGCTTGCTGTCTCATAGGACATGCAAGCTTAACAACGACAAATGGACTGTGGACTTTCTCCACTAAACTTCTTTCTCCCCCAGATTTTCTCCTCTTTGTAAATACCACCACCATCCTACCCAGACATTCAGGCCCTCAGGCTGGGAGACATTCTTGAGTCCGTCTTCACTGTAGGATCCCAAGTCCAAACTGCTAGCTCTACCTCCAAAATGTGCCCCTGTCCAGACACTTGTCACACCTTCCACTGCCAACCACCTGGCCTAAGCCTTCATGTACTTACCCATTTTGATATGCACTTTTGGATTGCTTCTACTTTCTCCCCTAAGTATCCTGAAGCATATGAGCCTGCTTTATCTTCGGCTATATATTTAGAATGGAACTGGAGGTTCAAAATGGAATATGTATCTTTACAACAGAATATGCAAAAGTTATTCAAATTGATTGCTTCTTATTAAAAGAACCCAATTCTTGGCACTTTTATATTTTAGATGTTATGTTTTGTTATCTGGTAGATATAGAGCTGTATTTCACTGTATTTTTCTTTTGAAGTACAGTTGATTTACAATGTTGTGTTAATTTCTGCTGTACAGCAAAATGAGTTAGTTATACATATATATACATTTTTTAAAAAAATTATTCTGTTCCTCTATGGTTTATCACAGGATATTGAATACAGTTCCCTGTGCTGTACTGTAGGAACTTATTGTCTGTCCATTCTTATATAACAGTTTGCATCAGCTCATCCCAGACTCCCACTCCATTCCTCCCATCCCAAAGGCAGTGTCTGTATTTCACTGTATTTTTAACTTGAATTTATTTGATTTTAATGAGGATGGGCAACTCTGCCTATGTTTACTGTCCACTTGTGTTTAGTCTTTATTGTAGTACCTGTTTTGGCATTTCTCCTTTTTTTTCTTATTATAGTATCTGTCTTATTTGTTTTTAAGAAATAAAAAGAATACTATATGCCAAACCAAGCACATGGTCACCATGTGCTTTGCAAATATTTGTTGGCACTTCCTGGCTTGTCTTTTTATTCTCTTAAGATATCTGTTGATGAGCAGAAGCTGTTATTCTAATGAAGTTGATCATTCATTTCTCCTTTATGGCTTGTCATTTTCATGATTTGCTTAAGAAATACTTTGTACTTCCAGAGTCATGAAGATGGTCTCAGATTTCATCTCTAATGTATTGGCAGGATTGCATTTCATACTCAGAGCTTTAATTCATCCAGGTTTAGTTTGTACAGGGTGTGAAGAATGGTCTAGCTTCATCTAAATTTTTTCCCAGGGATACGATTCTAAGGGTTGAGAGCAGATTTTATTTAATCCTTTGGTATTTTCCTTCTGTTGTCCATGCCTCCCTAAGACACGTGGCTGGTTGGGATGCAAGGCTGAACTAAATCTCACTCCATGGGCTCTCCTGCAGAGAATTTCGTGTACCAGTTTAAAGGCATGTGCTACTTCACCAATGGGACGGAGCGTGTGAGGTTTGTGGCCAGACAGATCTACAACAAGGAGGAGATCCTGCACTTTGACAGTGACCTGGGCGAGTTTGTGGCTGTTACAGAGCTGGGCCGGGTGTGTGCTGAGGTCTGGAACACCCAGAAGGACCTCCTGGCGGAGTTTCGGGCCTACGTGGAGACGCTGTGTAGACACAACTACAAGGAGACGGCTGGCTTCACTGTCCAGCGGAGAGGTGGGTTTAGGATGGGCCGAGATGCCTTCCTACAGAGCCTTGTGGGGAAGGACGCAGGAAAGTGATCTTTTGTGGTTTCCCAGCATTTGGGGGGCACCAGGAGGGGTGTCAATCTCTAAGGGGGAAAATGTTGGAAGATCTGTCAGGGCAGAGTTGGCAGGGTGTGAAAATCATTGGGGGCTTCCCAGGTGGCACTAGTGGTGAAGAAACCACCTGCCCGTGCAGGAGACCTGAGATGTGTTGGGAACACTGACTGGCAGCTTCAGTCCTTCGAATGTCCCAAGCCCTGGCTGTATCTGGTGGGGCTTCTGAGTCCCTCTCATCTCCTAGACTCCACACCTTCCTACAGCATCTGACTCTTGTGTGCTTCCTTCATCCTTACCCTCGCAGAAGTAATTCTTCATCCTTGAAATGCTCTCCTTTTCTCCACCTTCCCTTTTTTTCTCTATTGAAATCTCTCATCCTTTTAGTCCCAACCTCAAGAGCAGTGCTTCTGTCAGCTTTGCTGGGGCAGCTAGTTGGAGCTGGCCTTTATCCTCCAGCTGTGAGCACAGCACACTTGGGTACATATATGTACCCGTGCACATGTATGGTATGTATATACAGTTTAAACGTTATCCTGTCTGTTAGCAGATGCAAGCTATCATATACCGGATGGATAAACAACAAAGTCCTGCTGTAGAGCACAGGGAATGATGTTCAATATCCTGTGATAAACCACAATGGAAAAGAATGTGAAAAAGAGTGTATATGTGTACACATATATAATTGAGTCATTTAGCTGCACAGCAGAAATGAACACATTGTAAATCAACTATGTGGTGGTTTAGTCGCTAAATCATGTCTGACTCTTGCGACCCCCTTGACTGTAGCCCACCAGGCTCCTCTGTCCATGGAAATCTTCAGGCAAAAATACTGGAGTGGGTTGCCATTTCCTTCTCCAAAAAATCAACTATATTTCAATAAAAAATCAACTGTACTTCAGTAAAATCAACCCTACTTCAGCAAAAAGTTATCCAGTCTGTGTTACAAAGAGCTTTCACATAAATGATCTTGTTCAAGAAACCATGATTGCTAAACAAAGGTATTCTTCTCTTACAAAGTAGGCTAGCATATAAGCTAAATAAACCCAGAGCTGGAATTCTAATAGGTGACAAATATTTGTTATCCTTGTGGGTGTACATGCAAGCATGTTAAGAGAGCATTATTTATAACAAGCCTGAAAACAACCCAACTTTTGTCATGAAACAAATTGAGGCATAACTATATAATAGACTGCTGCTGCTGCTGGTGCTAAGTCGCTTCAGTCGTGTCCGATTCTGTGCGACCTCAGAGACGGCAGCCCACCAGGCTCCCCCGTCCCTGGGATTCTCCAGGCAGAACGCTGGAGTGGGTTGCCATTTCCTTCTCCAATGCATGAAAGTGAAAAGTGAAAGTGAAGTCGCTCAGTCGTGTCTGACCCTCAGCAACCCCATGGACTACAGCCTACCAGGCCCCTCTGTCCATGGGATTTTCCAAGCAAGAGTACTGAAGTGGGGTGCCATTGCCTTCTCTGATATACTACTCAGCAATTAAAAGAAATAAACAGGGATTTCCCTAGTGGTCCAGTGCAGGGGTAGTGGGGTTCTTGGCCAGAGAACTAAGATTCCACATGCCATGTAGCAACAAAGCCCATGTGCCAGACAAAATATCCATGCTGTAATGAAGACTCCCCTGCCACAGCTAAGGCTCGATGCAGCCAAACACATACATAAAGTGTTAAAAAGAGAAACAGCGAATAGACAAACGAGCTGAGTTATAACCATGCAACAGAATGCCATGCAGCAATGAAAGGGACAGGAAACCATTAGGTGGGTGGGTCTCATAGAAACTATGTTGAGATGCAGAAGCCAGAAACAAGGGAGCACAGATGGCAACGTTCCATTCACACGAAAATTCCAAACAGGTAAGATTAATCTATGGTGCTGGAAATTAGAATAGTAATTGCCTCTGCCCATGCCAGTGTTCTTGCCTGGAGGATCCCAGGGATGGGTGAGGCTGGTGGGCTGCCATCTATGGGGCCACACAGAGTCCGACACAGCTGAAGCGACTTAGCAGCAGCAGCAGCAGCTGAGGTGGTGGTAATACCTGTTATCTGGTCTACTGTAGTTTCTAAGGACAGACTGCAGCCCCTGGTAAGAATTTCTTTGTTGCCTCTTGCTCTAATTTTGTCTCTTTTCCTCCTAGTGGAGCCTACAGTGACAGTCTCTTCAGCCAGTACAGAGGCCCTGAACCACCATAAACTGCTGGTCTGTTCAGTGACAAATTTCTATCCTCGCCAAGTTAAAGTCAAATGGTTCCAAAATCAACAGGAGGTGACAGCTGGAGTTGGGTTCACACCTCTTACTCAGAATGGGGACTGGACCTACCAGATTCACGTGATGCTAGAGACAATACCACAGCTTGGAGACGTCTACGTTTGCCACGTGGACCACCCCAGCCTCCAGAGCCCCATCACAGTAGAATGGCGTAAGGGCCGTTTCATTGACCCTATGGACTTGACAGAAAAGAAAAAGTTCAGGGAGAGCGCTGGGTGTGGTGGGGGTGGAGTCCGTCTTCATCCCTCATTTCCTATGTAACTCCCTGATACAATTTCTGGGCTGGAAGTGACTGAGGACTAGATCCCAGTATCTCGAGCTGAAAGGCATCTGTTGAGTCCTTATCTCATTTCCCCCCGAGATGTGATGGTGGTCCCTTCCATGACCAGACCCCTCTCTGCTCTCCTCCAGGCTGAAGTTCAGCCTGAGTAATGCCTTCTGAAGTGTTCAAGCTCTGGGCTTTGACGTGGAGGCTGGTGTCTGAAGGTGACGTGTGGAGCACAGACAAAGAGCTGGACATGCCTCCTTGGAGCTACCGTCCTCCCCCCGTCATCCATCAGAGCCCCCCGGGATCTTTGCCTGCCCTCCCCTCTTCTGTCTGGTTTCTGAGCCCCTCTGTCTCTTATACACACAATCAGACCCCAGGCTTCCAGACGAGGATGCTGTGGGCCGTGGGGACTCTGATGTGAGGGCTTTTACTTCCAGGGGCACAGTCTGAATCTGCCCAGAGCAAGATGCGGAGCGGAATTGGAGGTTTTGTGCTGGGGCTGATCTTCCTTGGTGTGGGCCTTTTTGTCCACTTTTGGGATAAGAAAGGTAAGGTGCCTTGGGAGAAAAGGGGGAAGACAGGTGCTGGGCTGAAAAGCCTCTGTTGATCCTTCTCTAGTGACTGTCTCAGTGATGTTGGGGTGGCCTTCTTTTGTGGCAGTTGAATCCTTATTGTATGTGGGTGGGAGCAAAGAGCGTTCTGGAACTGCCCCCCTCATTTCCTTTTGGAGGGTGAGATAAAGAGAGATGTTATTTTCTCACCAGCCGGGTGAATGAGTTTATTTCCCTTTCTTCCAGCTAGCCGATCCTGAGGCCTCATCCACAGGTAAGACCCCTCCCCTTCTGATCCGGAACAATGACGCACACAAAATAGACAAAGCTGTGGAGTGGGTTGGTCTGGACTCTCTCACCTGCCTCTGTTATTCCTTTCTTGGTTCACACCACATTCACTCATGTGAGTTGAGGTCAGGGAAAAGTCTGGAACCTTTTGTGCAGTCTCTGCAGGAAAGCTCAGAGGTGGTTTCTCCAGAAGAGGACCCGGCCTTTGCTATCAGCCATTCAGGAGTGTCTGAATGAGGCCCTAGACTCCGCCATGACAGGAAGTACTCTTGAACTTGCTGGCAGGAGAAAGGGCGGGACCCACAGTTCTCACCAATCTGATTAGTCCATGACCTGTGCTCAGAACCTGGCCACGTGGCCTTTCAAGCTGAAGATATGCGTTCACTTAGGTAGTGTGTGTGTTTTTTTTTTTTTTTTTTTTTTTTTTGTAGAGTATGGTCCTTCCTTAGTGCCAGGAGACATAGTGAAGAGCAGGTGTTAGACGAGTTTAATCTCAGTGTCCCCAAGGGACCCAGAGGGGCTAGGGCTGAGTCTTCTTCGGGGTGGGTGTGACTAATGAGTCCTGCGTCTCTCCTCCAGGGTTCCTGCACTGACCTCAGTGTTCTTCTTCCTGGGGTCTCTCGTGACTCCTTCCTGATCTTGTCCTGCTATTCATCTCCCTGGTTCCTGCCTCCCTTCTCTCAGGACCTGTGAACAAGCCAGCTCTGCCCGCATCATCCATCAGGACCTGACTCCCAGTGACCCGGAAGCAGCTGTCACATGCTGTCTTTGTTTTGGTTTTTCCTGAATTTCTGCCCATGACTCAAGTTTCCTCTTCAGCTCTCTGAGCTGCCTGCTGAGTCTGTTTGAACCATAAATGCCCTCAACAGGCATTTTTGGTCTCGTTCTCTTCTGAAGACTGCCCGTGAATTCAGTATTAGATTCTTTTATCTTTCCATCAAATACTTTTCAAAATTAAATAGATTTGTGAATCCCTTGTGTTCCCAATTCTTATTGAGTGTGATGGTGGTGGTCCTGGGGAAACACTGACAAAGAAAAGGTCAGATTCTCAAGTTCAGTTATGTCCCCAAGAAGGTCAGATCCAGGCAAGGAGACTGGAAAGTCGTGGGTCCCCATCCTTGGTCTAATTCAGGTATCACGTAACAACATGAAGTGAGGTGTGAAGTAAATGCAATTTTCCGTTGTTTGTGGGTCCTGGAAGCTGGGATTGTGTGCAGCAGACTTTTCTGGCTTCTACTACAGTCTACAGTCTGACAAGTTTTTATATATTTGTGCAAGTGAAACGGTTTGGTCCCTTCCTAGACCCAGTGCCTAATGTGATGAATCAAACTGATAGAACAAATATCTTCTGTCAAGTGCACTGTCTCCCTGGGGCAAAAGATCAATAAAATTATTGCTCATTGAATCCAAACTACCGGAATGTATAATTAACAGTGAAAGCTTTTATTAGCAAGTATTTTTTTTCCAGTGCATATGATGAAAACTCTCCTAAAATCAGCCTAAAGGGAAACATTCATCTGGGGGTCTCATGTAATTGGAAAGTTTGTGTTCGGATTTGACTTCAGAAAAATGCCTAGATCCCAGGACGTCAGTGAGACCTTCCCCCCCTCTCTTAGCCCGTCTCTGGGCCCTTTCCCCGCCTCCTGCCTCACTCTCTCCTCTCAGCGCACCTCTCTGTATCTCTCTCCATCTATATGTCTGTTTTCCTCTTCTTGCCTTTCTTTCCATTTCCCTTTTGCCTTTCTGTCTGAAGGACCCTTTCGCTCCCTGTTAATCTATTCGTCAGTTTTCCAGTCTTTTGTCTCTGTGAGTGCTTTTCTTCTTATATCTATGTTTCAGCTTCTGAGGGTCTCTCTTTCTCTGTATTTTGCTACCTCTTCTCTCTCTGTGCCTTGCACGTGCATTTCCGCCTCTCAGAACATCTCCTGTCCACCTCTCCAGCCTCACTCTGCTGGCTCACGTGCCTGACTGTCACTTCTCTTTCTGTCATCCTCTCTGCCTGTTATCTTTCTGTGTACATTCTCTCTTGATCTTGCTGTCTCTCGGCTTCTCTCTGTCTCCACCTCTCTTTGGGGATACGGGTTTCTTGCTTTCTCTGGCTCATGCTCTGTGTATGTCTTGAGTTCTGCTCTTCCCTGTTTGTCTCTTATTTTCTCCTATGGGAATCGAGCATTTTCCACATGGCTAGTAATACGGCCATCTCAAATTTTCAGCCCAGCACCCAAACGACAAAAGACCATTATGTTGAGTTTAATTTAATAATCTAGATGAAGTCTGATTGAGTGACACTCCAAGGTTTCACTCGGACAGTCACAGGACAGTCACTTTATCCATAGGTATGAGGGACTCTGATTGACCAGGCTTGAACTCAGTTCTCTGTCATAGATGGAGACTTTTTCCCTTTCCCAAAACAAGGGTGGAAAAGAGTAAGACTGGATGGATAATCAACACTGTCACCACCATCATCCATTATGCAAAACTTTGATACCTGAAGTTACTCTGTCTCTGCTTTTCTGTTTGAAAAAAAAAAAATCAGATGTTTCTTCTATGTAGAATTTATGTAGTCCATATACAACCAATGCTTTATTTTCTGATTTTAAAGGGAGAGATACCAGATCACATTGACCTCCAAATCTAGGACCTCTGATGATGTAAATTTCTTTTTCTACTGTGGATGTGGCTCTTAGTGGCCCCAAAATTGTGGTGAAATGATAAATTCACCCCCCCCATTAATACAGGAGGAAATGATAGCATAACCACAACAAGACTATAATCATCAAATGAGTGAAAGGTTCAGAGTGTGTCCAACTCACTGAGCTGGCAGAGGAGTGTCATAGGTCACAGAATCTGGCTGAACCTTGGCTCTGCTCCCAAGGAGGGTCTACACTGCCCCAGTCCTACCTGGCCCCTCTGTGAGATGGCCCAGGACAGGGCTCTTCTGTGTCACACAGTTTAGAAGACCTCTTAATTTTGGTGGGTTTAAAGGGGCACGTGGCTTTGTGTGGGCACTCTGGATGCTGAGGAATATCTTAGGCATTAGAATTCTTTTTTTTTTTTTTTTTAATTTACCCAAGGCATTTTAAAAAAATGATTTGGAAATAAATTAAAGATACTATCTCAGTCTACCATTCTGAAGAATTATTCATCTACACTACATAGTAAGCTTTCACTGGCATTCTTCTGCTATCAAACAAACAATCTTTGGATGGATTTGACATAACATTCAGAAATTTTTAACTTTTAAGCTTATGTGTGTGTTTTTAATAGTGGATTAGAAAAGATGCAGAATTTTGTAGAAGACAACTTTATATTTGAACCTATGCACTTATTCCACTCAATGCTGAATGTAAAATCCCTAATTCTTTTTTTTTTTCTGGGAATTTTTGCAATAATTTATCATTTTGTATGGTGTACTATGAAACCCTAATGGGGGGATCTGTTAGGCAGTAACTATTGATAAAACTAAATTCTTGATGAATTGAGATCCTGAAATGCAGGCTCAGTTACTGTAGCTTCTCTCTCTCTCTCTCTTTTTGCTACAGTGTCAAGTATTTCAACTGCAGCCCCAGGTCCTGAACTTATCTATTCTTTCCTCCTGTGAATGAGCAGGAAAGGATGCCAAAGAGACAGATTCCTTTGATCCATCTTCCCAGGTTACTGGGGTCCAGCCCCGGTGGATCCAGGGTGATTCAAAGGTGAGACGGAGTCAGCGTCCTAGGAAAAAACTTATTTAATTACAGATATAGAGAAAGATTAGAAACGGATAGTGTAGTAGGAAATATTAGTGGAGAAAAAGATGCTGAAACTTGGTTTATGTGGAATACCAATCACCACCTACGCAGGCCACAGGCGTCTTTCCATTCTCCTGAAGGAGTGGAGGCATTGAGGCCTCCCCAGTCTGATCTTAGAAGCCCAGGCATAATTAGCAGGCTTGGTGAGTACCCACATTCCAGATGGGAATTCAGCCAGAAAAATGGGGAGCAAGAAAGAAACGACATGGGGGAATCAGTCTTTCCAGAAACTGATCCCTTTTCTTTATTTTTTAGGTTTGCTTATATACCTTTTGTTACACATAAGGATGAATACAGAGTTACGAGGGGGGTCAGCAGTCCTGACTTTTATCAAAATCAGGTACTTTACATTAAAAAAAAAAAAGGTCTTAGGGGTTTTACATCATCTTCTG
>SJYW01052594.1:2564281-2595764 GCA_006410735.1 Raphicerus campestris
CTCTCTTAGCCCGTCTCTGGGCCCTTTCCCCGCCTCCTGCCTCACTCTCTCCTCTCAGTGCACCTCTCTGTATCTCTCTCCATCTCTATGTCTGTTTTCCTCTTCTTGCCTTTCTTTCCATTTCCCTTTTGCCTTTCTGTCTGAAGGACCCTTTCGCTCCCTGTTAATCTATTCGTCAGTTTTCCAGTCTTTTGTCTCTGTGAGTGCTTTTCTTCTTATATCTATGTTTCAGCTTCTGAGGGTCTCTCTTTCTCTGTATTTTGCTACCTCTTCTCTCTCTGTGCCTCGCACGTGCATTTCCGCCTCTCAGAACATCTCCTGTCCACCTCTCCAGCCTCACTCTGCTGGCTCACGTGCCTGACTGTCACTTCTCTTTCTGTCATCCTCTCTGCCTGTTATCTTTCTGTGTACATTCTCTCTTGATCTTGCTGTCTCTCGGCTTCTCTCTGTCTCCACCTCTCTTTGGGGATACGGGTTTCTTGCTTT
The DNA here is from genome assembly GCA_006410735.1 of Raphicerus campestris. Taxonomy (NCBI): domain Eukaryota; kingdom Metazoa; phylum Chordata; class Mammalia; order Artiodactyla; family Bovidae; genus Raphicerus; species Raphicerus campestris. The sequence continues at coordinate 2,564,768 of SJYW01052594.1, forward strand.
CTCTGGCTCATGCTCTGTGTATGTCTTGAGTTCTGCTCTTCCCTGTTTGTCTCTTATTTTCTCCTATGGGAATCGAGCATTTTCCACATGGCTAGTAATACGGCCATCTCAAATTTTCAGCCCAGCACCCAAACGACAAAAGACCATTATGTTGAGTTTAATTTAATAATCTAGATGAAGTCTGATTGAGTGACACTCCAAGGTTTCACTCGGACAGTCACAGGACAGTCACTTTATCCATAGGTATGAGGGACTCTGATTGACCAGGCTTGAACTCAGTTCTCTGTCATAGATGGAGACATTTTTCCTTTCCCAAAACAAGGGTGGAAAAGAGTAAGACTGGATGGATAATCAACACTGTCACCACCATCATCCATTATGCAAAACTTTGATACCTGAAGTTACTCTGTCTCTGCTTTTCTGTTTGAAAAAAAATATTCAGATGTTTCTTCTATGTAGAATTTATGTAGTCCATATACAACCAATGCTTTATTTTCTGATTCTAAAGGGAGAGATACCAGATCACATTGGCCTCCAAATCTAGGATCTCTGATGATGTAAATTTCTTTTTCTACTGTGGATGTGGCTCTTAGTGGCCCCAAAATTGTGGTGAAATGATAAATTCACCCCCCCATTAATACAGGAGGAAATGATAGCATAACCACAATAAGACTATAATCATCAAATGAGTGAAAGGTTCAGAGTGTGTCCAACTCACTGAGCTGGCAGAGGAGTGTCATAGGTCACAGAATCTGGCTGAACCTTGGCTCTGCTCCCAAGGAGGGTCTACACTGCCCCAGTCCTACCTGGCCCCTCTGTGAGATGGCCCAGGACAGGGCTCTTCTGTGTCACACAGTTTAGAAGACCTCTTAATTTTGGTGGGTTTAAAGGGGCACGTGGCTTTGTGTGGGCACTCTGAATGCTGAGGAATATCTTAGGCATTAGAATTCTTTTTTTTTTTTTTTTAATTTACCCAAGGCATTTAAAAAAAAATGATTTGGAAATAAATTAAAGATACTATCTCAGTCTACCATTCTGATGAATTATTCATCTACACTACATAGTAAGCTTTCACTGGCATTCTTCTGCTATCAAACAAACAATCTTTGGATGGATTTGACATAACATTCAGAAATTTTTAACTTTTAAGCTTATGTGTGTGTTTTTAATAGTGGATTAGAAAAGATGCAGAATTTTGTAGAAGACAACTTTATATTTGAACCTATGCACTTATTCCACTCAATGCTGAATGTAAAATCCCTAATTCTTTTTTTTTTTTCTGGGAATTTTTGCAATAATTTATCATTTTGTATGGTGTATTATGAAACCCTAATGGGGGGATCTGTTAGGCAGTAACTATTGATAAAACTAAATTCTTGATGAATTGAGATCCTGAAATGCAGGCTCAGTTACTGTAGCTTCTCTCTCTCTCTCTCTCTTTTTGCTACAGTGTCAAGTATTTCAACTGCAGCCCCAGGTCCTGAATTTATCTATTCTTTCCTCCTGTGAATGAGCGGGAAAGGATGACAAAGAGACAGATTCCTTTGATCCATCTTCCCAGGTTACTGGGGTCCAGCCCCAGTGGATCCAGGGTGATTCAAAGGTGAGACGGAGTCAGCGTCCTAGGAAAAAACTTATTTAATTACAGACAAAGAGAAAGATTAGAAACGGATAGTGTAGTAGGAAATATTAGTGGAGAAAAAGATGCTGAAACTTGGTTTATGTGGAATACCAATCACCACCTACGCANCCAAAAGAATTTGCCTTTAGTAAGTCTAAAACATCTTGTGCCTCTCACAGTTGGGAGGCTGTAAACAATCACATGTGGCCAGACAAACCTATACAAGCGGGCTAGATAACCTTCAGAGGAGTTCGTAAGTTGAAACACTCTTGTCACGCCCAGGAATTCTTATTGACTTGGAGCTGCAAGTTAACTCCTAATCCGAGAGAAATGGTGATGGGGGAGAACCCCCTGTAAAGTCAGAGGTGTAGGTGAGAGCATAAAACAGACTCTGGTTTGGGGGGTAGATGCTTGGGAACAGGGGGTTTCCTGAGGCTTGATCACGCCTTTGCATATGCCAAGCCTCCTTCCTCATGATGAACCTTTGCCATGGGCAGAGTTCCTCACACTGGCTCGCGGCACCAGGTTACATTCTAGTGAAAATCTTCAAATGAGAGGCATTTAGACCTTTATTAGGAAAGAACTGCATCACATCTGTAAGGTTCCTAAGTGGTCATTCTATCCCCTCACACAGATTTTCCCTGGATCCTCCGAGGTAGCAGTCACATCTCACCCTGAGTGTTCCCTTTTTGTCTAACTTTACTTCTAACAATGTCTTTACGGAGTAGATACTTTAATTTTTAAACTATTTGACTTAGTTATGTTGGATTTTTGGCCATGAGCAGAAAGTAGGCCTCTTAAAGATGATTGATATTTATGCTTTTGATGGACTGGATTGAAAAGATTTGATTCTTTCCTATTTAAGACACTGTCATTTCTTTTCTGAATTATTGAAACAGCCTCCCACTCATTTCTCTACTCCTTTCTCAATTCCTACAATTTACTTTCCACAGAGCAATAAAAAATATTCTGAAAACCCAAATCACATCACATCTATATAAGGCCTAAATATCTCAAGTGTTTTCCTACAGTACTTAAAATTAAATCTAGATTCTTCAGTTGGCTAATAAAATCCTTTGTGACTTGGTCTTTGTTCATATTTTTGAGTTCATCATATGCCTTTCTACTGTTCCACTTCATCTGTTTGGGTTATACTGGATGCTCTAAGAAATCAATCTTAAAAATTCAGAAGATCAGCAAGGCTGCTGAAGGAAATGTAATTCCCAACTTTTAGGTTGTGCACACTTTCCCATCAATACCAGTATAGTCCCTGATATAGAACAGGCACGTGGTACATATTTGTGATTGGCTTCATGGAGATCTCTGTTTCAGGGCTTCCTCTGTCTCTGGAATCTTCTATTTGGTTATATGTTTGGTGTATATTTGTACTCTTGTGCCAATACCGCACTTCTAATGACTATAATTTTATCCTGTGCTTTGGTATCTGGAGTGTCTTCCCTCTTCCACTCTAGATTTTCTTTCCAGAATTGTCTTGGCTACACACACAGAGGCCTTCATACAGCAGGATTACATCATTATCATCCTGTGTTACTTTTGCTGTTTCCCACATTTCTCTCTGATGAATAGGAAATGGTCCTATTTGAGTGGGATTTAAAAGTTGTCTCCATACTATGTTCTCTACAGGAACAGAATTGCTTCATCATACAAGATCTTAAAGTCAGCAATCTTGCTAAATTCTTATAAACCTCAAAAGTGATTTTTTTCTTTTTGATTCCCGAGCAGCATGCAGAACTTCCCCAACCAGAGACTGAACCCACACCCTTTACTGTGAAAGCCCCTAGACCACTGGTCCACTGGACTGCTGTGGGGGGCCCCTCTTGTAAGTGATCTTGAAAAAATTTTTTATTGCCCCCAAACACAGTTTTTGTACACAGGTATAATGCATTAAAAATAATAGGTTTGTCTCTTCCTTTCTGACCTTTATAGCTTCTTTCTTTCTCTACTTCTTTGAAAGAGATATCCAGTAAACTAGTGAATAGATGTCATTACAAGCTGCTATACTTGTTTTGTTCCTGAACACATATCATCCATCTGTTTTGAAGTTCTCATTCAAAGTATCTCTTTTGGGGCTGTTAGTGCCAGAGACAAGAGAAAATGGTGTTTATCTAATTTCTGTTAATCACAGAAAACATGTTAAAAAGTGATGGCTTCTCCAAGAGAACCTCTTCAGTACTCAAAAGTTGACATTTTTATATGATTCAGAGTACATCTAACTCTTCAGTGCTCTAGCTCTCTATGAATGAATAAGAAGTCAATATGTCATCCACTGGGACTTGGTACCCTGAAATAAAATGCCCATGAAGATGATGAATTGGTAGAAAGACTCAGAAGCAGGGTCTTGGCCCTTGGGAAGAGATGCCAAAGTCTACTTCTGATGAAGGTAATAAATTGGCACTGACATAGACAGCGATTGTGAATACACATTTCTAAATGTAAGGCTCCACTATAGTAGGTGTTCAGCACTATTATTTATTTATGGCAGAAGTGGGCATTAATTTGGCCTAAGGAGTTTCCCTCCCCACACCTCCGGCTGTTCAAGTGATAAACATAGCCTGTTTGTACAAGAAGAGCCCAGAGGAACAAAATTAACTTTAAATGCTTTTAAGCAGAAAGGAGTTTATTATAAGGCTTACCATGGCTTAGAGGATCAGCAGGACACGAGGTGGAACCAAATCAGGCAACCTGGGAAGCTAGCTTGAGCCAGAAGCATCACATTACAGAAGGTCCTGACTACAGGAAGCCACTGTGACACCTGTCTCTACACCACGAAGTGACAATATCTCCTAACTCTGTGGCCAAAACACAAAGCGCACCCACTGGTGTCTTTTCAGGAAAGAAAACCATCAGCATGTCCAAGCTTCTCTAAAATGCCTCTGATCAGCCAAAGCCAGGTGACACCTAAGATCATCCAGGAATGTGGACCTGGGTATGATTATACTAAGTGAGATAAGTCACACAGAGAAAGACAAATATCATATGACATCACTTGTGTCATATGATGCAAACAAGAGGCATCACTTTGCCGACAGAGGTCCATATAGTCAAAGCTATGGATTTTCCAGTAGTCATTTATGGATGTGAGAGCTGGACCATAAAGAAAGCTGAGTGCCAAAGAACTGATGCTTTCAAATTGTGGTGTTGGAGGAGACTCATGAGAGTCCCTTGGACTGCAAGGAGATCCAACCAGTCAATCCTAAAGGAAATCAGTCCTGAATATTCATTGGAAGGACTGATGCTGAAGCTGAAGCTCCAATACTTTGGCTACCTAATGTAAAGAGGCAACTCACTGGAAAACACGCTGATGCTGGGAAAGACTGAGGGCAGGAGGAGAAGGGGGTGACAGAGGATAAGATGGTTGGACGGCATCACCAACTCAATGGACATGAGTTTGAAAAATCTCTGGGAGATAGTGAAGGACAGCGAAGCCTGATGTGCTGCAGTCCATGGGGTTACAAAGAGTCAAACATGACTTAGTGACTGAGCAGCAAATCACTTGTACGTGGAATCTAAGAAAGTGGTACAAATGAACTGATTCATAAAACAGAAACAGACTCACAGATGTAGAAAACAAATTTATGGTTACCAGGGGGAGAAGTGAGGGATAAACTGAGAGGTGGAGACTGACTGACATGCACTGCTGTATATAAAGTAGACAACTAAGGACCTACTGCATAGCACAGGGACTCTGCTCTGGACTCTGTAACGGCCTATGTGGGAAAAGAATCTAAGAAAGAACAGATGTTATGCATATGTATAACTGGATCACTTTGCTGTATAGCAGAAACTAACATGATATTGTAAACCAACTATACTCCAAAAATTAAAAAAAATCATGATATGATTATAGATGGAATCTTGGAAAAAATGATACAAACAAACTTGTTTACAAAACAAAAACAGACTCACATAGAAAACAAACTTGTGGTTATCAAAGGGGAAAGGTGGGTGGGAGTGATAAATTAGGAGTTTGAAATTAACATATACACACTATTATACATAAAATAGATAATTAACAAGGACCTATTATGTAGCACAGGGAATGCTACACAATGTTTTATAATAACAGGAATGGCAAAAGAATTTGAAAAAGAATAGATATGGGCATATTTATAACATAATCAATTTGCTATACACCTGAAACTAACAGAACATTGCAAATCAACCTTAGCTTAATACAAAATAAATTTTTTAAAAAAAGAATGAAAAAAAAAAAAAGATTATCCGTGAATGTGCTTTCTGTCTATAGCACAGCACAGAAGCAGGAGAAGAAGTCAAGAGGCACAGTGTTTGAAAACCCACTACACAGGGGACAGCGAATCCTTAAAAATACTTTATTTCTCTTAGTAATATCAGTTATTTCCAGATAGAACCCTCTACAATAAAAAATAAGGGGGGATGATATTGTTACACAATAGGTGATGTGCAGATCAACCACTTTTGGGTTAAATAAAAGTTTTCTACTTAGAGCAACAACAATGTCTAGTCAATCTTGTGTCTCAGACTCACAACCAGTTCATTTAGGTGTGATTCTCAGTGAGAAATCCCTGATTTGCCTGTCTCTTTATGCACTATTTTAAGCTATTTTTATGGCTTCCTTCTTTTAGTGACTGACAACTGGCCTGAGAATGGTCTTATCTTGCAAACATAGGCTTTGGTTTCACTGAGGAGAAGCCAGCATCACCGCACTCTCTCTTTCAGTTTGCTGTGGGCCAGGAGTTTCCAGAAAAGCACAGAGTAATCTGGGTAACTTTCACAGGGTGTCTGTCCTTCCATCTGCTTTCACTCACTTTCGGTCCTCTCACTCCAGAAAATCACATTTTTGGTCTCTTTATGGCTGTAAAACATTTTCTTGAAGTGGCAAAATAGAACTTTATATAGAAAAGCAAGTTAAATCCATTGATATCACTACACCTACACAAATGGCTAAACTAAAAAAAAAAACAAAACAAAAAAAATGGAGACTATCTAATGTCAAGATGTCTTGTAACCTAAATGCTCACCTGTAAAATAGTACAACCAGTGCTTTAAAAGGCTGGCTATTTCTTGGAAAGATAGACTTATCCTATGACACAACAATGTTGCTTGCAAATCCTTACCTAAAGAAATATAAACATATGTCCATAAAATGGCTTATTAAAAATGTTCAGAGCCACTATTTATTATTTATATTAGCCCCAAACAGAAAATAACTAAAAAGTCTCTCAGCAGAATCAGAAATCAACAAATTTCCTTTCTTCAGAGAAGAATAAGGAGCGAATTATTCATACAGGCAACATGCATGAAACTCACAGGCAACAGCAAGCCTCATGGTGGATGAGAGAAGCCAGATGAAAGAGAGCACAGACTGTACAACATCTTGTTCGTGACGTTTTGGAAGTCTACCCCGACCCCAGGGAGCTGTGGCAGTAGTAACTCTAGCACAGTGCTCCTTAGATGAGACACATGGGCGTGACTAGGGATTTATCACACGTGTATCTCTAGAAAAGGGCTTCCCAGGAGGCTCAGTAACAAAGAATCTTCTTGCCAACACAGGAGCCACCAGAGATGCAGATTCAATCGCTGGGTCGGAAAGATTCCCTGGATGAGTAAATGGCAACCCACTCCAGTATTTTTGTCTGAGTAATCCCATGGACAGAAATTAAGACGACCCTAGACAGTGTATTAAAAAGCAGAGAGATCACTTTGCTGACAAACACCCATGTAGTCAGAGTTACAGTTTTTCCAGTAGTCGTGTATGGATGTGATAGTTAGACCATAAAGATGGCTGAGCACGTAAGAATTGATGCTTTCAAACTGTGGTGCTGGATAAGACTCTTGAGAGTCCCTTGGGCAGCAAACCAGTCAATCCTAAAGGAAGTCAACCCTAAATATTCATTCAAGGGACTGGTGCTGAAGCTCCAGTACTTCAGCCACCTGATGCAAACAGCCAACTCCTTGGAAAAGACCCTGATACTTAGAAAGATTGAGGGCAGGAGGTGGAGAGAGTGACAGAGGATAAGATGTTTGGATATCATCACTGACTCAATGGACATGAGTTTGAGCAAACATCAGCGGATAGCTGAAGGACAGGGGAGCCTGGTGTGCTTCCGTCCATGGGGTTGCAAAGAGTTGGACACCACTGAGCAATGGAACATGCATGCATGCATCAGCAAAAAATGACAAGATTGTGAACAAATGGCTATGATAAGTCACCACACTGAAAAATTACAAAATACCCAAGCCCTTGTCTTAGAATGCTTTTAGGAGAACTTGATTTAAGACAAATGCTTTGTGCAATTATTGTCAAGAGCCAGGTTAAATGTAAATTTGTTGTTATTTTTTAGTCACTAAGTTGTGTCTGACTTTTTGTGACCCCATGGACTGTAGCCTGCCAGCCTCCTCCATCCGTGGGATTTTCCAGGCAAGAACACTGGAGTTGGTATTTGGAGTTGCCATTTCTTTCTTCAGAGGGTCTTTCTGATCCATTGGATCGAACTTGTGTCTCCTGCTTGGCAGGAGGATTCTTTACCCCTGAGCTACCTGGGAAACCCAAATGCAAATATATATATATGGTTAGTTGCTCAGTTGTTTCTGACTCTTTGTGACCCCATGGACTGTAACCCACCAGGCTCCTCTGTCCATGGGATTCTCCAGGCAAGAATACTGGAGTGGTTGCCATGCCCTCCTCCAAGGGATCTATCTTCCCAACCCAAGGATCAAACCTAGCTCTCCTGCATTGCACGCAGATTCTTTACCATCTGAGCCACCAAGGAAGCCCAAGAATACTGGAGTGGGTAGCCTATCCATTCTCCAGGGGATCTTCCTGACCCATGAATCCACCAAGAGTCTCTTGCATTGCAGGTGGATTCTTTACCAGCTGAGCTACCAGGGAAACCCAATACATGCTATGTTTTTCATGTTTCATCAAGAATATGGACCTAGAGAATTCCTTGGTGGGCTAGTGCTTAGGACCCAGTGCTTTCACAGCTCATAGCCCAGGTTCCACCTCAGTCAGGGAAAATGGGAACTAAGATTCCACAAGCTTTTGGCTTGTGGAATAAGTCACCACAGTGAAAAATTACAAAATACCCAAGCCCTTGTCTTAGATTGCTTTTAGGAGAACTTGATTTAAGACAAATGCAAAAAAAAAAAAATATGCAGACCTATAATTGTTTACCTTGAAACACACTTCATTGTGTTCTAATTACAATTTCTCATCTCAAAACCAGTAACAGATTTCCAGTAGGATTTATTTTCCTGTAAATTTAAAGAGACAATATATTAATCTACTAAGTTTGATTATGAGGTTCTTAAAATCACTGCTATACCTTGCTAATCCAACAGCCATTAGCTCCATGTTTGTTGTCAACAGAGCTCCCAGATTGAGTTTAAGAATATAGGAGTAATTATCAGCTGCTTCCCTTGTGGCTCAGCTGGTAAAGAATTTGCTCGCAATGCGGGAGACCTGGGTTTGAACCCTGGGTTGGGAAGATGCCCTGGAGAAGGGAAAGGGTACCCACTCCAGTATTCTGGCCTAGAGAACTCCATGAACTGCATATAGTCTATGGAGTTGCAAACAGTCGGACACGACTAACCAACTTTCACTATCAGCTCTTTCTGTGTGCCTCTATCAGTAAATATTTTTCTTCACAATCTTACAACACATTTAAAAAGTAATTTGTTGAGATCCAGACAATTCTTTTCCTTTATTTTTTTGGACAATGTAAAATTCAACAGAAAATGATTCTGATGAAGTACCCCTAATTACATGTCAGCATTCACTTTTTTTCAGTGCATATCTACATGAGTGAAATCCAAATCGAAGGTCTTCTGCAGGGCACACAAGCCTCACTCATTATATTAAAACAATTTATATAATTTTTTGATTGGGTCTGGTCTTAGTTCCTCCATGTGGGATCTCTAGTTCCCTGACAAAGGGTGGAACCTGGGCTCCCTCCCGACATTGGGAGCACCATGGCTTAGCTACTGGACCACAAGGGAAGTCCCTCAGCCGTTATTTTTAATTCTCTGTTTTGCCACTTCTGTTAGGAAACCATTGACCAAAACCACCCGCCTTGGCCAAGCACAATGATAGCCCCTTGCATGAGTTGTCTCACAAAAGGATCTCCTGATAAGGAACAAGGTGTGGCCACCGAAAACCAACTAGGAGAATTTGGGAAAGGCCCAAAGCGGGGAGGAGACACCCGCCCACAGTTTGTGCTACCGACTTCCCAGAATCCTTTGCTCTGGAATTCAGCTCGACTGAGTCATGTGTGAGCCACCAGGAAGGGCCCTGAGTCAAAACGATTGGCCAGAGACAACTGGGAAACACCTGTCACAATAAAACCCGGGGCCCGCGAACCGGGGGCCGAAGCAGTCCCCCAGGGCTCCCGGACCTCCCGCTCCCGCCGGCGCCTTTATAACGTCTCTTGCTCTGTCAGCACGTGTCTCCTGGGACAGCTCATTTCCTAGTGTTAGACAGTGTCCAGTCTCGGCNGAGTTGCAAACAGTCGGACACGACTAACCAACTTTCACTATCAGCTCTTTCTGTGTGCCTCTATCAGTAAATATTTTCCTTCACAATCTTACAACACATTTAAAAAGTAATTTGTTGAGATCCAGACAATTCTTTTCCTTTATTTTTTTGGACAATGTAAAATTCAACAGAAAATGATTCTGATGAAGTACCCCTAATTACATGTCAGCATTCACTTTTTTTCAGTGCATATCTACATGAGTGAAATCCAAATCGAAGGTCTTCTGCAGGGCACACAAGCCTCACTCATTATATTAAAACAATTTATATAATTTTTTGATTGGGTCTGGTCTTAGTTCCTCCATGTGGGATCTCTAGTTCCCTGACAAAGGGTGGAACCTGGGCTCCCTCCCTACCTTGGGAGCACCATGGCTTAGCTACTGGACCACAAGGGAAGTCCCTCAGCCGTTATTTTTAATTCTCTGTTTTGCCACTTCTGTTAGGAAACCATTGACCAAAACCACCCGCCTTGGCCAAGCACAATGATAGCCCCTTGCATGAGTTGTCTCACAAAAGGATCTCCTGATAAGGAACAAGGTGTGGCCACCGAAAACCAACTAGGAGAATTTGGGAAAGGCCCAAAGCGGGGAGGAGACACCCGCCCACAGTTTGTGCTACCGACTTCCCAGAATCCTTTGCTCTGGAATTCAGCTCGACTGAGTCACGTGTGAGCCACCAGGAAGGGCCCTGAGTCAAAACGATTGGCCAGAGACAACTGGGAAACACCTGTCACAATAAAACCCGGGGCCCGCGAACCGGGGGCCGAAGCAGTCCCCCAGGGCTCCCGGACCTCCCGCTCCCGCCGGCGCCTTTATAACGTCTCTTGCTCTGTCAGCACGTGTCTCCTGGGACAGCTCATTTCCTAGTGTTAGACAGTGTCCAGTCTCGGCCCCGGATGGGGCTGGGGCTCCCTTCCTGCGGCTCTTCAGTATCTGGCTGTACCAGTGATTCACTCCCCTACCCTCTGCTTTATTTTTATTCTTTGGGTTTTTACTTTCCCTGAAGTGCTTCCCTCTTCCTTCTTGTCTTGCTCTCTGAGGTACATGTGAAGCGACCACTTCCAGTTTCAGGTCTTTCCTAAGCCTGCATCTGCCACTTGCCCTAAAACATCTCTGCTGATGTGCCTTTTGAGACTTTGCCACCAGAAGAACTTTCCCAAGAAGGAGTCCCGTCATCCAGCGGAAGATGTTGACTATTTTCCTCTGTTGTGTCCAACAATATACGCTTCATGTAATCTTTTTACCTTGAACTGAGCCTGCGGCTCCTTTAACGAGGATAGGATGGGTAAGAGTCATCACGATCCTTCCAATTATTTTCCTTATTGATCCATATCCTTGGGCATTGGATCTTAAATTTCTATTAGTTTAGAAGGTCTTCATGTCTCTTAAGTGTAAACACATCATTTTCCTTAAAGAGCACATTTCCTGAAGTAAATTGGATTTATATTTCCTGAACTGGATTTATATTTCCTGAACTGGATTTATATTTCCTGAACTGGATTTATATCTAGGAAAGCTATAAACACAATTCTTTAGCTCATGACTTGAGAATAATATTTTTATAATAGGAGATATAATAATACTAACATTTCTTTTAGAGTGACATGTAACTTCTGTAGAGAGAGTTTCATAAACCTGTGTGCAGAGTTTCATCAGAACAAACCATGCAGTTTATAAAGCAAAACACAGCCAGCTTCCCAGGAGCTTCTTGTGTGCACCTTCTGATTACTATCTTTTCCTTTAAGAGGAAAATATTACTCTGAATTTTGTGAAAACTATCTTCTTATTTTTCTTATGTATGCTTGACTTTGAATTTAATATAAATACAAAATAACTTTATTTATTGGTTCTGTTTGTTTCTTTTGATAAATATTTTGTTTATGAGAATCACCATTTTCTTGTTTGTAGTTATATGCACATCCATTAGGATGGTTATTATAAAAAACTCAGAAAATAACAAGTGTTGGCATGAATGTGGAGAAATAGGAACCCATGTACCTTGCTGAAAGGAATGTAGAATGGTGCAGCCATTGTGGAAATCAGTATGGTGGGTCCTCAAGAAATTAAACATACGATTACCATATGGTCTAGCAATTGGAACTCTCTATTATATCTCCAAAGAATGGAAAACAGGGACTAAAAAAGCAATGTCCACAAAAGCATTATTCGCAGTAGCCAAAGATGGAAACAACTCAAATGTTTGTTGATGGATGAGTGGATAAACAAAATGGAGTATACGGACATAATGAAATACTGTGTGTGCTCAGTTGCTCAGTCATGCCNCAGGGACTAAAAAAGCAATGTCCACAAAAGCATTATTCGCAGTAGCCAAAGATGGAAACAACTCAAATGTTTGTTGATGGATGAGTGGATAAACAAAATGGAGTATATGGACATAATGAAATACTGTGTGTGCTCAGTTGCTCAGTCATGCCCAACTCTTTGCAACCCCAGGGGCTGAAGCCCACCAGGCTCCTCTGTCCATGGAATTTTCCAGGCAAGAGTACTGGAGTGGGTTATCATTTCCTTTTCCAGGGGATCTTCCCAACCCAGGGATCAAACCTGCGTCTCTCAAACCTGCGTTCGCAAGTGGATTCTTTACCACTGAGCCACTTGGGAAGCCCAGTGGAATATTATTTAACCTTAAAAAGGGAGGGAAAGTGGACAAAGGCTACAACATGGCTGAGCCTTGAAGATATTATGCTAAATTAAAATGAGCCAGTCANCGGGTTATCATTTCCTTTTCCAGGGGATCTTCCCAACCCAGGGATCAAACCTGCGTCTCTTGTGTCTCCTGGGTTCGCAAGTGGATTCTTTACCACTGAGCCACTTGGGAAGCCCAGTGGAATATTATTTAACCTCAAAAAGGGAGGAAACGTGGACAAAGGCTACAACATGGCTGAGCCTTAAAATGAGCCAGTCACAAAAGGACAAATACTGTATGATTACATTTATGTGAAGTGTCTTGAATAGTCAAATTTATAGAGATTAAAAAGTAGAAAGGGGATACTCTTGGTGGTCCAGGGACTAAGAATCTGCCTGCCAATGCAAGGAACGGGTTCGATCTCTGGTCAGGGAAGATCCCACACTTCGCGGGGCAACTAAGCCGATGAGCCACAACCACTGAGCCTGGTTGCCTAGAGCCTGGGCTCAGCAACAGGAGAAGCCTCCGCAATGAGGAGGCCGTGCACAGCTAGAGAGTAGACCCCACTCTCTGCAGCTAGGGAAAGCCTTGCACAGCAGTGGAGACCCAGCACAGCCACACACAAACAAAATTAACTAAAAAAAGTAGAATGGTGGTTAACAGGGGCTGAAAGGAGGGTGGAAAGAGAGGCATCATTTAGTAGTTACCGAGTTTCAGTTTAGGAAGATGAAAAAGCAGTGGTTGATGGTAACGGTTGCACAACGCAATGTAAATGTATTTAAGGCTCCTGAATCACACCCTCAAAATGGTTAAATTGGTAAATTTTAGTTATGCCTCTTCTACCACAATCAGACACAACTGAGCGACTGAACTGAACTAAACAGAACCATAATGAAATAGAAAAGGAAAGAAAGAGAAAGGGCAAGAAATAAGAAAGTTAAGAATACCTCATGTCTGGAATTGGTGTAAAGATGTATATAAAATTAAGTAGTTTAAGCAAAAAGAATGCTCAGCAAGGACTAAATGTGACCCCTGGAGTTTGGACATTGAGATTGAAGTTTTGATTCCAGATAATATGAATTACTGTCAGAGGTAACATAATGGGTGCTTTCCACGTGAAACCCACTAGGCTAGGTGTTTTATATGTATTATCTTGTGAATCCTCTCAACAGCCCGTTTTGTGGTTACTAAAGGATTATATTGTATAAAAATTTGAAATAGGGTGATCTTAATACATTACTGAAATCTCAGTCTATTTACAAAGTCTCATAGAGTAGAACAACACCAATTAAAGATGGTATGATAATAAACCTGATTTGGGGACTTCCCTGGGGATTCAGTGGTTAAAGCTCTAACTTCAACTGTAAGAGTCATGAGTTCAATCCTTGGGTCAGAGAACTTAGATCTCCCATGCTGTGCAGCACAACTGAAAATAAATTAAAAATAAAAAAACACATAATTTGTGAACTTGAGGGTGAAGTGCGTTTGCATTGTACTTATAGTATTGCTAAATGGGGTTACCTACAGGGCAGTGAGGTTGCTCCTGCTCTGGGCCTGTCAGCCACTCTCTCCTTTCTCCTTGCTATTAACCCAGATAAGAGAAAGTGCAGGGCGTTTTCTGAGATACAGACAGCATTATCTTATTCTATCATTCTCACTTCTATGCTCTGTCTTATCCCACCTGGAGACTTTCTATCTCATCAGGATGAAAATGGGGAGGAGAGCTTTACATCATTCTGCCTCCTTCATGGATCCATGTTTCTGACTTTGCACTCTCAAAATCCAGTTTTGATGTTTAAAAGATTTTATTTCAGTGTCTGGTCTCTTGCACAGACTTAGACTTCTCTTTTAAAATTAAACACTTGAACATTGGCATTGCCCCCCACCCCGCCCCAACACACACACTTTTTTGCATGTTAGATATAAACACTTTGCACTGAGGGGAGAAATTTTGCTTTATATTCATTGATACTTAAAGGTAAGGAGAGAGAGCAAAGAGGAAGTTTAGGGAGGAAAAAAGGTTCCCATTTAAGAATATCATTTTCACATTTTGGCTGCGTGGTATTAACATGATCTGAGAAACAGTTTCCATGGAGCTGAGATTTCCATGAGCCTTCCAGCACAGGGGCTTCCATGCTTATACAGGAGTTAGCCCTAGGAACAGAGAAAATGGACACCTGAACAAAATGGCCCTGAACAAAAATACCCTAGAAAGAGATTTGTCTTTTTAAAAAATTTCTTTTTATTGAAGTATAGTTGAATTACAATGTTGTGTTAATTACTGCTGTACAGCCAAATGACTCGGTTATACATACATCCATCTGTATATATTCTTGTCACTTTCCATCATAGTTTATCACAGGATACTGAAGATAGTTCCCTATGCTACACAGTAGGACCCTATTGTTTATCCATTCTACATGTATCCATTAGCAGTTTGCATCTGCTAATCCCAAACTCCCAGTCCAACTTTCTCCCATCCCCCTCCTCCCTTGGCAGCCGCCAGCCCATCCTTTATGCTCCTGATCCTGCTTCTGTTTCATAGGAAGGCTCATTTGCGTCATATTCTAGATTCCACACATAAGTCATATTCTATGGTATTTGTCTTTCTCTTTCTGACTTGCTTCACTTAGCAAGACAATCTCTTGATGCAAGATTTATTTATTTATTCGAAACAGATGTTGGATTAGGGTGACCAAGAACTAGGTGGCTGGGTGGAACAATCCAGGTCTCTCTGTGACAGGGAGGCAATGAATCAAAGACTTTAGTTGGGAGAATTCGTAAGGGTCAGTGATCTTTGAAGGAAAATTCCTCCATAAAGTCCACCCCAGCAGGGAGGGCAGGAGGGCGTGGAAGGAGCTCTGTGATGAAGTGGACCAAGGAGCACATCTCAGTCAAAATGCCTTTCTTTTCTTGTAAAGACTGATCATCTGAAACACCAAGCAGCATGAGGCTGATGGTCCTGTGCTCCTGATGCTGCAGCGAAAACAGAAAAGAAGACTTTCCTCTCCTGAGAACAAGTGAAAAAAACAGTGAACAGATGAGAGAAGAAGCATAAACAGACCTGAAAGTCCTTCCACTGTTACTCAACTGTAGCCTGTATCTCACAGAAAGAACCTGACACTATGTAAATTATATCCGGTACCTACTGCCCCTTAACCCTATGCAAATTACATCCTGCACCTGGTGCTTACCTTCCCAGCGCTCTCTTTGCAGACCACCCCTTGTAGCATTTTGCATTGCAGAAAGAGGGCTGCAATATTATAAATCAGAGACAAACTGACCCAATTATTGGGCTTCCTGAAGCCAGTTCTGTTTTGAAACAATAAAGAAGAATGCAAGACTCTCACTACTTTGTTCCTGATCACAGACCTTGGCCTGTGAGCCCCAGCTATATGGTCCCTTCCAATTCCCCATCGCGCGGGGCACTAGCCTGCTATGTTCTGCTGTGTTCTTCCTGCAGCTGACCAAAGCCATCTTTCTATTACTCCAACTCTGTCTCTGTATTTTTCATTCAGCATCGGTGGGCAGAAAAAACCAAGATCTTGGCGGTAACTCTGTCCCAACGTCAACCCATCTCCAATTTGCCCACAGTTGTTCAAACACATGTATGTATCCTGGATGCCAATTTTCCACCCTTGCCTTCCCTGCCTGAAGCGCCATCTTTCTAGATCTGATCCTTACCTTCCCATCTTTCAGGCCATGACTCACATGGCCCTTCGACGTCTGGAGGCAGCACCCAAGCACCGGACTCGGAGGATGAGGACAGTGCCCACCACGATGCCCATGAGGCCCATGGCCAGCCCCAGGGCAAAGACCACAGTCTCTGTCAGCTCTGATGTAGGGGTTGGAATCTCGGGCTCTGAGAACAAAAAGACTTACAGGGTCAAAGTGATACCGAGCAGGGTCCTGTGATGCTCCTGTGCACAAAAGCCTTTCTGTGTCTCCCTGTTTCTTGTTTGCAAGAAACAGGCTTCGTTCAGCCTCCATGACCTCTCTGAGTTGAAGAGGCAGGCTCAAACAGATGTTATTCAGGGAAGGGAGGGGATGTGGAGACAAGGGAGGAGCAGTTAAGAAAGAGCAGTACAGCCTTGGGGCAGGGTCCTGGTTCCCTGTCAAGGGATACATACAACACTGTCTTTGAGCTGTTTGGCAGTTTTTGAAATCTCCAACCAGTGGCGAAATTAACTATATGCTGCCCACGATACACTGACCCCCAGATTGGCTGTCAACAGAAGGTTAATGATACTGACTCCCTCTTGGCTCACCATCAGCCAATTAGAAGAATGTTCAGGAGCTGATCACACTCTCTTTGATCACACCATTACTATAAAACTCCTCGCTACCCCCTCCAGGTGGGGACACACAGTTTTGAGAGCAGTAGTCCACTGGGGCCCTCTTTGCCTGGCAAAGAAATAAAGCTGTTCTTTCTACTTCACCCAAAACCCTGTCTCCAAGATTTGAATCAGTCTCAGAGTCCAGAGGCCAGATTCAGAAGGAACGCAGGTGGATTGGATGTGGAGAAGGGCATGTGTTTTGGAATGCACGTACCCCAGTGCTTGATGAGGGGCTCTTCCAGGCCCCAGTGCTCCACCCTGCAGTCATAGAAGTCTTTACTGGCAGGAAGAAAGGTGAGGTAACTGAANGCTACCCCCTCCAGGTGGAGACACACGGTTTGAGAGCAGTAGTCCACTGGGGCCCCCTTTGCCTGGCAAAGAAATAAAGCTGTTCTTCCTACTTCACCCAAAACCCTGTCTCCAAGATTTGAATCAGTCTCAGAGTCCAGAGGCCAGATTCAGAAGGAATGCAGGTGGATTGGATGTGGAGAAGGGCATGTGTTTTGGAATGCACATACCCCAGTGCTTGACGAGGGGCTCTTCCAGGCCCCAGTGCTCCACCCTGCAGTCATAGAAGTCTTTACTGGCAGGAAGAAAGGTGAGGTAACTGAACTTGAGGAAGGAGTGGTCACTCTTGGGGTAGAAGGTGGTCTCAGTGATACCTTCTGCAACAAACTGTCCATTGTAAAACCAAGTGATGTTGATCACAGGAGGAAAAATGTTGTCCACTTGACAGATGAGTGTATTGGGAATCCCCAGGACCACGGAGGATTTGGGAAACACCGCCACTTCAGGGATTTCTACAATGAAGACCAAAGATGGATTGGAATTTCTGACAACCATGCCTTATGCTCTTTAATCAGTTTAGGGGAGGCTCCCCCACCCCATGCACACTCTCCCCAGCTGTTAGTGTATTTCCTATGTCCTTTCAGACTCACTTTACAGTCAGCTGTAACTTCCCTTTATTTTCACCTGTTTCTTAGATTATATGTTGATCATTATTATTATTATTTTACTGGCAGGAACGTCCAAAACTTCGACCCTGGCTCTTCCATCTTCTGAATGAGGGAGATTAGTGCTATCTATGTTGACTTCAGAACTGGTGCTGACATCTTTACTACAGATGCTGAACTGTCCTCTGAACTGTGCTGTGAATTCTCTTCTGAACTGTCCTCTTCTTTAGGGTCACTATGAAGCTTAGAACACGTTCTTCACGCTGGGAATCCACAGGGCAGAGTGGGTCAGTGTGTGAGAGCTAGGAGACAGATGGGCCACGGGCTGAGCAACTGCAACTGGTCTCCTGCTGACGCTTCAAGACATGATACCAGCAGGAGCACAGGGCCCTGATGAGGTGAAAGACAAAGCGACCACAGCTTCCCCGTTCTTGTGGTCAAGGGGATTCCCCAGCCTGATGCATGTGCGGAAGAGTCTAGGGAGGACAAAGGAGGAAGGAGACGCCAGCCCAGAAGATGTCCTGCCAACCCCCCAGAAACCTTTGCGCCAGAATCCACCTTGGCTGAGAGATGCATCCCCATCAGGAAGAATCCTGAGTCAGGTGAAAAATGGGCACAATCGAGATGACTGGCCCGAGACAGCCCAGAAAACTGCCCCCATATAAGCAAGCTAAATCATCCCTATCGTGTGCAACTCAGTCCATTTGGAGGGAATCGCCATTTACGTTTAATAGTAAAAGACTGGTTAATAATAAACAATGCATTGTAAAAACTTCAGAAGGAAAGGAGAATCTTTTATGGACCATTTGTTTTGTGTGTGGCAGTTTTCAGTTATTAGTTTTTAAAATCAGTACTTTCTAATGGAAATAGCTTGATAAAAAGTCTGTCACAAGATTTTGAGACCCATTAAGAAATGTTAAAAAAAAAATCCAAACTCTGAATTCTCTTATGAGCTCTTCCACATGTACTCTGTTTTTAATAAACACTGTCTTGATTTCACAAGCTTGATCTCTTTGCTGAATTCTTTGTTCAAAGGAGACAAGGGCTGAGGTACTACTTGGCTACTTAGGCCAAGAGCTTGGGAATATCCTCCTTTAGAACTTCAAGGAGTGGTTCTTGGAACTTAGGGGAGGGATATTTCAGGATTAAATCTGTAGCTGAGGACTAGGTATTTGCCAGGAAGTGAAATAGAAAGGTGGAACAATTTAGAGTGTGTCTGTGTGGGGGAAGACTAGCTACTCAGGGAAGGAAAAAGAGACCAGGAACATGAGGTAGATACTGTGAAGAGAGGCCATTTACCGTTGGTGGCAGGTGTAAAGTTGGAATTTTTCATCAAGATGTCCAAATTTCTTTTTGACATAACAATGTTTCTCAGGGCACTCTGAATTTCAAACATGGTGATATTGTTAAACTCGGGCAGCCGCCAGACAGTCTCCTTTTTCCTCAGGTCCACGTAGAAGAGCTCGTCTCCATCAAACTCAAATGTGAACTGGCCAGAGTCGCTGTACGTCTGGTAGACATTTGTGCCGTAAGTGCCCACGTGGTCCGCTGGTGCGTGGCCATGCCAAAGCAGGAAGGTAGGAACAGGGAGGCAGGATACAGGGGAGGGGAAAGAACTGGATTAAATGAAAACACATGAGAAGTGGTCTGTGTAGGAGTGTGGTTCATATTTGGCCTGGTCTGATACCACATCCCACTTCCGTCTTTTCTATCCTAGGGTTGCTGCTGCTGCTAAGTCACTTCAGTCGTGTCCAACTGTGTGCGACCCCATAGACGGCAGCCCATCAGCCTCCCCCGTCCCTGGGATTCTCCAGGCAAGAACACTGGAGTGGGTTGCCATTTCCTTCTCCAATGAATGAAAGTGAAAAGTGAAAGTGAAGTCGCTCAGTCGTATCCGACTCTTAGCCACCCCATGGACTGCAGCCTACCAGGCTCCTCTGTCCATGGGATTTTCCAGGCAAGAGTACTGGAGTGGGGTGTCATCCTAGGGTTAGGGAGGGTTATGTACATGCCAAGAGGTGCTGAGATGCTGTCTTATTCACTCTGTACCCCCAGTAACTTGAAGGGTTCCTGGCACATAGCAAGATTTCAGTTAAATGAGTTTATGATGAATGCTTGTGTGTGTGCTAGTCTCTTCAGTCATGTCCTACTGTTTGCGACCCTCTGGACTGTAGCCCACCGGGCTCCTCTGTCCATGGGATTCTCTTGGCAAGAATACCAGAGTGGGTTGCCATGCTCTCCTCCAGGGGCCCTTCCTGACCCAGGGATCAAACCTGTGTTTCCTGCACTGCAGGTGGCTTCTTCGCCCCTGAGCTGCTGGGGAAGCCCTAGGTAATGATTACATAATTTTAATTCTTAAGTTTACTTCTAATCACCTAATCTCTTACTTCTCATAGCACCTATCTCGTTCTTACCACACTATGGAATTTATTTACTTATGAAATATGCTATTTTAAAAAGTTATCTGTCTGATTGTAAGAACATGAGTTTCCCATGGATAGGAATCTTGACTTGTTGTTGTTGTTTGTGCCACACAGCATGAGGGATTTTAGTTCCCTGACCAGGGATTGAACCCGTGTCCCCCGGCAGTAGAAGCTGACCCCTGGACCACCAGGGCATTCCCAGAAATCTTGCTTTATGCCTAGAGGAGTGCTTGACACCTCGCTAAATATTTGTTGACTTAATGAATCACAATTAGGAAATGTTTTGAAGATTCCATTCCATTCCTCTTCTCTTTTCCTTGACTTCCCCCCACCCTGACCTCGGGTTTCAATAACTGTTGTCAATGCCCACGACACAGTAGGACAAAGTTTTGGACAGGAGACTGAAGTTTAGTGGAATAAGCCACCTTTAAGAAGGTGTTGTGAATACAGAGTGGAGGAGCCGAGGGGGCTGATTAACCAAAATTAATCTGCTTTTATCCTCTTTTTAGAGCTTTGCTGGCTGGAGGTGACAGGACTGGCAGTTTGAATTGACAAGTTGAGACTAACCTATTTTAAGTTCCTAGGTTTTCCGCCAACATTACCCAAATTTCTGAAACAAACAATCAAATATGAAGTTATAATAAATCATGCTATACTTTGGCATTATATTGCTTTTTAGTCAATGGGGTCTCAAAGAGTTGGACACAACTGAGCGACTTTCACACACATACACATACACACAACTCTTTGTTATTTAGAATGCACATCTGAAAATAGAGTTGCCATATGATCCAGCAATCCCACTCCTGGGCATATATCCAGAAAGAACTATAATGCAAAAAGATAAATGCACCTTATTTCACAGCAGCGCTATTTATAAGAGCCAAGACATGGAAACAACCTAAATGCCTACTGACAGATGAATGGATAAAGAAGATGTATATATATATAGTTGTTTAGTTGCTAAGTCATGTCAGACTTTTTGTGACCTCATGGACTGCAGCCCCCCAGGCTCCTCTGCCCATGGAATTCTTCAGGCAAGAATACTGAAGTGGGAAGCCATTCCCTTCTCCAGGGGATCTTCCCAATCCAGGGATCAAATCTGGGTCTCCTGCATTGCAGACAGATTCTTTACCACCTGAGCCACTATACTCCAATATCAAATAAAAATTAAACAATTCTTTACAATTGTAAACCTACACCCCTCAACTGTACACTCACCCACGATGTCTTCACCTCCACAGGGGCTCATCATGGTGGCCAGAGCGAGAGCCTTCAGAATCAGAGCTTTCGTCATCCTCCTCCTCCAAGGGTATCCTCAGGAGTGGCTGTTCTGGGTGGTGCCTCACCAGGAAGGTGGTCTAAAGAGAACTGCTGGAACAAATCATGTTGGAGCAGCCCACGCCTCACCCCGCTCTGTCGTGTTTCAGCCCATCAGAGAAATTCCCTGAGCTGACACTTCAGTTGCCAGCTGAAGCATTTTTAGGGAGAGACCTGTAAGAAGCCTGGAAAACTCCCTTGTTTTGAATTATCTAAGGGCACAGATTCACAAAAGGGAGCAGAAGGATATCATACATAGGAGGAATCACCAAAGAGTAAATCTTGTAGCAAGAAAATTAGAACGGTTTTGAGAGATCCTAAAGAAAGAAGCTTGTGGCTTCCCTTGGGGCTCAGCTGGTAAAGAATCCGCCTGCAAGGCGGGAGACCTGGGTTCAATCCCGTGGGTTGAGAAGATCCACTGGAGAAAGAAAATGCTACCCAGTCCAGTCTTCTGGCCTGGAGAATCCCATGGATGTACAGTCCATGGGACTGCAAAGAGTTGAACACGACTGAGTAACTTTCACACAAGGCATAGATTCAAAAGGGAGCAGAAGGAACTTCCATTGTATAAATGAGAGGAGAAACACTCTGACAGAAAATTCCAGTTTCATGGAGCTTACCTCCTACACTTTGGATTAAACTTGTCCTCAAAAAGATCTATCTCTACTAGTAGGAATCAATAAACGTCCTTTTTTTTTTTCTACCCTCATATTTTTCTGCTTGGTGTGCATTTTATGATCTGTTTTAAACTGAAATTTGTGAACAAGGTACACATCACAGAGAATTGTCCCCGTTAGTTATAGGCTATGAGGTCCAACGTGGGATTCCACATCTGTGCAGAGTCATCTCTAGAATTGCTGGTGTGTATATTTGAAGCTACCGGTGGTCTTGCACGCCACTGTCTCCTTTAACATGTGCCTTTATGGACTAGGAGATATTTCTGGGTCCACTCAGAATCTATTCCATTTACCAGGAAGCCTCCCACTTTCTGTGTAAGAAAACCGGCTTTTCATCATATCATTCTAACCTATTTTCTATTTTGCAGAAATCTCTTGAGATGCTAACAGCAGACAGAATACTGTTTTTTTCAGTAATACTAGATTTCACCTGTTGTTATTTTCATTTTTAATTTTTTTCATTCACTTAAGAGGCTGAATTTTTTATACAGAAGATCAGAACACCATCAAACAGTAAGAGAACACGGAAACAGCCTGGGAAACTCAGGCAAAGTCCTGCTACAAGGTAATAGACAATAGAGGTGTGTGCGTGCGCGTATGTGTATGTGTGTGTGTGTGTGTGTGTGTGTGTGTGTGTGTGTGTGTATGAAGTTGTCAGGGAAGGTTGTAGGAAGATCTGTTACTATGACTTTCTGCCTGCCCCTCTGTCTCATCCATCCATCGCACATTTAACCGCTTCCTATATGTAGATGTTTTTGTGCCTGGGATGGTAGTTTTTCATTTTGACACTGACTAAAATGAAATTTTTTTTCTCAAAGGATACTCTCTAGTTTTTAAAGTGTATTAATTTCAAGTGTACAAAGTAAGGATTCAATATCTGTATATACTGTAAAATGATCACCAAAATGAGCAGTTAAATTCCCTCACCATACATGATCACAACACTGTTTTCCTTGTGATCAGAACTGTTAAGACCTACTCTCTCAGCAACTTTCTGATAAACAGTACAGTATTATTAACTATAGTCACCATGCTATACATTAGATCTCCATGGCTTTTTAACTTTATAGCTGAAGGTTTGTATCTTTTGACCATCTGCTCCTGTTCTGCCCACCACATCTTGTTGTCTTTGGCAACAAGAAATGTGTTCTTTGTATCTATGAACTCATTTTTGTTTGTTTTTCTAGATTCCACATATAAGTGAAATCACACAACATTTCTTTTTCTTTATTTGACCTGTTTTACTTAGCACATTATTTTCAAGGACCATTCTTGTCTCAAATGGCAAGATTTCTTTTCTTTTATTTTTGGTGAATATTTTCTTGTATGTGTGTCTATCTCTGTCTTATCTTTCTATATTTGGTTCATATCAGTCACTCAGTCATGTCCAGCTCTTTGCGGCCCCAAGGACTGTAGCACACCAGGCTTCCCTGACCATCACCAACTCCCGGAGCTTACTCAAACTCTTGTCCATTGAGTTGGTGATGCCATCCAACCATCTCATCCTGTCGTCCCCTTCTCCTCCCACCTTCAATTTTTCCCATCATCAAGGTCTTTTCCAAGAAGTCAGTTCCTTGCATCAGGTGGCCAAATTATTGGAGTTTCAGCTTCAGCATCAGTCCTTCCAATGAATATTCAGGACTGATTTCCTTTAGGATGGACTGGTTGGATCTCCTTGCACTCCAAGGGACTCTCAAGAGTCTTCTCCAACACCATAGTTCAAGAGCATCAAATTTTTCAGTGCTCAGCTTTCTTTACGGTCCAACTCTCACATCCATACATGATTACCAGAAAAACCTTAGCTTTGATGATATGGACATTTTTTGGCAAAATAACGTCTCTGCTTTTTAATATGCTGTCTAAGTTGCTCATAGCTCTTTTTCCAAGGAGTAAGTGTGTTTAATTTCATGGGTGCAGTCACCATCTGCAGTGATTTTGGAGCCCCTCCAAAATAAAGTCTGCCACTGTTTCCATTGTTTCCCCATCTATTTGCCATGAAGTGATGGGACTGGATGCCATGATCTTTATTTTCTGAATGTTGAGTTTTAAGCCAACTTTTCACTCTCCTCTTTCACTTTCATCAAGAGACTCTTTAGTTCTTCTTCGGTTTCTGCCATAAGGGTGGTGTCATCTGCATATATGAGGTTATTGATATTTCTCCTAGCAATCTTGATTCCAGCTTGTGATTCATCCAGCCCAGTATTTTGCATGATGTACTCTGCATATAAGTTAAATAAGCAGGGTGACAATATACAGCCTTGATGTACTCCTTTCCCTATTTGGAACCAGTCTGTTGTTCTATGTCCAGTTCTAATAGTTGCTTCTTGACCTGCATACAGATTTCTCAGGAGGCAGGTAAGGTGGTCTGGTAATCCCATCTCTTTAAGAATTTTCCACCATTTATTGTGATCCACACAGTCAAAGGCTTTGGTGTAGTCAATAAAGCAGAAGTAGATGTTTCTATATTACATTTTCTTTATCCATTCATCCATTGATAGGCACTTAGGTTGCTCCCATATCTTGGCTGTTATAAATAGTACTGCAATGAACATGGTGATGCATATATCTTTTTAATTTAGTTTTTTCATTTTCTTTAGACAAATACCAAGAAGTGGAATTGCGGGGTCATAAGGTAGTTCTCTTTTTAATTTTTTCAGCAAATTCCGTAGGGTTTTTCATAGTGGCTGCACAAATTTACACTCCCACCAACAGTGCACAAGTGTTCCCTTTTATCCACATTCTTGCCAACCATTGTTATTCGTTGTCTTTTTGATAAAAGCCATTCTAATAGGTGTGCTGCTGCTACTAAGTCGCTTCAGTCGTGTCTGACTCTGTGCGACCCCATAGATGGCAGCCCACCAGGCTCCCCCGTCCCTGGGATTCTCCTGGCAAGAACACTGGAATGGGTTGCCATTTCCTTCTCCAATGAGTGAAAGTGAAAAGTGAAAGTGAAGTCATGTCCGACTCTTCATGACCCCATGGACTGCAGTCCACCAGGCTCCTCCATCCATGGGAGTTTCCAGGCAAGAGTACTGAAGTGGGTTGCCATTGCCTGAGGTGATATGATATCATATTGTGGCTTGATTTCAATTCCTTTGATAATTAGTGATGTTGAGTACCTTTTCATGTACTTGTTAAGTATCTGTACGCCTTCTCTGTAAAAATATTTATTCAGATCCTCCAGACCATTTTTAACGAAATTTAAAAAATTAAGCTATAAAGGTTCTTATATATTTTGGATATTAACCTCTCATCAGACATATCATTTGCAAATATTTTCCTCTATTCAGGAGGTTGTGTTTCCTTTTGTTGATGATTTCCTTAGCTGTGCAGAGAATTTTTAGTTTGAAATAGTTCTACTTGTTTATTTTTAGATTTTTTGCCTTTGCTTTTGGTTCAAATCTTAAAAATCATCACCAAGACAGGTATCAATTGCATTCCCTTTAGTTATCTTCCAGGAATTTTATACTGAAATCAGATTGATTTTGTTTTTTTTTGCAGCTGAAGATGGAGAAGCTCTATACAGTGAGCAAAAATAAGACCAGGAGCTGACTGTGGCTCAGATCATGAGCTCCTTATTGCAAAATTCAGGCTTAAATTGAAGAAAGTAGGGAAAACCACTAGGCCATTTGTGTATGAACTAAATCAAGTCCCTTGTGATTGTACAGTAGAGGTGATAATCAGATTCAAGGGATTAGATCTGCAGACAGAGTGCCTGAAGAACTATGGATGGAAGTTCATAACATTGTACAGGAGGCAGTGGCCAAAATCATCCCAAAGAAAAAGAAATGCAAGAAGGCAAAGAGGTTGTCTGAGGAGGCTTTATAACTAGCTGAGGAAAGAAGAGAAGTGAAAGTCAAGGGAGAAAGGGAAAGATACATCCAACTGAATTCAGAGTTTCAGAGAATAGCAAGGAGAGATAAGGCCTTTAAAATTTTTTTAAATTTATATTTAATTGAAGGATAATTGCTTTACAGCATGTGTTGGTTTCTGCCATACGTCAAATTGTTAAGAAGTTCTTCTTAAGTGAACAAAGCAAAGAAATAGAGGAAAATAGAATGGGAAAGACTAGGGATTGCTTCAAGAAAATTGGAGATATCAAGGGAATATTTCATACAAGGATGAGTGTGAGGACAGAAATGGTAAGGACCTAAAAGGAGCAGAAAAGGTGAAGAAGAACCAGCAAGTGTACATGGAAGAACTATACAAAAAAAGGGTTAATGGCCTGGATAACCATGATGGTGTGGTCACTCACCTCGAACCAGACATCTTGCAGTATGAAGTCAAGTAGGGCTTTGGAAGCACTACTATGAGCAAAGCTAGTGGAGGTAATGGAATTCCAGCCAAGCTCTTTAAAATCCTAAATGGTGATGCTGTTAAAGTGCTGCATTCAATATGTCAGAAAATTTGGAAGACTCAGCAGTGGCCACAGGACTGGAAAAGGTCAGTTTTCACTACAAACCCAAATAAGAGCAATGGCAGAATGTTCAAACTATCATATAATTGCACTCATTTCACAAGGTTATGCTCAAAATCCTTCAAGCTAGGCTTCAAGCTAGCAGTACATGAATCAAGAACTTCCAGATGTACAAGCAGGATTTAGGAAAGGCAGAGGAACCAGAGATCAAATTGCCAGTTCATTGGATCATGGAAAAAGCAAGGGAATTCCAGAAAAACATCTACTTCTGCTTCATTGACTATACTAAAGCCTTTGACTGTGTGGATTACAATAAACTGTGGAAAATTCTTAAAGAGATGGGAATACCAGAACACCTTACATGTCTCTTGAGAAACCTGAATGCAGGTCAAGAAACAACAGTTAGAACTAGACATGGAACAATGCCACTGGTTCAAAACTGAGAAAGGAAAACAAGGTTGTATATTGTCAATCCACTCATTTAACTTCTGTGCAGAGTACATAATATGAAATGTACTGGATGAATCACAAACTGGAATCAAGATTGTTGGGAGAAATATCAACAGCCTCAGATATGCAGATGATACCATTTTAATGGCAGAAAGTGAAGAAGAACTAAAGAGCCTCTTGGTGAGGGTGAAAGAGGAGAAGGGAAAGCTGACTTGAAACTCAACTTTCAATACAACTAAGATCATGGCATCTGGTCCCATCACCTCATGGCAAATAGAAGGAGAAAAAGAGACAGATTTTTTTTCTTGGACTCCAAAATCACTGTGGCTTCAAAGTCTGTCCAAAATGACTGCAGTCATGAAATGAAAACATACTTGCTACTTGAAAGAAAAGCTATGATAAACATAGACAGTGTTTTAAAAAGCAGAGACATCATTTTGCCAGCAAAGGTCCATATAGTCAAAGCTATGGTTTTTCAAGTAGTCATGTATGGATGTGAGAGTTGGACCACAAAGAAGGCTGAGAGCCTAAGAGTTGATGTTTTCAGACTGTGGCACTGGAGAAGACTCTTGAGATTCCCTTGGACTGCAAGGAGATCAATCCAGTCACTCATAAAGATAATCAACCCTGACTATTCATTGAAGGGCTGACACTGAAGCTGAAGCTCCAATACTTTGGCCACCTGATGAGAAGAGCTGACTCACTGGAGAAAAAAATACCCTGATTCTGGGAAAGATTGAAGGCAAAAGGAGAAGAGGGCAGCAGAGAATGAGATGGTTAGATAGCATCACCAACTCAATAGACATGAATTTGAGAAAATTCCAAGAGGTAGTGAGGGACAGAGGATCCTGGTGTGCGTCAGTCCATGGGGTCACAAAGAGCTGGATAAGACTTAACGACTAAACAACAACAACTAGGAGTTTTATGACTTCAGATCTTTAATCAACTATTTAACCCATTTTGAGTTAATTTTTGTGTATGGTCGAAGTTAGTGATCAACTTTTATTGCTTTGCATGCAACTTTCCAATTTCCCCAATATCCCAATAATTTATTAGAGTCTGTCCTTTCCCCATTGTATATTCTTGACTTAAAAAAATAAATTCATTGATTATATATGTGTGTGTTTAATTTCTGTTTCATCATTCCATATGTCTATTTTTATGCCAATAGCATACTGTTTGGATTACTATAGCTTTGCAATATAGTTTGAAACTAGGGTGCATGATGCCTCTAGTTTTGTTGTTGTTTCTTAAGTCTGCTTTAGCTAATCAGCATCTTCTGTACTTCCTTACAAATTTTAGGAATATTTGTTCTAGTTCTGTGAAAAATGCCATTTGAATTTTGATAAGGATTGCATTGAATCTGTTGATTGCTTTAGTACTATGGACATTTAAAAACTATTAATTCTTCTGATTTCATCAGTTTGGCATATCTCTTCATTTATTTACTGAACCTCTTATAGTTTTCAGAGATTTTTCACCTCCTTTGTCAGAAGTGAGCTGCTGTAGATCTATTCTTGGATTTTTTATATTGTTTCATTGATCTAAGTACCCATCCTTCCAAAATAGCCATTAGTTTTGATCATTCTAGCTATAAAATAGTTTTAAATTTGGTTAAACATCATTTATATTTGGAAATAAATGTCCCACATGTTTATTTTTCTTCATTCAACTTGTTTTATCTATCCTAATTCATATGCTTTTTCATAAATGTTTCAGAATAAGTTTTCTACAACTATTAAAGATTTTGCTGGGACTTGGACTAAAATTACATTAAACCAGAATGTCAACTTGAGAAAAAATTGACATTTTTCCTATGTTTAGGTTTTCAGCTGATAGATATGGTTACACTTTACATTTATTTATATCTTTGACTTCTTTCATCAGCCTTTTAGTGTACAAGTTCTTTACATATTCTGTTAGTTATACTTAAGTCTCTCTTTCTGGTCTTATTGTAAATATTATATTTTTAACTTTTGTTTTATATCTTCATTGCTATATATAGACATACATGTTGATTCTTAAAACTGATTTTGAAATCTGCACTTTTGATAAAATCCATTATTAGTTATATAGAATTTTTATATAAATTTATTTATTTTAATTGGAGGTTAATTACTTTACAATATTGTATTGGTTTTACCATACATCAACACGTGTTCCCTATCCTGAACCCCTCTTCCCTCCTCCCTCCCCGTACCATTCCTCTGGGTTGTCCCAGTGCACCAGCCCCAAGCATCCAGTATCATGCATTGAACCTGGACTGGTGCTTCGTTTCATATATGATATCATACAAGCTTCAATGCCATTCTCCCAAATCATCCCACCTTCTCCCTCTCCCACAGAGTCCAAAAGACTGTTCTATACATCTGTGTTTCTCTTACTGTCTCACATACAGGGTTATCATTACCATTTTTCTAAATTCCATATATATGCATTAGTATAATGTATTGGTGTTTTTCTTTCCGGCTTACTTCATCTGTATAATGGGCTCCAGTTTCATCTACCTCATTAGAATTGATTCAAATGTATTATTTTTAAGGGCTGAGTAATACTCCATTGTGTATATGTACCACAGCTGCTTTCTTATCCATTCATCTGCTGATGGACATCTAGGTTGCTTCCATGTCCTGGATATTATAAACAGTGCTGCGATGAACATTGGGGTACACGTGTCTCTTTCAATTCTGGTTTCCTTGGTGTGTATGCCCAGCAGTGGGATTGCTGGGTCATATGGCAGTTCTATTTCCAGTTTTATAGGGAATCTCCACACTGTTTTCCATAGTGGCTGTACTAGTTTGCATTCCCACTAACAGTGTAAGAGGGTTCCTTTTTCTCCACACCTTCTCCAGCATTTATTACTTGTAGACTTTTGAATCGTAGCCATTCTGACTGGTGTAAAGTGGTACCTCATTGTGGTTTTGATTTGCATTTCTCTGATAATGAGTGATGTTGAGCATCTTTTCATGTGTTTATTAGCCATCTGTATGTCTTCTTTGGAGAAATGTCTATTTAGTTCTTTGGCCCATTTTTTGATTGGGTCATTTATTTTTCTGGAATTGAGCTGTAGGAGTTGCTTGTATATTTTTGAGATTAGTTGTTTGTCAGTTGCTTCATTTGCTATTATTTTCTCCCATTCTGAAGGCTGTCTTTCACCTTGCTTATAGTTTCCTTAGTTGTTCAGAAGCTTTTAATTTTAATTAGGTCCCATTTGTTTATTTTTGCTTTTATTTCCAGTATTCTGGGAAGTGGGTCATAGAGGATCCTGCTACGATTTATGTCGGAGAGTGTTTTACCTATGTTCTCCTCTAAGAGTTTTATAGTTTCTGGTCTTAAATTTAGATCTTTAATCCATTTTGAGTTTATTTTTGTGTATGGTGTTAGAAAGTGTTCTAGTTTCATTCTTTTACAAGTGGTTGACCAGTTTTCCCAGCACCACTTGTTAAAGAGATTGTCTTTTCTCCATTGTATATTCTTGCCTCCTTTGTCAAAGATAAGGTGTCCATAGGTGTGTGGATTTATCTCTGTGCTTTCTATTTTGTTCCATTGATCTATATTTCTGTCTTTGTGCCAGTACCATACTGTCTTGATGACTGTGGCTTTGTAGTAGAGCCTGAAGT
>SJYW01052594.1:2605714-2657236 GCA_006410735.1 Raphicerus campestris
TCCCCTCCACCCGCCCCCCCAGCTCTCCCTGGGCGGCAGGAGGCCCAGAGGCCCGTCCTTCGCATCTGTCTTCCCACCTTGCCCCTCTCTCCCGGTCTCAGACACCGGTCCACTCCCCCACCATACGCCCTCTCTCAGCCCACCGCACACTGACAAAATCGCACACTAGCTTTCTGACAGCAGGCTCTCACGGGGAACCCGTAGCCTGCACTGTCCTCCCCCAGCCGACTCACTCCCTGGACTCAGTCTAGCTCAGTCTCTCTCTGTCTCTGTGTCTCTGTCTCCGTCTGTCTCTCTGTGTCTCTGTTTCTCTATCTCCGTCTCTCTCTGTCTCTCCGTCTCTGTCTCGGTCGCTGTCACACTCCCCTCCCCTGCACCGACCTCTCACCCCTACCCTGGCTCACCTCTCCTCTGCACCGTGCGGCTCGCAAAGAACTCGTAGTTGCTGGCGCAGAAGGCGTGCACGGCGGCGCGGGCCCGCTGCAGGGCGTCGGGCCAGCGGTTCCAGCGCTCGGCCGCCGGCCGCCCCATCTCCGTCTGCGCCCGGTACTCGCCCACGTGGCTGTCGAAGCGCACCTGCTCCTCGCGGTTGTAGATGTACCTGTCCAGGAAGCGCACCTGCCGCGTGCCGTTGGAGAAGTGACACTCGGACTTGCCCTGCACCATGAAGAGAGCTGTGGGGACGGGAGTGCCCTGGTTACCTGGCGCCCGGCGCCGCGGGGCAACGCGGACCCCCAGGGGCTCCCCCAGGCCCTCGGAGCCCTGGTACGTCCTCCCCCGCCAGCCGCGCAGGGAAGACGAGCTCTGCCCCTGAGCCGATCGGGCTTCTCTTGGCCACCAGTCTCGCCTGGCGTCACCCAGTGTGGCTTGGCGGGGTCCCCCCCACCGCCCCCCCACTCCGGGACGCTCCACCGCGGAGACGCCCCCTTCCTCTCGTGAGTGCTTGGTCTGGACTGCCCGCCTGCCAAACCCTCGCTGCCCTGAGATTCCAGGAAGGGGAAAACGGCACCGTCCCTCTATTCGTGGAGCTTGACATTTAGTGAAAGTGATGGACGGAAGCCAAATGCACAGCAATTTATACGGGAATGAGAAATGTCAGGATAACAGGTTGGGGATCCGTGAATGATGGGAGGACCTAAGCTAGGTTAGGGTGTCAGAGGCACGGTTTCTGAAGAACTTAAAGTGTGAGGTGTAAGGGGAAGTGGCTGAGAGCTCGAGGAAGAGTGTGTGTGTTTAGAGGAAAAAGACACATTTTAAGTAGAAATGTGGAAAAGAAGTAGATGTGTGGAAAAGCTGAAAGAACTAACTGATGAACTTCCTCAAGAAGATAGTTCTGGACAGCTCAGAAAGCCAGATTTTCTAAAAGTTTGGTGCCAAGATTCATTTGGCAGTTCTGACCTGCTGACGGAAAGGGTCGGCTGGGTCTCAGAGCTCTTATTGGTTGCACATGGTTCTGTAGCTTCATTGTGTGTAAAGATACAGAGATACAAATATACACATACATACCATACATACACATACATACCATACATATATCTTTGTAAATTTTTGAGTCTTTTCTTAAATTGCAGTATCATTGATTTACAATTTTATGTTAGTTCCAGGTGTACAACACAGTGATTCAATACTTTTATAGATTATACTCCATTTAAAGTTATTACAGGATAATAGCTATATTTCCCTGAGCTGTACTATGTATCTTTGTTGCTTATTTATTTTATACATAGTACTTTGCATCTCTTAATACCATACCCTGTCTCATTCTTCCTGCCTTCCGGTTCCCCACTGGTAGCCACTAGTTCACACTTTGGGAGTCTGTTTCTGTTTTGTCATACACATTTGTTTGCTTTATGTTTTAGATTCCACTTATAAGCGATAACAGAGTATTCGACTTTTTCTGTCTGACTTATCCCACTAATCTTAATTCTCTCTAGGTTCACATCCATATTGTTGCAAATGGCAGAATTTCATTCTTTTTTATGACTGAGTCATATTCCATTGTATATGTACCACATTTTTATCCATTCATCTGTCAGTGGACACTGAAGTTGCTTCCACATTTTG
This sequence comes from Raphicerus campestris, assembly GCA_006410735.1. Classification (NCBI taxonomy): domain Eukaryota; kingdom Metazoa; phylum Chordata; class Mammalia; order Artiodactyla; family Bovidae; genus Raphicerus; species Raphicerus campestris. Next base: position 2,607,779 of record SJYW01052594.1, read on the forward strand.
GGTATTGTAAATAATGCTGCAGTGAATGAACACTGGGATGCATGTTCTTTGGGATGCAACATGGGGATGCATGAACCCCTGCAATCTAATCACCATGTGGTAGCTAGAATTATTTTTTAAAAATAAATATAGGGCAGTAGTTCAGTGGCTAAGACTCTGAGCTTTCCATGCACAGGCCCAGTGTTCACTCTTTGGTTAGAGAACTAGATCCCACGTGCTGCAACTAAAATCCCACATGCTGCCACTAAAAAAAAAGATCATGCATGCTGCAGCTACAGATCTGCATGCCGCAACAAAGATCGAAGATCCTGTGTGCCACAGCTAAGATCCAGTGCAGCCAAATAAATAAGTAAATATTTTAAAAAATATACAAATGGACTCACTTTGTAACTTCCCTTAGTAGCTTCACGTATCTCTATAAATAAAAGTCAAATTTCTCATCATGGCCATTGGGGCCTAACATGATTTGGCTCCTGACTTCTCTCCAACCTCACCTTATTCCACTCCTCCACCTGCTTTATCTGTTTCAGCTGCTCAAACCTTCTTTCTGCCCCTTAAACACAGCAAACATCTTCCCACATTTCTACCTTTCCCTTGGTCCCTGGAGTATTTGTCCCTTAGATCTTTCTCATGATTGTTTTCTTCTCATCATTTCTGGATGTCACTTTCTCAGGAAAAGCCCCCTAGACACTTGCACTGAAGTCAGGTGAATACTGTATGTATGTGTGTATTTATACATACAATATGTGGCTCAGACAGTAAAGAATCTGCCTGCAATGCAGCAGACCTGTGTTTGATCCCTCCAGGGTCTGGATGATCCCCTGGAGAAGGGAATGGCAACCCACTCCAGTATTCTTGCCTGGAGAATTCCATGGACAGAGGAGCCTGGGGGGCCACAGTCCATAGTATCACAAAGAGTCGGACACACTAACACTCACCCATCACATATAATATACACATATAAACAGCATTTACTACTGTTTCAAATGTTTTTCTTGGTTCAGTGTTTATTGGGTTGTTGTCTTTCTTGTCATTAGGTAATTCCATGATCATAATGGACTTGTCTGTATTATTCAAACAGAATTCACTGAGGCTAGTACATAATAGTTGTTCAAAAAAGTATTTGTCACTTATGGTTTGGGGAATTAATCTTTGTGGGGCTTCTGAAAAGCAGGAAGGGGCTCCCATTCCAACACAGTTTTGTAATTATGACAACTTAATTCCCCAGCCAGGGTCGAACCTGTGCCCTCTGCAGTGGGAGGTGGAGTGTTAACCACTGGACCACTGGGGAAGACTCTGTACCTTATGTCTCTTCCATATCCTGTGAGAAATTCAGACTAACTTCCTCTTTCTCTTCTTTCTACTGTAAAGAAACATTCACAGGTGATTTTAAGAGACAAGGAACATTTTATGAAGTTTCATCTCATTCAGTGGGTCTGTTATAGTCCTGCAGGTTTGTGCAAACTTTGGGAATTTTCAGAAATGATGATGACATGGTTGGGGAAAGAATACAGAAAAATGGAGGGAAAGGTAACCAAAGATGGCTGATTATGGAAAACTGTTGGCATGATGATTGAACATATGAAAATTGGGCTCAAGACTCAAAGAGGTAATGAGTTCCTTGACTTCCTTATTGGCTTTCAGCCCCGTGGGATGGAAACAGCCTTGACACTCTCAGTATCCTGCTCAGGGTATATGGTTTGAACCATATGAAATGGCTGATATGTGACTATTTTGGGTTTATAAATATAATTTAATATGGTCCATTCTATACCAGGATTCCCAGGTGGCACTAGTGGTAAAGAACCCACCTGCCAGTGCAGGACACATGGGAGATGCAGATTTGACCCCTAGGTTGGGAAGATCTCCTGGAAAAGGCCATGGCAATCCACTCCAGTATTCTCGCCTAGAGAATCCCTTGGACAGAGGAGCCTAGTGGGCTATGATCTATAGGATCGCATAGAGTCAGACACAACTGAGCGACTGAAGACACGCACGCATTCTATATTAGTTGAATCTCTTCTTGTGGGTTCAGGCCAGATCAAGAGGCGATGTAGCAGAAACTGAGAGGATAGAAAGGTTCAAAATAGTCACAATAAGCACTGGCCTGTGCCAGGTTTTCAGTTCTTCTTGAGTTCTTTAAGGCATCACAGAATGCCCCTTAGATGCTCCTTAACTACAGGTTCATTCTGAGTACTGAGGATCCCCACTGTAGTTCCAGAGTGCATTACACCACAGGAGAAATGAGAGAAAACTAACCCCAACTTGTGCCAGAGAATCTCCAGTCCAGGGACACAGGTCTTATAAACCGTGGGGTTTAGGGAGAAAGAAAAGGAGACAGCAGATAACCAATAAGGACCTACTGCATAGCACAGGGGATGCTACTTAATATTTTGTAATAACCTAAAGGGGAAAAGAATCTGAAAAAGAATATATTATACTATAAGAATATATAAGACTATATATACTATACATATATATATATAACTGAATTGCTCTGCTGTATACCTGAAACCAACTCAATATTGTAAATCAACTATGAAAAAGTGAAAGTGTTAGTTGCTCAGTTGTGTCCAGCTCTTTGAAACCCCACAGACTGAAGCTTGCCAGGCTTCTCTGTCCATGAAATTCTCTAAGCAGGAATACTGGAGTGGGTTGCTATTGCTTTCTCCAGGGGATCTTCCTGACCCAGCAAGATCTCCTGCACTGCCGGCCAATTCTTTACCATCTGAGCCACCAGGAGAGGCCAGCACATACATATCATGTGTATGTATGTATAACTGAGTTGCTGTGCTGTACATCAGAAGCTGACCCAATATTGTAAATCAATGATACTTTAATTGAAAAAAGGAGGAGACAGTTAGGAGGCCACTTGGAACATCCTCACATACTGGGGAGAGGAAGCAGCATCACAGATCCCGTGGAGGACACAAGAAGGGTCTTCCAGGAGAGGTCTTTCTAATTCCTTTTGAATCCCCTTAATGTTTTCATTTTNTCTCATTCAGTGGGTCTGTTATAGTCCTGCAGGTTTGTGCAAACTTTGGGAATTTTCAGAAATGATGATGACATGGTTGGGGAAAGAATACAGAAAAATGGAGGGAAAGGTAACCAAAGATGGCTGATTATGGAAAACTGTTGGCATGATGATTGAACATATGAAAATTGGGCTCAAGACTCCAAGAGGTAATGAGTTCCTTGACTTCCTTATTGGCTTTCAGCCCCGTGGGATGGAAACAGCCTTGACACTCTCAGTATCCTGCTCAGGGTATATGGTTTGAACCATATGAAATGGCTGATATGTGACTATTTTGGGTTTATAAATATAATTTAATATGGTCCATTCTATACCAGGATTCCCAGGTGGCACTAGTGGTAAAGAACCCACCTGCCAGTGCAGGACACATGGGAGATGCAGGTTTGACCCCTAGGTTGGGAAGATCTCCTGGAAAAGGCCATGGCAATCCACTCCAGTATTCTCGCCTAGAGAATCCCTTGGACAGAGGAGCCTAGTGGGCTATGATCTATAGGATCGCATAGAGTCAGACACAACTGAGCGACTGAAGACACGCACGCATTCTATATTAGTTGAATCTCTTCTTGTGGGTTCAGGCCAGATCAAGAGGCGATGTAGCAGAAACTGAGAGGATAGAAAGGTTCAAAATAGTCACAATAAGCACTGGCCTGTGCCAGGTTTTCAGTTCTTCTTGAGTTCTTTAAGGCATCACAGAATGCCCCTTAGATGCTCCTTAACTACAGGTTCATTCTGAGTACTGAGGATCCCCACTGTAGTTCCAGAGTGCATTACACCACAGGAGAAATGAGAGAAAACTAACCCCAACTTGTGCCAGAGAATCTCCAGTCCAGGGACACAGGTCTTATAAACCGTGGGGTTTAGGGAGAAAGAAAAGGATACAGCAGATAACCAATAAGGACCTACTGCATAGCACAGGGGATGCTACTTAATATTTTGTAATAACCTAAAGGGGAAAAGAATCTGAAAAAGAATATATTATACTATAAGAATATATAAGACTATATATACTATACATATATATATATAACTGAATTGCTCTGCTGTATACCTGAAACCAACTCAATATTGTAAATCAACTATGAAAAAGTGAAAGTGTTAGTTGCTCAGTTGTGTCCAGCTCTTTGAAACCCCACAGACTGAAGCTTGCCAGGCTTCTCTGTCCATGAAATTCTCTAAGCAGGAATACTGGAGTGGGTTGCTATTGCTTTCTCCAGGGGATCTTCCTGACCCAGCAAGATCTCCTGCACTGCCGGCCAATTCTTTACCATCTGAGCCACCAGGAGAGGCCAGCACATACATATCATGTGTATGTATGTATAACTGAGTTGCTGTGCTGTACATCAGAAGCTGACCCAATATTGTAAATCAATGATACTTTAATTGAAAAAAGGAGGAGACAGTTAGGAGGCCACTTGGAACATCCTCACATACTGGGGAGAGGAAGCAGCATCACAGATCCCGTGGAGGACACAAGAAGGGTCTTCCAGGAGAGGTCTTTCTAATTCCTTTTGAATCCCCTTAATGTTTTCATTTTGAATTATTTTGGAAATCATTTCTAAATCCTCTCAAAACCCTGAGGGAATGGGATGCGAGACTGGAGAGGTTTTATTAGAAGAGAGTTGAGAAGAAATAGGCTATATGCACATATATGAAGGCTCCTTGGGCAGGTCTCCTAAAGAGGGCAAGTATCCAGGTGCCTTCTGTTTGTGGAAGGAATGGAGGATTCATATGATAAAGATAGGGCTTCCCAGGTGGCTCAGTGGATAAAGAATCCGCCTGCGATGCAAGAGATGCAGGAGACTTGAGTTAGATCCCTGGGTTGGGAAGATCCCCTGGAGGAGGGCATGGCAACCCACTCCAGTACTCCTGCTTGGAGAATCCCACGGATAGAGGAGCCTGGCGGGCTACAGTCCATGGGGTTGCAAAGAGTTGGACACGACTTAAGTGGCTGAGCCTGCATGCAAGCGCTCATGATAAAGATAAGTAGTCACTGGAGAAGATGCTGATTTTTGAGGGATATGGCCTGGACAGAGAGGTAACTCCCTTCCTCCCCCTCCCTCCACAGCAGCTCACTATCCAAGGTGTGCACTTACTTGGGGTGTGTCCAGCCCAAGCCAGGAGAGGGCTCAGCACCATCAGTATCACTGGCAGAATTACTGTCCAGGAGCCTGGGGGGAACCAAAGGCACACCATGCAGGAGAACAGAAGCAAGCAAAGTGCAGGGGAGCAGAAAAATCTCGGTGAGGACTAAGAGCCCCATCCACCCACATCTCAAATATTACCAATCTAGGAACTCATTGCTCTGTTCCTGGATTGGGTCGGCTGTTTGGAAGAGCCAATCAGATTCATCCGCGGATAACATCATCAGTTGCTGGTCAATATTCAGTATGCAGTTCCTCTTTTGAATCCTTAAAAGGATTGTTTTAATTTTGTGCTTTAAAAGTTTGATCCGTTTGTAGTTGTAGCATTTTAATTGGGGCCCTATCGTGAGCCAGCTCTGCTGGTCCGTGATAGTCACCTAAGTTTTTCAGGATCATCTCCCAGTGCTGCCTCTACACCTCCAGAATACACACAAGAGAAAGCCGCTAATAGAGAGTGATCTGTGTGCAACGGAGGGTCTTGAAGGTACCTTTGCAGAGTGTGTCACTAACAGTGTAACAGGGTCCATGTCCTAATCCCATCCTGCAGGGGCTCAGAGATAGGTTTCAAATCAGCAACTCTGCTTTAGAATAATTAGTATTATACGTGAAAAAGTGATTAATCCCTTCCTCCTGGTTCCCATTTTTGACTCTCCCCTTTCTACTGGGGGCGTGTCCCCTTATCTTGCTTTACCTGAAGGAAAGATACAAGCAGATGTTGCTCAGAACACATTGTAGAGTGTTCAGTAAACAGAACCCTATGAAAAAAAACTATGAATTACCTCCTTTGATGCAATCACGATTTAACTATATCATTCCACTTTTAGATTAATGATTACATCTTATATTAATATATGCAGTGTCTATGATTCAGAATGGACTTTAAAGGAAAGCTGTCTATCTAAAGTTCTGCATTAATTCTTTTTCTACCACAATTCTGATAAACAGTCTTTACATGCTTTAATGTATCTGGTGACAGGAAACTCACCATGCTGCCATAAAAATGACTAGAACTGGTACTTTCCTGGTGGTCCAGTGGCTAAGACTCCATGCTCCCAATGCAGGGGGCTCAGATTTGATCCCTGTTGAGGGAACTAGATTCCACATGCCGCAACTAAGAAGTCGCATGCCATAACTAAAGTTCCTGCTTGCCACAACTGAGATCCAATGCAGCCAAATAAATAAATATATTTTTTTAAATGACTAAAATTTACTGAGCAATTTTTGAGCTGGCTTTCTGTATCATCTTTTTATTGAATTCTCACATCATCTCAGTGATTGAATTACCAGAAGATGGACAGAATAAAAGGGTGAAGAACGACTTTTGCCAGGATGCACATCTGATGAGTGATACTCTCCACACTCAACCAAGTTAAATGTGATTCCAGACCCCACAAGATCAGCTATTACTTCACAACAATTTACATTCAATTTCTGAAGAGAACAGGGTCCTTAGATTTAAAAAAATGTTTTCACTGCATCTCAGTGGAAATGTGAATCCATGAAAGGCCCATTTTCATGAATGACAGCATTTTATATAAATTGAGGCAGTAGCAGTGTTGCAAATCTAGTTTCTCCAAAAGTTTCCCCTCGTCTTCACTGTTGCTTTCCTCTGGAAACGACGAACTTGCCACCGATCTTTTGTAATGACACTAGAGCTCTTGTCCAAGTCTCCTTATTGAAGATAAAAATGACCTTAACATTCCTAAATCCAGTCCACTGGTCTCACTTATTCCAGATTTTTCAGCATCATGTAGTGCAAGTTTGAACACTGCAAAAGAGAATCAAATGGTGCCTCACTTACTTTGTGAAAAAAGATTTCCTTGCCTGTGGAAAGTTCAGAATTTTCTTGGACAGGTAGAGCTTGAGGAGCAGTTACTATTGTCCCTGGATTTGAGGGGCATCTATGTCCCCAGGACCCCAGTGATAATTCAGTACTACTAGCGGCTGTGCATTGCCCCAGGAAACTCTCACGTTTCATTTGACAAACAGAAAATGATAATTTACTCGGAATTCACCACTTGTCACAGTGTGGAAAGCCTAACAAAGGCTCACCTGGGAGGACAGGATAGAAGGAATGCTGAGGAAAAGTAATTCAATATCACAAAGACACCAAAGCCCCATGAAAGGGGGCACTACCGAAACTCATTCATAGAAATCTGACATAGAGTTTATAAAATCATACAAAGTTCTTTTCAAAAAGGATGGGATGTATACATTTATGAGTAACCAAGATATATTGCTTTAAATGTTATAAATCTCAACTTTTCTTCAATACTAATTAAATATAAGGACAATTCAGGTAAAACAATGCAGTAACCGTCACCACACCATCATCCCTGAGGTGATCTTGAGGCTGAATTTCTTCACTGAAAGCAAGAGGAGAAGCAATCCTGCTCAGCTCCGACTGTGTAGAGAAGTCTCAAGTAAGAGCTTATCTCCCGAGGAAAATGCAGTTAATTTGGTTTCTGGAATAAAGTGGTTCTCAGTGCAGAAGTTCTAGTCTCTGCTCTCGGTGCATGAGACCACATGCTTGCTTCTATGGGCAATAAATCAACACTCGGGAACAAACAAGTGAGCTCACATGCACAGACCTTCACTGAACAAGTAGGTGGAAGTTTGTATCATGACAGGATGCTTTGAGCCCCACAAACTGTTGCAGAATAGGACTCATTTGTAGAAAGCCTGGAAAGTTGCAATACATATGGGAAAAATGGGTTCTTCATTTTCACAAGCTAGTTAGCATGTAGAATGTCTCTCTCTTGTCCAAGCAGTTTAACATATTCTCTGTAGTTTTCAGAAGCTATCAGCACTAAGCTGGAAACTAAAGTGAGAAGCAGGTCAGTGGTTCCTTTATTTAAGGAAAAATATTAATAACAGGGAATGGATCAACAGGTCCCATTTCTTCTTACCAAGGAAGATGCATATCCTCCACAGAGGACTGTGTCATTTACAGGCTGCATCAGCCCTCAGCAGGCTTAGTAGGATGCTTTCCAGTGAGATTTTAACGATGTCTTCCATTCAGTTCAGTTCAGTCGCTCAGTCGTGACCTACTCTTTGCGACCCCATGAATTGCAGCACGCTAGGCCTCCCTGTCCATCACCAACTCTCGGAGGAACTTTTAAAAACTGTTCGTTTTTATATATTTATTTGGTTGTGCCAGGCCTTAGCTGTGGCATGTGAAACCAGTTCCCTGACCAGGGATGGAACCCAAGCCCCCTGCATTGGGAGCTCGGAATCTTAGCCACTGGACCACCAGGAAGATGCTTAAAGATGATCTGGGGACAAAAAACCAAAAAACCCCCAACAAACGACAACAGCAACAACAAAACCCTTTTTTGCGCCAATAACAATGTCGCTCGCCCTCTGCTGGCCACCGGGCCCAGAACCGGACAGCGGCTGGAGAAGCTTGCGGAGCCGCGCCCGCCGCGGACAGAGGGAAAAGATGCGGCGATGGCGCGAAGGGGCTTCAGAGCACGAAGGAGAGACGCCAGAGCTGCCGCTGGGGAGGCGGTGCGAGCGGAAACCTGGAGCACTAACGGGAGAGACGCAGCCCCCCGACCGAGCCCTCCGGGCCCCCGGCGTCCTGGCCCCGGGACCCGGGGAGCCCAGAAGCAGGGCGGACGCCTTCTGGTTCTTGGGAGGTCGGCGGCTGGCGGGGCCGGGGTGTGCGGAGGGGATCATGGAACTTCTTTTAGAGGATGAAGTTGCAGATGGTCAGGCTTCCCAGCTCCTTCTGTCAGGCCAAATGCCCTGGATCCTAGGAGGGAGGTGATGGTGAGATGGGGTACCCAGGGCATCTTTCAGGGCAGCACTGGGTAAATGTGCACCGTGGAAAATGTCCGCGGCACATTTTTAATGGGATTCCCCCCCCCCCCGCCATTGAGTTGTATACTTCCTTAGATCTCAGTAACGCTTTATTGTGACTGTGCTGCTAAGTACAGTTATCATCTTGATTTTACATTCTTTCATCAGCCTTTTTGGAGAAGGAAATGGCAGCCCACTCCAGTATTCTTGCCTGGAGAATCCCACGGACAAATGAGGCTGGTGGGCTCCAGTCCATGGGGTCGCAAAGAGTCGGACACGACTGAGCGACTCACACACACACACACACAAATTGAGTTGTATGGGTTTTTAAATATATTTTGGATATTAACCCCTTTATCAGATGCATGATTTGCAAGTATTTTCTCCCATTCGGTAGGTTGCATTTTTGGTAGGTTTCCTTTGCTGTGCAAGAATTTTTTACTTTGATGTAGTTCTACTTTTATTTTATTTTTATTGCTAGTTTATTTATTGCTATTTTTATTGTAGTTTATTTTTATTGCTTTTGGGGTCAGATTTTTAAAAATCATCAAGACCTATATCAAGAAGCTTAACACCTATGTTGACTTCTAGAAGTCTGTGGTTTCAGGTCTTGCATTCAAGTCTTCAACCCATTTTAAGTTAATTTTTGTGAATATTGTTATTATTGATAGTTGTCTAATTTCATTCTTTTGCGTGTGTCTGCCCAGTTCTCCAGACACCATTTACTGAAGAGATTGTCCTTTCCTCATTGTGTACTGGCTCCTTTGTTTTAAACTAAATGACTGCAGCCATGAAATTAAAAAGACGCTTGCTCCTTGGAAGAAAAGCGATGACCAACCTAGACAGCACATTAAAAAGCAGAGACATTACTTTGCCGACAAAGGTCCGTATAGTCACAGCTATGTTTTTTCCAGTAGTCATGTATGGATATGAGAGTTGGACCATAAAGAAAGCTGAGTGTTGAAGAATTGATGCTTTTGAACTATGGTGTTGGAGAAGACTTGTGAGTCCCTTGGACTGCAAGGAGATCAAACCAGTCAATCCTAAGGGAGATCAGTCCTGAATATTCACTGGAAGGACTGGTGCTGAAGCTATAGCTCCAATACTTTGGCCACCTGATGTGAAGAATTGACTCATTGGAAAAGACCCTGATGATGGGAAAGATTGAGGGCGGGAGAAGAAGGGGATGACAGAGGATGAGATGGTTGGATGGCATCACTGACTCGATGGACATGAATTTGAGCAAGCTCTGGGAGTTGGTGATGGACAGGGAAGCCTGTTGTGCTGCAGTCCATGGGGTTGCAGACAGACACAACTGAGCGACTGAACCGAACTGAATGGACCAAATATATGTGAATGTATTCCTGGGCTCTCTATTGTGTTCCATTGTTCAGTTTTATACTAATTCTATGCTGATTACCACAGCTTTGTAATGTGGTTTGAAATAAAGTCTGGAGTCTATTGCTCTTCCTGCAACCTTCCATACTTCATGGGCTTCCCAGGTGGTGCTAGTGGTAAAGAACCCCTCTGCCAGTGCGGGAGATGTAAGAGGCACAAGTTTGAACCCTAGGTTGGGAAGATCTCTTAGAGGAGAGCATGGCAACCTACTCCAGTATTCTTGCCTGGAGAATGACATGGACAGAGGAGTCTGGAAGGCTACAGTCCACAGAGTTGCAGTGTCAGACATGACTGAAGCAACTTAGCACGCATGCACATACTTTGTAATGTTTCACTTCACAAAATGTTAAGAATGAAAGGGTCTTTAGGGACTAACCAGCCAATTTCAGCCTCCATTGACCATAAATACAAATAATCAGATTCAGATCAGTCGCTCAGTCATGTCCGACTCTTTGCGACCCCATGAATCACAGCACACCAGGCCTCCCTGTCCATCACCAACTCCCGGAGTTCACTCAAACTCACGTCCATCAAGTCGGTGATGCCATCCAGCCATCTCATCCTCTGTCGTCCCCTTCTCCTCCTGCCCCCAATCCCTCCCAGCATCAGAGTCTTTTCCAATGAGTCAACTCTTCGCATGAAGTGGCCAAAGTATTGGAGTTTCAGCNCCAGCCATCTCATCCTCTGTCATCCCCTTCTCCTCCTGCCCCCAATCCCTCCCAGCATCAGAGTCTTTTCCAATGAGTCAACTCTTCGCATGAAGTGGCCAAAGTATTGGAGTTTCAGCTTTAGTATCATTCCTTCCAAAGAAATCCCAGGGCTGATCTTCGGAATGGACTGGTTGGATTTCCTTGCAGTCCAAGAGACTCTCAAGAGTCTTCAACACCACAGTTCAAAAGCATCAATTCTTCGGCACTCAGCTTTCTTCAGTCCAACTCTCACTCCATACATGACCACAGGAAAAACCACAGCCTTGACTAGACGGACCTTTGTTGGCAAAATAATGTCTCTGCTTTTCAATATGGTATCTAGGTTGGTCATAACTTTTCTTCCAAGGAGTAAGCGTCTTTTAATTTCAAGGCTGCAATCACCATCTGCAGTGATTTTGGAGCCCAAATAAATAAAGCCTGACATTGTTTCCACTGTTTCCCCATCTATTTCCCATGAAGTGATGGGACTGGATGCCATGATCTTCGTTTTCTGAATGTTGAGCTTTAAGCCAACTTTTTCCACTCTCAAGAGGCTTTTTAGTTCCTCTTCACTTTCTGCCATAAGGGTGGTGTCATCTGCATATCTGAGGTTATTGTTATCATAATGCAAATACAGCCAGTCCCCTACGTACAAACCTTTAAGTTTTGAATTTTCAAAGATGAAAACCTGCCTTCCATCATGGTCAGGCTTTAGTGAAATTGCAGCTCATCCTGTCTCCTATTGTTGACCCTTCAGCTCTGCCGTCTCCCACCTTTTCTCCCTCCTTGTTGGTAAACTCCCTGCCTTCTCACTTGATGCCAGCCCCTGTATGTATGCCAGCTGTTGTCCTGTACTGCTGTACTTTTCAAAGAACTGTAAGATTAAAAATGTTTTATCTTTTGTGTTTGTTTTTTTCATGTATTATTTGTGTGGTATTATAAACCTATTACTGTACAGTACTATATAGCCGATTAAGTTAGTTGGGCATCTGGGCTAACTTTGTTGGACTTCTGAATGTGGTCAGAACATGAACAGAACTTGTGTGTAGACTTACTGTAGTCTGAGGAGTGCATCTTTCCCAGCCAAGGTCACCTGCTAAGGCCTCCTCACGTCCAGTCCAGACATTGGTTCCCTTCTAATTTACACTTTTGTAAATATCACTTGTCCTATATGTTCAGAAGCATTTACAGGGTTTACACAAAAGCATAAGGAGGAGAGAGCAGCTGGTAGATTCCAGTGGCTTATCTTCATGGAACGTAGGAGCAGGGAGCCTTAATCTAAATGGAAAGTTTGTTAGCAGCACCCCTAAGAGCCCTGCCGTTAAACAGCCCATGTTCAGTTCTGAGAAGGGGCCCTTTCGCAGCAGGGAACCTTGATGTCCTGGAATCCCAGGCCCATAGCGCAGGTCCCTTCCCCCACATCTGACACCACCAGTGCTTGAAGGATGCTGTTACATTTTCTCTCTGCAGGGTCCCCAAGGAACCTCCTGAGATGTGGCCTCATCCTGGGTTCCCACACTTTGCACTCTTTTTGTGTAGGTGCTAGTTCAGGAGGCGGCCCACGCCAGCTCCCTCCACTGAGACAGAAAGGCTCACCAACAGCTAGGGGCCGGGCGGTAGACAGAAGCATCCTGGGGCCGGGCCGGGCCATGAGGCACACGGATTCGATTCCCTGACCAGGGATCGAACTTAAGCCCCCTGCCTCAGCAGCTTGGTGTTTTAACAACACAAGAATGCCAGGAGTCTGTTTGTAAACTTTCCTGTGTTTTCCAGAGCTGGGTCTCCAGTACTGCACAAGCTTGCTTCTGGTTGTGCAAGCGGGGGCTAGTCCCTGATTGTGGCACAGGCTTCTCACTGTGGTGGAGTCTCTCGCTGCAGAGCACGGGCTCCAGGGCGCGTGGGTTCAGCCGTGGCCCGAGGGCTGTGCAGCTCTTGGGCTTAGCTGTCCTGTGGCATGTGGGATCTTCCTATATCAGGGATCGAAAAACCCTGTGTCTCCTGCACCGGCAGGCTGATTCGTTGCCACTGAGCCACCAGGGAAGCCTCCTTCACAGGTTCTGTTTGGAAACCTCTTGTAAATCCAGGAGACTTGATGGGTCAAGAAAAGGCCAGTTGTGTTCTAAGTGACTGGGACAAGGCACTCTTTGCTTATCTCACTGTTTATTGTTTTGCCCCCAAACCCTGAACCCTCAGCTGTGTTCAGCAGGGAAAGGTGATGCTTTGTCTTGGATAGACACAGTGCTGCCATTTGATTTTCATATACAAACGAAAGATCAGCATCAACTGACTTAGAACGGATGTGTGTCTGAGGTACAGGAGTGACATAAGTCCCTGTTACTCAACATGGACCACAGACCAGCAGCATCAGTGTTGCCTATGGGCCCCAACCCCGGGCCCACTGAGCCAGAGCTGCACTTCAGAGATGTGTCTGCAGATCCGTTTGGCAGTGACCCTGCCCTGGGATCATTCAGATAAAAGCAGACCAGCAGGCGAAGCTGAGTAAAGTGGACGGACCAGATGAACTAGGGGTCGGGGGTAGGTGAGAGATGTGTGTCTGAAAACATGGGTGGGCAATGGCTGTTTGCTGGGCCTGCTGATTCAGTTTGAGTGGATTCTCCACTTTGCACACAGCACCTGAGTTACTTGCATGTAATTCACCACGTGATCACTGACTCCGCACGGTGACCGTTTGGAAAAAAGGAAAATTCATGTCTGGCGGTCACTGCTCCCCAGGCTGAGGGCTCCTGGGGAGGTCAGGCATCTGTTCTCATCACTGTGCTTCTTTCTAGAAAGAGCTGAGGATGGAGCATGATGAAGAAATCATTTTCTGGCGTACTTGGGCTAATTAAAAAAAAAATCCACCACCATCCGATCAGTTGCAGAACTCACTTTCAAGAGTTTTCACAATGCCAATTCCATTCTTTATTTCCTCATACCACAAACATTTTACTGCCTTTTTACAACCTGAATTTACATAAGCAAATTGCAAAGGAAAAACAGGCATTCTTTTATCCTCCAAAATGCATGTAAGAAATATAGCACAAACTCTAGTATTTATACATGAACAGGCTTAGCTGAAGCTTTATGGCAATTTCTTAAAATGAGCATGACAGTTTAAATACTTATGCCTGTAAAGGTTTGCATAATCTATTATACATAGTTATTTCAGAAGCAGTTAAGACATTAATCAGAGAAAAACTTCAACAAAAAGCTCTAACAATTGTGTGCAACTTAAATTATTTACAATTAAACATTTAGGGTCCTGATTCACAAAACTTAGTGCATATCATGATTTTTGCAGAGAAGCTAAGTAGTATGCAGAATATTCCTTGGGTAAAATCTAGAATAAATGGCTTTTAGAAGAATGTCTGTAATATGTTTATTGGAAACTAGAGGAAAAGTAACAAAACAAAAACTTCAACAACTGCATTTGATTTGAAAATTTAGGTAGACAGCAGCAATCAGAAAAAACAGGGGCCACAAGAGCAGAGCTGGTGGCATTTTTGATATTAGTTTTGTTATGTACAAGGAGAAAAACAATTCTCCCCATTTTTGTCCTTAAAAAACAAAACAAAACCCAATAATCACTACATGTGAACTCAGAGTCTTTCTTCTTCCAGAGTTGTCTTTAAACTTAACACCAAAATTAGCAAATGTGGATAAAAAGTACCATCAGTTCAGTGGGTTTTGTTTTAGTAGGGAAAGCCTGGGGCAGGGTTACCAAGGGATTAGCTATTCAAATTACGAGAGAACTGTCACAGATAAGGCGTCAGAAACCCAAGCTTCCCCTTGAAGCACTTTGGTGGATTCAAAAGTGATTTTACATATATGCCAAAGGAGATGATGCAAAGAAAATGAGCAGGACAATCTGTTTTCAAGGTAAAGTGACAGAATTTTCAGTGAATCAGGTACCAGGTTAAAGCCTTAAAAAAAAAAAAAAGAAAAGAAAAAAGCCAACATTTACAGTAAACATTTTAAACTCTGGAATGCAGATATAGTACAGTTACCGGTAAGTTACATTTACAAAACTGCTTCAGACAGTAGTTGCTCCAGAGTCAGAATTGAAAAATGTACAAGCCAGCTCATGAGAACCTTAGATACAATGTTATTAAAATACATTGTTAATCATAAAAATACTTTACTATGTACATGTACACTGTATAAACTCTAGGTCTGCTCAATCCCACTTCTGCCAGTGCGGCGCACCATTTCCACCTGCTCCTCACACAATGCACACAGCTGGTCCAGCCACCAGTTCTTCAGCAACGTGGGGAAGGGCTTCTTGTCCTGCAGCGCGTCTAGGTGGAAGAGTCGCTTTTACTTCCACCGTACCTTACTTTCCTAAATGCTGGTCCGAGTAACTCTGGGCACTCACATGATTCATTTGCGATTTGATTACACTTTAGCAAAAGGCTATAGTTCATCTGGTCAGTTATTACACTGTCCTGCTTGTAGTCGGGATGCTTTGCGATAAACTCCCTCATCCATTTGGCAACTGTCATTAATTCTCCTGGCGGGGGGAAAATAATTTTTTTAATGACAACTTAGTATTTTTTATTTGTTGGGTTTGCATTTTATCTTTAGAAAGGCGACATTTAGCGCCTGGACAACACAACCCTGAAGAAGAATCAAGAGTGGCGTTTGGGCCAAGCCACAGGGCAGGGGCTGGGAACAAGATGTTTTTCACCTTGTCTGAAGAACTCCTCCTGGGAAGGGTTTCACGCTGCAGGCAGGAGCAAGAACACACATGTCCTGCTGCTATGAGGCCTGTTAGGTGCCAGCCATATGGGGACGCCACCCGCTCTAAGACACAGGAGCCAGCGCGTGTTGACTAGCCCGTGTCCTCCCGTCCAGCCAGACCTGCCCGTATCCGTGTCAGAGACTGCCCTGGGTGGGGGGCTCTGGGCTCCCCAGAGCAACCCGATCCAAGAGGGACGCAGAACAGTACGTAGATGCACTCAGAGAGAAACCCGCGGAGACAGCACCTAAGGGGTTGTCCTCTTGGCTCTGGAAACCTTACGGAAGCCTCGAGTGAAACATACAAGCCACTGTCCTCTTAGTCACAGCTTGGGATCTCAAAGCTGGGAAAGCAGGGGTCCCCGGGCGCCTCGACAAGGAGACAGGCGAGAGGGCCTGAGTCCGAGCTGTGTGCTTGGTTGGTTCACCTTGGACCTGGCTTAGACTGAGTCCAAGGTGCTGCAGAACACACACAGTTGGGCAATACTGGCAAACTCCACGCACAGTATTTCATCGCCTGAAATGCCATTGGGTTAAAGACTCAACATTGGTTTATGAGCCAGTAAGAGAAAAAGCGCTGCTGATTCTCTTTCACAGGAGACTGTGAAAGACAACAAGGTGTATGTAACCGCAGGGATGGTACTACCCAGAAAGTGCAGTGATCAGGACGCTGTATACTTTAAGAAAAGACCACTTTAAAAACAGTATTTTAAGACTGTGAGGTTCTGCCTATGCTAAGAGCTTCTTTTTTAAAGCACAAAGGAAAGCGGAGGCTGCCGTACCGGATGCTCTCTTCTTGATGAGCCGCAGGTAGTTCAGGATGCTGCACCTGGTATCCACGTCCACTTCCATGCTCTCCAGGTAAGAGTTCAGGATGGGGATCAGCCCAGGGAACACGCCTTCCTGCGAGGAGCAGCGAGCAGTCAGGCAGGGGCGCCCTGGGCGGGGCTCTGGGCAGGCGGGCGGGGCACAGGCCAAGGCGGGCCCTACCTTGCCGTTGATGATGGTGTTGATGGTCATGAGCGCGTACTCCTCGGCCGCTGGCTCCGCCCTGCCCGCGGCCGTGCCACAGCCGTCCACCACAGCGTTGCCACCTGCTGGAGGGGCGCGGGGCGCGTTAGCAACTGGTGCAGCCTCCGGGGACCCCAGAAATGCAAGAAGAGGCGGTACCTTTGCAAATGTCTTTTCTGAAGTAAAACAGCTCCTGCAGGACGGCGTCTCGCTTCTGGGCGACCTTCATGTTCTCATCAACCTGAGGAGGAAAACCATCGTGGCCTCGTCAGAATGTTCCCGAAGTCGGAACACTCGTGATCCCATGTGGGTGGGGCCGCTGGCCTCTGCAGTGGGGACCCACCTGTGACGAACCCTCCCATCCCCAGCGCTGGTTGGGGCCAGGGAGGCCGCACGCTCACGTGGAGTCGTGTTTTTCAACCCCAGCTTGGGACGTGCTTTTCGATAACGGGGCAACTTGAAGAGACACGCACCTTAGAAATCCATGTGAAACTTTCATGCGCGGAGGCTGCCTGGGAAAACTGGGGNAACAGCTCCTGCAGGACGGCGTCTCGCTTCTGGGCGACCTTCATGTTCTCATCAACCTGAGGAGGAAAACCATCGTGGCCACGTCAGAATGTTCCCGAAGTCGGAACACTCGTGATCCCATGTGGGTGGGGCTGCTGGCCTCTGCAGTGGGGACCCACCTGTGACGAACCCTCCCATCCCCAGCGCTGGTTGGGGCCAGAGAGGCCGCACGCTCACGTGGAGTCGTGTTTTTCAACCCCAGCTTGGGACGTGCTTTTCGATAACGGGGCAGCTTGAAGAGACACGCACCTTAGAAATCCATGTGAAACTTTCACGCGTGGAGGCTGCCTGGGAAAACTGGGGGGAATGTATGGTGCTGGGGAGGCACGGAGCGTCCTGGCTCACAGGCGGAGGCATGGAGGGAGGCGCAGGGGCCCTGCTGCCTTGAGGGGTGGGGGGCCCTCTGTCCTCCCTGCCCCCAGGGCTTTGCTGCCTCACCCGACCACCTGGCAGTGGGCAGGTCACCCACTCCCTCAGGAGCCCCCAGCTCCCTCTTAGTGAATTCTTCATTTATTTGGATCAACATAATGAAATCTTACGGGACACGCCAATATACAAAACGGAAGTTAAGTCAGAGGTCACACTGGAAGGGATGGCTGAGACAAAGTCCTGGATCAGCTTTGCCCTTCACACCCATTAATTCCTACAGTTATTTTTTTAAAAAGGTACATATGACCTTTGGATTAATGTAGTTTTAGGAACATGTTCAAATAATAATCCTCATATGTCTGGCTTCAATCCTAATCACTTGTATTTTTCTTAGTCTTGACAAAAAGTCACAAAGATCAATAGCTGTAACTTCTGCTTTTATAAATTCCTTTTTCAGTCTATTTTTACTACTGCTCTTTAGACTCTGAATTTGACTACTTAGGTTTATTTTTAATCTTTCTGTTAAAGCATTTAAAGCTATGGTTTTCCCTTGAGACCAGCTTGCCTGCCTCATTTTCCTATACAATCTACAGCTCTAATTTTGATTTAATCTAGAACCTATTAGGAAAACAATTTAAAATTTCCAACGGTTAAACTTTTCCTGAACATTTTCTTGATGAGTTTTGGCGGAAATGTGACTTACTGCATGCTGTCTAGTTTTGAGAAGTGAAAATTTTCCTCGATTAATTTTTGATATTCTTCCTCAGGGCATTCAAAAGGCACGTGTGGGATGAGATCTGTGATACAAGTGACACAGCCAGGCTTGTTAGCCATGTTGTCTCCTCCGCTGTGGCTTTTCTCGTCCTCTGAGTGTGCGGCCTGTCAGTTTCTGAGTAACAGGACGGGCGCTCTGGTAAGCGGTCTGCTCCACTGGCCCGACGCGGCTCAGGACAGCCCGTGCGGGCCCCCTACACCTGCACACCGAGGCGCCGAGAGGACACCAACCGTCCAGGTGAAGAGGCTGGTGCAGGCCAACTGAGTGTTCACCCGGACCAGCATCTTACCCACTGCACTACAGTGCCCTTAAATTCGTTTATGCTCTTGAGAAGCTATGCTTTCTGGATGATAAAAAAAAAAAAAAAATCATGTCTCTAATGATCTTGGATGAGCAAGGGGATAAACTTGCTTTCTGCATCTCATTTAAGACTTTCTCACATTTCTCTGTTACAACTTTGCCATTCCTGTACTCTTTGTAAAAGGTCATTAAGGAGCTCTTTTCTATCAACATCTGTCCATGTTTTAGGTGTATCTTATGCAAATCACACTGCCCTTTTAGATCACCGCTTTCGGCATTTGAATAGGAGAACACAGTCTATTCAAATTTGTCTTCATCTTATGTTCCCCACTGTGTGCTCTCCTGGGCATACTGTCTTCCCATGCCCAAGGCCGAGACCCACTGCTGTGGCTCTGAAGTTTCTTTGTTCTCTCCCCACCCCCTTTAGCTAGGAGATTAGAGGCAACAAATCCTATTTCTAAGCATTAAGTGTTTCTTCTTACTTTGAGACAGTTCAGTTCAGTTGCTCAGTCGTGTCCGACTTTTTGCAACCCCATGAACCTCAGCATGCCAGGCTTCCCTTTCCATCACCAACTCCTGAAGGTTACTCAAACTCACGTCCATCAAGTCGGTGATGCCATCCGACCATCTCATCCTCTGTCATCCCCTTCTCCTTCTGCCCTCAATCTTTCCCAGCATCAGGGTCTTTTCCAATGAGTCATCTCTTTGCGTGAGGAGGCCAAAGTATTGGAGTTTCAACTTCAGCATCAGTCCTTCCAATGAACACCCAGGGCTGATCTCCTTTAGGATGGACTGGTTGGATCTCCTTGCAGTCCAAGGGACTCTCAAGAGTCTTCTCCAACACCACATTTGAAAAGCATCAATTCTTCTGAGCTCAGTTTTCTTCACAGTCCAACTCTCACATCCATATATGACCACTGGAAAAACCATAGCCTTGACTAGACAGACAAGTAGTTTTGAAATTCTTTCTCCAGATGTCAGCCATTAAGAAGCATCTAATATTCCCCTCCTTCCACTGACCCCTTGCTAGATAAGATTTCTGTCTGACTTTGAGCCCTAACTTCATCTTTTTTGTTATAATCACTTGGAATTTAAAGACTAGCTTGGCTGCCAGAGACATCCATGGTTCTAGTTCTTTACCTTCAGGATTCTGGAGACTTCTCTCCATCTCTTCCAGCATTTAATATTGCAGATGAGAAATGAGACCAACTGATTTTTCTTCTTTTTGGCAGAAAGCTAAGTAGCCTAATTTCCTCTCCTTTCTGGACAGCTGATCTTTGCTTTGAGATTCTTCCTAGATTTTGGTTCTTCTTTACCTATTTCTGTCTCATACTTAATGGACTCTTACTCAGGGAAAATTATATTCATTTATTTTCTTTATTGTATCTCACATCTCTTTTGTGTAGACTACTGTCTTCTTCTAATTATTAGACAAACAACTGAACTTTTCAAAGAATTTCTCTCTTGCTTTTCCCATGAGTTCCGTTTCTCTGCTGTCCTACAGGGATGAACTCAGCTTGGTTCCCCAAATCAGTGACTTTGACCTTCAACCACATCTGCTTACTGGGGAGTATACTGAGCTTTAAAGTGTGGCTACCACATTGTATCTGAGAACTCCTCTGCTCTCCAAATGCTCTGATCCACAGGGCTTGTTTATTTTAGATGTGACTCTTCTCTAGAATGTCTTCAAGGGCATTAGTGAGAATTTAAAATATTCTTTCCAGTTTCCAAATTAACCGTGTTCGACTGAGGATAACAGACTCTGGGGCCCATGGGCTCTTCTCTTTAAGGCTATTAAAAGTTTTCAAGTTTCTCCTGCCTTTCAGATATCTATACCTGATCCTGGAACAATGCGTGTCCCCTAGATGAAGATGGTCTCCAGCAGTGAACATCACAGTACTCCACGATCTGCTGCTGGTCGAACTCTCGGATGAACTGACTGTAAGTTACGTGTATAGTTTTCTGACTGTGTGAAGGTCAGAGTCCCTAAGGCCTGTGTTGTCCAAGGGTCAAGCGTATTTACATTCATAAGCAAAGGCTTAGACTGGCAGCTCTTAGGGACCCGTGACATGGGCTGATCTCCCCAGGGGGTGCCCCACAAGGCTAACAGGGGCCCGCAGGGTCCTGCAGGTCACCCTGGGCCTAGGTGCAGTGGGCAGGCAGACCACCAGACTTCTTCAGGGTGCATGTATGCGTGCCGGCGGGAGTGGCCCCCCCAGAGGAAGGGGGCAGCGGGGGCAGGCGCTGGCCTGGCGGCTCTGGTCCTCCTCCCACGCTCGCCGGGAGGAGCAGCGTGTCCCGCTGTCTTTGCTCTGGCCTTGAGCCCGGCCGACCCCCACTCTGCCCGGCAGCCTCTCCTGGCCCCTCTCCGTGCCGGGACCCCAAGGCCGCCGTGCTCGCTTGGCTATGCCCCCAAGGTCTGCAGCGTTGCAGCCTCACAACCTGGAGCTATTTCAAGGCCCTGAACAGCTTCCAGAAAGCTCCATCTTGGTTTTAGTTGGGCTGGGGCGGATTCAGATCTCCAGAAACCTCCCCAGCTCNGCCAAAGTATTGGAGTTTCAACTTCAGCATCAGTCCTTCCAATGAACACCCAGGGCTGATCTCCTTTAGGATGGACTGGTTGGATCTCCTTGCAGTCCAAGGGACTCTCAAGAGTCTTCTCCAACACCACATTTGAAAAGCATCAATTCTTCTGAGCTCAGTTTTCTTCACAGTCCAACTCTCACATCCATATATGACCACTGGAAAAACCATAGCCTTGACTAGACAGACAAGTAATTTTGAAATTTTTTCTCCAGATGTCAGCCATTAAGAAGCATCTAATATTCCCCTCCTTCCACTGACCCCTTGCTAGATAAGATTTCTGTCTGACTTTGAGCCCTAACTTCATCTTTTTTGTTATAATCACTTGGAATTTAAAGACTAGCTTGGCTGCCAGAGACATCCATGGTTCTAGTTCTTTACCTTCAGGATTCTGGAGACTTCTCTCCATCTCTTCCAGCATTTAATATTGCAGATGAGAAATGAGACCAACTGATTTTTCTTCTTTTTGGCAGAAAGCTAAGTAGCCTAATTTCCTCTCCTTTCTGGACAGCTGATCTTTGCTTTGAGATTCTTCCTAGATTTTGGTTCTTCTTTACCTATTTCTGTCTCATACTTAATGGACTCTTACTCAGGGAAAATTATATTCATTTATTTTCTTTATTGTATCTCACATCTCTTTTGTGTAGACTACTGTCTTCTTCTAATTATTAGACAAACAACTGAACTTTTCAAAGAATTTCTCTCTTGCTTTTCCCATGAGTTCCGTTTCTCTGCTGTCCTACAGGGATGAACTCAGCTTGGTTCCCCAAATCAGTGACTTTGACCTTCAACCACATCTGCTTACTGGGGAGTATACTGAGCTTTAAAGTGTGGCTACCACATTGTATCTGAGAACTCCTCTGCTCTCCAAATGCTCTGATCCACAGGGCTTGTTTATTTTAGATGTGACTCTTCTCTAGAATGTCTTCAAGGGCATTAGTGAGAATTTAAAATATTCTTTCCAGTTTCCAAATTAACCGTGTTCGACTGAGGATAACAGACTCTGGGGCCCATGGGCTCTTCTCTTTAAGGCTATTAAAAGTTTTCAAGTTTCTCCTGCCTTTCAGATATCTATACCTGATCCTGGAACAATGCGTGTCCCCTAGATGAAGATGGTCTCCAGCAGTGAACATCACAGTACTCCACGATCTGCTGCTGGTCGAACTCTCGGATGAACTGACTGTAAGTTACGTGTATAGTTTTCTGACTGTGTGAAGGTCAGAGTCCCTAAGGCCTGTGTTGTCCAAGGGTCAAGCGTATTTACATTCATAAGCAAAGGCTTAGACTGGCAGCTCTTAGGGACCCGTGACATGGGCTGATCTCCCCAGGGGGTGCCCCACAAGGCTAACAGGGGCCCGCAGGGTCCTGCAGGTCACCCTGGGCCTAGGTGCAGTGGGCAGGCAGACCACCAGACTTCTTCAGGGTGCATGTATGCGTGCCGGCGGGAGTGGCCCCCCCAGAGGAAGGGGGCAGCGGGGGCAGGCGCTGGCCCGGCGGCTCTGGTCCTCCTCCCACGCTCGCTGGGAGGAGCAGCGTGTCCCGCTGTCTTTGCTCTGGCCTTGAGCCCGGCCGACCCCCACTCTGCCCGGCAGCCTCTCCTGGCCCCTCTCCGTGCCGGGACCCCAAGGCCTCCATGCTCGCTTGGCTATGCCCCCAAGGTCTGCAGCGTTGCAGCCTCACAACCTGGAGCTATTTCAAGGCCCTGAACAGCTTCCAGAA
The DNA here is from genome assembly GCA_006410735.1 of Raphicerus campestris. NCBI lineage: Eukaryota > Metazoa > Chordata > Mammalia > Artiodactyla > Bovidae > Raphicerus > Raphicerus campestris. The sequence continues at coordinate 2,630,906 of SJYW01052594.1, forward strand.
AGCTCCATCTTGGTTTTAGTTGGGCTGGGGCGGATTCAGATCTCCAGAAACCTCCCCAGCTCAGCGCCTCTGAGGCACCCCCTCCCTGCACTGAGTAGTCACGCATCCCTTCCTCCCGAGTCTGAGGTTGTGACCAGGCTGGGAGTTGACAGGATGAAACACACTGGGGGGCACCCCCTCCCACCACCATCTTAAATCGAAAGTCTAGAAATTGGCGGTTATTCAAATAAACTCTGAATGTCCTTCAAATGGGCTGAGTAAGGAGCTACCATCAGCACTCCTTTTTCAGGAGTCTCCATCAAAACGGTCCCCAAATCTATAGTATAAGCTTTGGTTTGAAAGGAAAAAAACACAACAGGGTAGAAGGGGAACATTCTTTCTAAGGAGGAACAGGTCTAAGTGAGGTCACAGTTGAAACAAGTATTATATCGAAAGGAGCATCAGATGATAATCCAGATACTCACAGCCAGCCCTACGGTGAACATCGTCCTTACCTTGGACAGCGGGATGAGAAAGTCCAGTTTGTAGGACAGGATCACCCTGGTGAGCAGCACCACGAACACCACATACGCGGAGTTCTCGAAGTCCGTCAGCTGAANAAGGAGGAACAGGTCTAAGTGAGGTCACAGTTGAAACAAGTATTATATCGAAAGGAGCATCAGATGATAATCCAGATACTCACAGCCAGCCCTACGGTGAACATCGTCCTTACCTTGGACAGCGGGATGAGAAAGTCCAGTTTGTAGGACAGGATCACCCTGGTGAGCAGCACCACGAACACCACATACGCGGAGTTCTCAAAGTCCGTCAGCTGAACCTGGACGTGGGGCCAAGATGTCAGGGGCCCACTGTGTCTCCCCGAGGGGCCCTGTGGGTCACAGCGTTCCTGTGCACCTCCTGAGCCCCCACCTGGGGCTGGAAGCCTCTGCCCACAGTCTACTCCCAAAAAGCAGTCCTCCTGAGCCACTGGGCTTGCATGTAACACACAGACACAGACACACACAGACACCCGAGCCTCTGGGGAGGGTACAGGTGGGTGGGTGGCAGTCAGGTGGGAATAGGCTCGACCGAGTTGGTTCCTGCCCGCGGGCTGTGTACCTCCATGGGCCGGAATTCCACTCTCCACCCAATGTCAGAGTTTGGAGGAGGAGGCTTGAATCGCATTGTCTGCCAATTTGTGGACTGAATATTCTGTAATCAAAAAGCAGAGAATAAAACCAGTTTTCCACATATCCAGGAAGATACTAAGATGATTTCATATTTAACATGTGAAGCAGACTATTTACTGTCTATACCCTTCGACCTATAAAGGAAACTGAACAGTGAGCATTTTCCAGAAGTGAGTTGACATGTCAGTGACTCTGAAAGTAGCAGTCATGTTCTTTATTTTTTAAAACATTTGTTGCAGATACCTCAAAGTGGTCGGACTCATTGGCATCATCCAGGTGGATTTTCTCTTCAAACAGAGTCAGCGGGTCTCTGATGAAGAGATGCGCCACGTGCTGGGCCAGCAGGTGGTCGAGGCCTGCGGAGAGGTCACACCAGGCTCACTCCAGAGCTGCTCTCCACGCCCCGGGGATGGCAGACAGCTCGGGGGGTTGAAGAAAGGCAGCTAGGAGCTTAGGAGACGCTGGGTTGTGCAGGATTCTTGTGCCGCCCCGAGTTTATCCTGCAGACCCGAGGGGAGTGTCGGAGTTGTGTTCACCCCTTAAACGATGCCTGTGGGGATCTGAGGGACACAGCTCCAAAGTCAGCTCTTTCCGCTTAAAGTTAAGCTGTCACAGGTATCTGGGACTTGAAGCTTTAGAGCAAACAGCCTCGTAAGAAAAGTTAAGAGACCTCACATTAAAAATAGAAGCCAGATGGGAGTCAGCAAAGGAGTTTGAGACTTTTGAAGAACTAAAGGTTTACAGTCAAATCTACACAAGGGAAACAGAGGCTCACCTTCCTGCAACAGCTGTTCGTAGATTTCTTTGTCTTTTGTCAGGTCAATGTCATTGTATTTTTCACCGCACTCAGATAAGTAACTGTCTATTGAATCGTATCGGGACTTACTGATCCTATAGTGATTGTTCTTCAGTGGCTAAAATTGAAAAAATACAAACAAATGCAATATAAAGTGATGTGGAAATAAACTAATGCCCCAAGTAATTATATTAAAAGGTTATATACTTTATAATTACATAAAACTGTCCAACCTGAACATGAGATCCTGAAAAATAGCTATTAACCCTGAAAGTATCAGAATTAAAAAAAACAACTGGAGACAATTTAATCTGTTCTCAGATCTCAGTTAAATATACATACATATTTCTTTTTTATTTTTATAAGTGGCTCACCATTATTATTAAGACTAGAAAATGCCCATGTTGGGAGCAAAAATATAAACCCACCATGTATTCTTGCCTGGAAAATCCCAGGCACAGAGGAGCCTAGTGGGCTTATATAGAGTCCATGGGGTTGCAAAGAGCTGGACATGACTAAGCCACTAACACTTTCACTTTCATAATGTAAACCAAAAAATTTGGTTTACGCCATTAAAAAACCATTAAAATGTCTACTTTAAAGCTTATTTGTACTTAGCGTGGTCAACAATTTATGAACAATTATATAAAGACCAGAGCAGCCCTGGTCGAGAGCACGAGAAGCCCCTGTGAGGACTCCTTTACTAGCACGCACGTCTGCATCTCAGTTCTGGACTTTCTTTACTCACTGGGTCTGGGGGTGGGCAGGGCTGGGTAACTATTTTTAAAGAGCTCTATAGGCGGTTCTGATGCACACTCTTGGTTGGAGAGATGCAGGATCAGAGTTCAACATGCAAACAAGAGTCACAAACCTACACTTCTTAGGCAAAACTCACCCTTTATAAGGGGCCAAGGAATCTGACAACAGATTGCGCTTTCCCCAGCAGAGAAAGCACCATAGGCAAAGCACTCATGTGGCGCCAAAAGCTTTCTGGTAAAAACAGCCATCAGCACTGACCCCCAAACAAAGAAAAATGCTCTATTAATTTTAGAGGGCAAAACAAACACAGATTGCAACAAATGATGGAAATTAACTTGGCACTGCCCCTCCCTGCCAACCAAATCACATTTCCCACATTCTCACCCCAAACACACCACGAAGCCAAAGACTGGCTCATAAGCTGTCAGCTTCTTCCCGTGTGTGACTAACCCACTCAGGATGAAAACGGTTCAAGGGAGACTTCAACACTGTGAGTGGCGACAAGCCCCCCACTTCACCTGCCGGATTCAAAAGGCTGGTAAGGAAAAGCGTGCCCACCTCCAGTCCTCTCTCCTCCCGAGTTCTATCATCTACAGACGCGGAAATCACGCCCCAGCGACAATCAATGTCTGACACATAGCCTCGGTAAAAAGGCGACGCAGCACTCAAAGCCATCTAGGAACAAACAGAAGTCAGCACCTGCAAGGTCAAAGTGTCACCAACACGCTGAAGAAGGCTCCATGCAGTTATCCCCGGTCTAGAAGCACCAGCTTACGCCACCCCTGCGGGCTCTACCACAGGCACTGTGCCTGCCTGCTCCTGGGGAAGGACGGCGGGAGAGACTCCAGCCCTGGCCTCTGCTTCCTTGAATCATCCTCTCTAGACGGTGAGGACAGGTGGGATGAGAGAAGGAAAACAGCTACGCTTGAACTTAATGTTTAACACATAAATGACTTGCTAGCTAAACTCTTCCGCTTAGACGCTTATCCATGAGCTCTCCATCTGCATACTAGTTGTATTAGTTCAGTTCTAAATGAAGTCTTAACTGGATTTAAATGGCACATGGTCAGCAAATTTTGCACATGCAGTCTTTATCTGATACAAAAGAGTAGTTAAAATTAGGGGTGATTTCTACTTACGACAATTGGGCAGATGGTAGCCAACTGATCATAAAGGTATCTGGCCTCAGATATGCTGCATGCTTGGAATGTTACCTGTTTAAGAATCACAGATTATTAAAGAATAATACAAAATCATCACCATCTTCCTCAAGGAGCCAGTCTGAGAAGGAAGGTCGTTGCTCATGGCATGTGAGGTCATTCCACTGATCCCATCACTGAAGCCAGTTTTAAAAGCTGTCTCAGACGAACTTGTCTAGAATATAGTGTTAATCATGTTTGCATGGGATATAAATAACCATGTTCTGATGTTAAGTAAGATTAAGAAGTTAGGAAAGAAAAACAGGACCTATACTAACAGTGAAGCTCAGCCAGGCACTTCTCCTTAGGGCTGGCCATCCATGTGTGGTCGGCTGCAGGCTTATATACATTTTGGTACAAAAGGAGAATCTGGAGATGTGAATGATAGACTTCAAAGCTCCCCACTGTGGCACAACGGGTAATAGCTTGGAAGGGGGCAGGAGGAGAAGGCAGTTTAAACACTCTGACTGCCCAGGAAGAACTGCAGGATGGTGGAGGAGGCAGAGAAGAGCCACGGCGGGCCCAGAGACCGGTGGGCACAGACCAGAGAGAGCAGACCTGGGTCTGGGCCCGGGCGATCCTTGGGCAGGTGGGGAGCTGCAGCACCAGGACATGACGGGCTTCCTGAGCCGCGGAAGAGACCAAGAGGCCCTATAAGCACGCTCTCTTCTCAGGTTTTTGACTGGTGTCTCTTAGACGGTCTAGTACACACTACATTTACAGGCAAATTCTGGAAAAGTCAACCCTAGAAAATATGCTTAAGAAAACTGGCAGCTGGAATTCAATAACCAAGTTACAACACTGATACAGCTTAGAGCTTAGTTATTTTCAGTACATTTAAGAGCTAGCTTCCTTAACCCAGGATCGAGAGAGCCACAGCCAAACCAAACAGGACGTCACTGCCATTAATGATGGGAAAGGAAAAAAGAATTCTAACACCTTAAAAAGGTATGAATATAATGAATGGTTTTGGCTTCTGGTATCCTTTCAAAGTAAAGAAGAGAAGCAATTTCCCCTCAGGAAAATGAGGAGGGGGAAAAAAGAAGAAACACTGATTTTAGGAAACGAAATACCTAACATCTGTCTAGTACCCAGTGTTGAAATCACAGAATTTTCTTGGGGGAGGGAGGGTAGGAAGGGAGTCTATCATAACATGCATGAACTTATTAAATGATTCCTGAAAAGTCCTCCAAGAGTCAAAAATTTGAATATGGTTAAAACACTTTTTGTTCTGTATAGTGAGTTGCTCAAAAGCCTTAAAACAATACTTTGAAGTCATTTTGTCCTGCCTTCTTGTAATGGGTAGTGTCTAGAGTTCCACTTAAAAGATAACAGAGAGACTTCTGTGGAGACTGGTGGAATCTGTCTCATTCTCCACTTACTCACAGTAGCTGGGCTAAAGACTTTAAAGAGTAGTATTGAAAGTGGGGTGGCTGGATATGCCATTTAGAAAAAGAAAACAATGTTAAAACCACGGCAAAGCTTAAACTGGATGGAAAACTGTATCTACAAGCAATAAAAACGCAAACTACCTCCATTAGGACACATTTGTTTGTATAAACACTGTATCAGGGGAAAGAATGATCCCTTTGGAATGGGGCGACAGTGCGTCTTCGGCAAAACACCGTGGTTTAATAGTAAACCGAAGAAAAAAGGCAACTGGCACTCCAACAGCACTGCTGCGATTTGTTAAGTTCTAGAGTTTAATGGCTCTCCTCAGAAATATTTGTAATTAAGATAGTTAAGTAGATATGCAGTTAAAAGTCAAAAGGTCTCCTTTTTTATGCAGTGTACCCAGCTGGAAGGAAACTCATGGCCTAGGTTTGTTTGGCAGACACTTTATACCACTTACATCAGTAAGTCGCGGAAAGTGGGGGGAATGGGATCCTCGGCCACGGTTAAACACACTTAGCATGGATACATCTGAGTCTGACATTCAATTCTGATTATACAAAGCTGGAAAAATGAACACATCTGAGATCCAAGTGCAGGAAGGGGTGCCTCTGTGCGAAGCTGCCTGAGGTGGAGGGACACGGAGTCATCAGCTGTGTGTGCAGAGCAGCGCCACCCCACGTGGGGCCAGGCGTCACGGTGCTCCAGCCAGCCGAGTCATTGGAACTAGGAAAAAAGTCTCCTTAAGTAATAACGAGGCCCTCCTTTTATCGGAGATTTTTTATCGGAGATTTTGAAACATCTAGTTTTGAGCCACTCCTACTTCTAACATTTTCTTTTTTTTAATTTGTATTTACTTATTTTTGGCTGCACTGGGCCTTTGCTGCTGTGAGTGGGCTTTTCACAGCAGCAGCTTCTTGTGTGGAGCACAGGCTCAGCGGCCCTGAGGCATGCGGAATCTTCCTGGGCTAGGATCGAACCTGTGTCCTCTTGCACTGGCAGGCGAATTCTTAACCTGGTCTTTAACCTTAAGGTGGTCTTTTCCTGGACCACCAGGAAGGTCCCAACACGATTTTAAACAAACTAAACATTGAAACCAGTATGGCTGTTAATAAAAGCAAAAGAATATGAGCTGAGTCAGACTTAGAAAGGGCCTTAATATAAACTCTTCTTTGAACTGCTGAGAAAACTGAGGCCAAAAGGGAAAGCAGTTAGCCAAGTACCTGAGAGATGACAGCTGAAGCCTGGATGCAGGCTGGTGGGCAGCCTGAGGGGTCCCCCAACAGATCGCCTATGGGATGGGGACGCATCACTGCCGCAGGCACCAGCAATCAGATTAGACCCCGGGTGGGGGGAGGGGGGCAGTTTAATCATGTCATTAAAAGAGAGGCTATTCTATGTCCTGTGAAACAGCCAGGGGCAAGGCAAACTGGGGCTGTTAAATATTTATTTTTTTTATACCACTATACAGACTTACAGGAAGATAGATTGTTTAAAGTCCAAACAATCCTTCCCTTGGACCACAAACTCACTGGGGTGCATCCAGGGTTCATTTTCAGAAACAGATTTGAGCAGTGTTTACCATCTCAAAGCTAGACCATCACTAGATGGCAGCAGAAATTAGGCACAGAAAGAACCGAGACAGTGGCCCTGGAACATTCCACATTTTAAGTTCACGAGCAACTATGTCTTTGCAGTGAACTGAAGATTTTGCAAATTCTGTTCAGTGATATCTTCCAATGAATTTACTAACATAACTTCAGTGGTTTTCAGAAAGATGTTACTAGTTCCATAATATTTCAACCTGATGAAAATTTTAAAAACGAAACTCGTGCAACTCAAGAAAAGAAGGTAAATCAAGAGAAGTGGAGGCGGAAGCACCTCTCTGGGTCTTCGCACAATACCTGCAGGCAGCAGTTGCCCATCCCGAAGCCCATGGCGTCCATGTAAATGTGGTCGGGCTTCGAGGCCTTCGCGGCCTCCTCATCCTCAGGGAAAGTCTCTATAAATGGAGCTGGAGTGTTCTTGTCCTTAAAGACTGCAGTAATAGAAACAGAGAGAAAGAGGAGAGAGCAGGGAGTGAGAGAGAGTCAGCATCAACAGGGGAGCAGGGGCTGCCCCTCCCACCCACGGACTCACTGGGCACGTTGATGACCACTTTCTCGCCCCTCCGGTGCCGGATGTTCCTGGTGAGCGTGCTGAAACAGACAACAAACATCCTGAGCGGGCTGCCCCAAACCCCTCATACAGAAAAAGAATTTGATAATACAGCGCTAGAGGGATGGCTCCTCCCTCAGACAGTCCCCTAAGGCAGCCCTACAGAAAAATCACATGAGGGATTTCCTGCAGCCTCGCCCGCGGGCTCCTGCCTGCGGACGTCACCCTCTCTCCTGTCCAAGTCCCCTCCCCGGCTCCGGGTGACTCCCCAAACCAAGCTCAAGGGTTCAAGGTCTGCTGTGGTCTGGCCTCACGCTATGCTTCTAACATTTTCCATGTTAAGTCCAAAACCTGAGCCAAGTTGAGGTCCTTACGTTCCCCGTGCCTCACAGGACCCCAGTACCTCATCGCTGCCAGCAGCTTAACACCATCTCACGGCCTACCACCTGATCCAGAAGCCCCCAGGCACGCTGTGAGCGCCGAACATGCGGCTAGCAGATTTTTAAGACTTGGTTTAGAAATAAAGTAAAACTTACTAGTAGTTTAAAAATACTGATTGCAAGTTAGATGTGTGTGTGTCATTAGTCACTCAATCGTGTCCAACTCTTTGTGACCCCATGGACTGTAGCCCACCAGGCTCCTCTGTCCATGGGATTCTCCAGGCAAGAATGCTGGAGTGGGCTGCCATGCCCTCTTCCAGGGGACCTTCCGGACCCAGAGCCAAGCCTGAGTCTCCTGCCATACAGGCAGAGTCCTTACCGTCTGAGCCACCAGGGATGCCCTTAAGTTGGATATAGCTATAAATGTAATTCACTATTTTTTTTTTTAACTTTTTTAACGTGGCTACTAAATTACTATTAAAATGACATATGTGGCTCGCATTATGGTTTTACCAGGCAGGGCTGCTGCCCGCCCAGCATAACGCCACCGCTCTCAGGAGGCCTGCCTTTGACCCGCCCCCGCCCCGGTCAGTCGGGTGTGGCCATCTTTGGACATAATCTACCTTTTCTGACAGCTGACCGTCTCCTCCTTGGCACACTCTAACCCTAATGTTGGAAACTAAGGTTCTGAATCTGCCTCTTCCCCAAAGATTCCACGCATAGCAGGTGTGAAGACGTGTTACAGGAATGAACACTGAGCTGTCACAGGTCCCTAACTCTAGGTCAGGAGCCTGGGTTCAAGATCACAGGGGAGACCCAAAGGTACAAAGCTGAGACCAAACCGGTGTGGGTCCTAAAGCAACCTGAAACCCTGGAATCAAAACTACAGAGCAGAAGGTAGCACGTGCCCATTACACACACAGGCACTGGACATGTTACCTTAGAGTCAAGGTACACGGGCAGGGTGAGGAGACCACAGGCCCTGGAGGTAAAAGGTAAAAACAACGACAAGAAAGCTTCTCCAAACAGGGATTGAAATGAATTTGCAGCTAAGTGAACAACGTTAGGATGACTCGGAAAACAGGCAGATCCGGCCTGGAAACAAGCGGCAAGGGCCTTGCAGTCGCGGGGGAGGGTGTGAGCCGGTGCAGCTGCGCGTCTGCTGGCTTCAGGAAGCGCACACAGGAGGGTGGGGCGGGGGGACACGCTGAGTCAGGGACACTGCACCCCCAAGGCAGGGGCTGGGTGCTGAGTCACGGGCACTCACCTGAAGCGCGGGTGCTTGTTGATGGCTTCATCGGGAAAGAAGAGGGACTTGGAAGCTCCTCCTTCCACCGGGCTGGGTTTGAACTCAGGCAGCGTGAACCCAGGGCAGCCTAATCTACAACAAATTGAAGAACTAAAGAGATAGAATGTGTCTCCAAGGATTAAACACTCGCAAGTGCAACACTGCCTTGTTCAGGGGGGCCCAGGAGTTCTGCCAACCCCCGGGCCCCTTGCAACCAGCCCGCTGCAACCTGTCTAGCTCACCAAGCTCTTCTCTTATGATCGCAGCCTTGGGCTAATTTATCAAAACCCTCTGTCCACCCAGGGTCTACAGGGCGCATGTCACAGCCGCCTCAGGTGTTTTCCCCAGGAGCTTCTTTCTGTCTGAGGCACGCTCCTGTACCTGCTGTCAGCCTTGCACACCCTCACTTCCCGGCAGTGTGGGTGCCCTGGGAAGGGTCTCCTGTTTCCTGCCTCTGCCCAGCACCTCCGAATCCCTCTGGATCAGGCAGGTCCCCCACAGGTGACTCCGTTCGCCCCCAGGTTTCCCCCGGAGGCTGAAATCCAACTCTATTATCTCACTTGACTTAAGAAGCGCTTTAATTCCAACACAGAAACAAAGCTTCGCTTTCATCCCTAAACGTAAAGCTCAAATTCCACAAATTCCACATCACGGGCAGTGACGCCACCAGCTCTCCCAAGTTTAAGGTCACTGTTGAGCATGCTGGGGGCAGGCATGGGANAATATTTAAATAGTAAACAGACTTTATGTGGCATTTACTCTTCCAAGCTCTCACTTATGTATTTATAGAGAGTCAGCATCCTAAGGGGCACCCCTGATTTACAGAAGAGGAAACTGAGGCACAGAGAAGCTAAACCCCTCACCTAAGGGTGCCCAGCTATTGAGTAGAGGGAGCAGGATTTGAACCCAGGCAACTGGGAACCAGAGCCTGAGCCCTAAACTGCTGGGCTCCCTGGACTCCTATACGTGGGAGGAAAGATGTCACTCCGGCGGTCCTAACAGTTTCAGAAACTCGAAAAACAAGGCCCCAGGCCATGAGCTTACTTTGGGTTCGTCCTTTCCCCCTTTTCTTGCAGAGTTTCAAGAAGTTCCTCTCCAGACAGGACCAGTTGGGCTTTTTTCTTTTCATGATCAAAAGACACCAACATGTACTCCACCTATTGAGAATAAAGGAGAGAAAGATGAACATTCCCTCCATCCAGACTCGAGCTTGATGTGACCTTCAGGAGAGAGAGAGAAGCAAGGAGGTTGGGAAGGGTCACAGGTTGCTGAGGAGTCACCCTGGCTTACACAAGGGCGCTTGTATGACGTGAAACCTGGAGAGAGCAGCCAACAGTGGTCTGGCAGGAGGACCAGAGCTCTCACTCAAGTCTGTCTTCTCCTGTTTTACGCAGTCTCTTCTAGAAAGGTCAACATGGTACTTCGAGAGAGANCAAAAGACACCAACATGTACTCCACCTATTGAGAATAAAGGAGAGAAAGATGAACATTCCCTCCATCCAGACTCGAGCTTGATGTGACCTTCAGGAGAGAGAGAGAAGCAAGGAGGTTGGGAAGGGTCACAGGTTGCTGAGGAGTCACCCTGGCTTACACAAGGGCCCTTGTATGACGTGAAACCTGGAGAGAGCAGCCAACAGTGGTCTGGCAGGAGGACCAGAGCTCTCACTCAAGTCTGTCTTCTCCTGTTTTACGCAGTCCCTTCTAGAAAGGTCAACATGGTACTTCGAGAGAGAAGTTTTGAAAATAAGAATCTGTAAACTGTGGCTCCAAGAAGCAGTCGCGTTTTACAATGTATTTTCTCAGTGGGCTTTTTATGAATTTATGAAAGGGGTTACCTGGGCGTACTCATCAAGGTAGATGACCCTTCCTCACTGGTAGTTACTTTATCATCCCACTATAAGCCCTGCTAGTGGACTGTTAAATCATAATCAGACACATCGATATGGAAGTGTTAGCATCAGAGTTTTGGCAATTTCTATTTTAAAAAGTATACATTTCATCATTACTTTTATTTTTTATTAGTTATTTGGCTGCACCGGGTCTTAGTTGTGGCAGGCGGGATCTTTAGTTGGGACATGTGGGATCTAGTTCCCTGACCAGGGATCGAACCCTGGTCCCCCTGCTTGGAAGCACGCACTCTTTGCCACTGGACCGCCAGGGAAGGCGCTCGGCAATTTTGTTTTGGTTTCTCAAGAGTAAATTAAGGCCACTTCCCCACTCTGAACTGACACAGAATTTACAATTCAAGGTGTGCTAGTGCATTTATAACAATACCTGGTGGAATTCTGATAAAAATCAAGAGTGAAATACCAAAGTAAGACTTATCGGGGCTGAGTATAAATAGAACCTGCTTTTGTTTTCCCTGAAATTATGTGCTTTAAGTCATGAGAGCTGGTATTAATCCTGAAGGTTGTGAACCACTATTTACGGTTAAAATAAGACACACAGCATCCATATGTAAGTGAAAAGATTGGAGCTGGATCGTTCAGTGAAACATGTGTGAGAGCACCCTCTGCACAAGGCCCCAGACCTGTGCCACAGGCAGCCAGCTCTCCAGAATTACTTTGTCTGGCTTATCATAAAAGAGGCAAGCAACAATGCACCCATTATCTGCCTTATCCACCTGACATTCTGCATGTAAATCCAGATCCCAGCCTTAAAAACAAACCAAAGCCAGGAAGCCCAGCAGCAGGCCTGGGGTGGGGGTGGGGGTGGGCTGCTCCCCCTGGAGGGGGGCTCTGGCCTGTGCCTAATTCACATGGACCCGCCTCCCCAGCCTTGCAAGGTGCTTGAGTCAGACATCCCTATCAGAGACTTTCAAGAGACTGGCCCTTTAGCTAAAAAATACAAAAGGAAAAAAATGTTAGTAACCATAGGGAAACAGCTTGACAATGGGCTTAAATGACAACAAAAAATAAACTTTTATTAGTTACTTTTATGGACTGAATGTTGGTGTCTTGCACCTCCAACCATATGTTGAAGCCCTTCACCCCAGTGTGACTGCATTTTGAAGTGAGGCCTTGTGGGGTGGGGGTGTACCTAGGTCAGGAAAGTGGGGCCCTTTGATGGGACTTGTGACCCTCTAAGAAGAGATGAGGAAGATGAGTTCTCTCCCCCCATGCAAGGACAAAGCGAGAAGGCGTCCGACTGTAAGCCAGAAGAGGGCCCTCACCCAGAACCAAAACTATCAACATTTTTGACCCTGGACTGTTTGACCTCCAGTACTGTGAGAAAGAAATGCCTGTTGCTTAAGCCACCCAGTCTGCGGTATCTGTTACAGCAGCCTGAGCAGATCAAGACAGCTGTCTTATTAATGAGTTCAAGTCCCAACTCTTGCTTTTCTATTACAAATTTTTTAAGTTCAAAAAAAAATGAGTAAGATGGCTTGATTTATGTACACGAAGCAGAAACGTGAGATCTGCACCTGTACAATCACTCAGTGTTTAAATGCCAGGAAGCTGCAGACTGCAGAACCTGGAACTGCTCCCAACATTTACAAGTTTTCAGGTAACACCTACAGATTCAGGACTCCTGAAAAGCTAAAACCTGATGGAACAGGAAACATTGTCAGGTCTCGGGGGATATATGAAAATATCCTAAGTATGAGAAACAACTTTACCTTTAAACAAGCACGAGCAGTGGTCTGCTAGGAAACTCTGGATCCTCATCTTACCCACCACGCATTGTAGGCATGTTCACCCGCTTTGCAGATGGACAAAGAGGCTGAGCGGACCGCCCAGGGCAGTGAGTATCAGCAGCGATCGGAACCCTGGCCTGCCTGGTCTCAAGGCCCAGCACAACTTGTTGCAAGGACCACAAGGATTTCAATCTCTGATAAGGATAGGAATAAGCTTTCTAAAAGAACTGTTGTAAGCTGTGAGGCAGGGAAAGGTTCTAACACTGGCTGCACATCTCTCAGCCTGGATTATACCTCTACTTTATGAAGTAGGCCTGATGTTCCATCATAGAAGCGGAGCTCACACAGTTCCAGGCAGAGATCTAAACTGACGGGTTGGCTTGCCTCCTTAGGCCCAGCTCAGACTGTTGTTGCTCTGTGCTGCATTCTGAGGCCCCCAGCATCCTTGCCCCGCCCCAGGTAGAAGGAGCCCTCCTCCTTCGATCACTGGTTCCAACACATCTGCCTTGCACCATCTGCTGGGGGTGCAGTTATCTTCTTAACAAGATAACATGCTTCTTCCGGAAACAGAGATGAAGAGATACTCCCCTGCTGACTGGGTTTCCATGGGCTGTCTATTTATCAAAATGAGCAAGAACGTTGGTATGAATTTATACAACCTATATTGCAATTACTTTTTGTTAGCTTCCTGGTTTTGAAATAATTGAAATCCTGTTTTCAGAATCACACTTGGCCCAGAAGTTTAAAAGCTTGGGTAGGGCAATAGAACAGAAAGCTCAAACTCAGTTTAAGTTTGAGCTTTAAATATCAGCCAAATGGGTGACATTTAGAATGCTAACAAACCAAACCCTCCTTAATTAAAAAATAATCACCCATGATCTCATTAAGCAAGTGAAACAGAAAAACAGAATATTTACAAGAGGAAGAGAAACTTTTGGATAAAATTTACTTATCTTGGGGATAAAATCTAAGTTCAGTTAGAAGGCCTAGAATTCCCTGAACATTTTATAAACTCAAATTTAAGGCTTTCTGAATTATCCCCTACAACCTCCTCCATTTCTGCATTAGGGCTCAAAAGGCTTCTTTAGCCTCTCAGCTTTTTGTTAACTTATTTACCCCTTCCTCCATCCCAATATATTTATGTTTATCTCCAATTCTAGTTCATACAAGACCTCAAATAAACAACTCATTCTTTAGGCGCCAATCTAGAACGGTAAGGGTTCAGTTACAAAAAGTGACATAGTAGAAGAACGCGTTCCCAATATAAAATACCTAAAGCCACAGGGAGTTAATTATTTCTGGATTTTTGTCTCCAGCCTAAACTTCCTATTTACATACAAAGGATGAGAGGAAAAGACAAAATCAAAGGGAAAACAAAACAGGATATCGAGGCCCTTCTGCACACAACACGAGTCTAAGGACTGGCCTCTGCCTGCTAACTTCAAATAGCATCTATGCTGGCGTGGTGCAGTGTCTCTCTACGTGCACGGCACATAACGCGGCTCTAAAGGCAGACACCCAAGAAGCATTATAAATGGGTACAGAGTGACTAATTCAAATTTGCACGATTAGCATATCATTTGCAAGGAGCAAAAACAGCCATCTGTTCTCCGAACAGATTACAACTCCCTGCAAATAATTTAAGGCACTACTATTTGGTGCCCATCAGCTGTCTCTTTAAATGCAAGCAGAACAGGCCCAATGGAAACGCCCAATTAGTTTTTGAGACACTGTACTTAAAATGTGCACTACTTTTTCTACAAATAAAGTTAAAATCCTTTAAATTTCTATTGCTAAAAGACTAAAGGCTATCCCACTAGGATAAAAGTCACTAATATTTCTGAGCTGCTGAATCAAAGACAAAGGAACATTCAAAAGACTATTACGTGGTTTACTAATGACAGAGGATTGCTAGGAAGGACCTGGACATTAGGTAGCCTTCCAGCCATTCAATGCAGGTCTGCACAAGCAGGAGGGGCTGTGTGTTCACCTGAAATTAGGCCAATAAAAATAAAGAACTTTAATTGAGGGTGATGTAAGTCAATGCTGAACACAGACAGTGAAATACTTGTGGCATTAAAGCTCAAGTTAACAGTACTGTTAACATAATATTAAAATGCTGACATTTTTAGAATCAAGTCATTAAATAGCACTAACTACTTTAAAATTTAAATGTCCTTTTTTTTTAAAGGCATTTTGATACTCTACCATGAAGGGAAGGGTTTCAGAAAGGTCAGAATTTGAGGAAAGCCTAGACATTTTATAAAATATTAAGTTTTTAATTTCTGCTTCCCAGAGATGAAAACAGTGCTTGATTCGGAATCTAGATCTATTAAGACTCAGAATCAGCCACAGGCAATTCCCTATTTAGGGAGACAGTACTTTGAGAAAGTTCCTGTCAGTTTCTTTGTACATTAGAAAAAGGGAATGTTCAAATCTCTTTGAAACAAAGTTATACAAAGGTCTCTGGGCCACCTCTCTAAGTATCTAACCGATCATGTATGTGCCCGACCTCTCAAGAGAGGGAACCCATCACCACATCCTTGGGGACAATAAGGTCTGACGTGCTTCCCAGGCACTGGGAGAAGACTCCACTGCTATATACACCTGTGCCCAGGAGGTCAGGCCGAGGAGGGCAGGGTGGAGGGACTTAGCCCAGGAGGAGTGGGCTGCAGCCACATTACTGACATTCACGGTTCAGGATTTAGGGCCAGCTCCTCCCGTTCACCTGCCCAGGCTGGGAGTACTCTTGATTCCTACTGGAACCACCTGTTGTTTCTAAGAACCTGGTTTTATCCTACACTGATCTCCTGAACAAGGCCGAAGCCGTCCTGTAACTAGGCTCTAAGTGGCCGATGACCCATGAGCGCCGAAACGCAGCATCCTGCAGCCCGTCCCCCACCCCCCAAGTCCTTTGACTCAGGTCCTATCTTCGGCAAGTGCTGGGAGCAACGCAGGTGCAGAGCCAGGCGACGACTCCTGCTCAAAGCTCACTCGGGGCCTGGAATGACAGTCAGTAACCCAAGGGAGCCAAACGGTTTGGGCGGCAGCTCAGGATGACCATCAGAGCTGGGCCTGTGTTAACACAAGGGTCTGGTCCCACCTGGGGGATCAGAAAGCTTCCCGGGGCAAGGGGTTGGCCAGGCAAAGGAGGGGGTCCTCATAAATACAGCCCTCCACCTGACAGCTACCCTGACTGCAGGGTAATCACCTGGCTGGCTGCCCAGAGATACAAATGAACTGAGCCCACCCCCAGGGGACCATGTCATGCAGTCCTGCTTCTAGATCATAAACTGCTTTAAAGCAAGAGGTCATGTCTTCTGCTCAGAAGACCGTTCCCTCACACAGCAAATATTAATGACCAATGCTTTTGAGCACTTTCGACCATCCATCTGGATGGCACCCATTTCCATACTGAGCATGACACCCAAGCGTGGAACACCCAAGGACGTGCCCGCCACGGCGATGCTACTTGGTTTCAGAATTACCTGCAGTGAAACAGTGAAGACCTGTGCAGCAAGATCTGAACAGCTGCGCTTGAAACGGTGGACGGACTTGAGCTGACCACCACAAGTCCAGCAACCACCTGTAAATGGTGATATTTTAGACTGTAACTGTAGAGATGTTCTTTTAAAAACTGCCCTATTTTCCCCAAAAGGAAACATTTTAGTAGCTCACTCTACAGCAGGGAACTATACTCAGTATTTTGTGATAACCTTTAAGGGAAAAGAATCTGAAAAAAACATACATACAGGTATGTGTGTGCATGTCTATACATATATGTGTGTATATATATATGTACATATAACTGAACCACTCTGTTGTACACCCGAAACATTGTAAATCAACTATACTTAAATAAAAGAAAAAAAAAAAAAAAAGAAACATACGGGCCCAAAATAAAGTTACATCAAACTCTTAGAATATCTGTTATATTTTGACTTTTTCCCTACTATGAAATGCCGTTTCATACCACAAGATGACACAGGGTGCACACCAGGGAAGTTTACACAAAATAAAGTGACCTTGGCCTGGTCTTCCGCTGGCGTGTCCTAGCGCTGGACTTCAGCTAACAAAGCAGGAGGCTCTTTATTTATAATACATTAATCTCAAATATAACACTGCGTAAAATGACGAATTTCCTATATGATTAAGTAAAGTTACGTCCTTGAATCTCTACCAAAACAAATTCTTCCCAGGACAAGATTAAGATTAGAGGCCTTGGGGAAAAACTTTTAAGATTCAGGAGAGAGCAGAGAAAACTTACGGATCTCAGAAAGGGGACAACGACACCTTCCAGTAAATGGGGGAGAAAAATCCTCTCCTTTATTGGAGACACTAGGCAGGTGTGACTTCTTGGATTTAAAATTAAATAAAAATTTCAGTTCCCGAGTTCCTAACTGGAAATTGCAAACAGTTCGATTACTGCAGCAAGTGGTACTGCACAGCACTGGACTTAAGCTTGGGAGAACTCACCTCCTGGAATTAAATCTGGACACACTTACTGAGGCATTGCTGCTGGTTCAAAGGGAATCCTGCATGCAGACTGGCTCTTTCTTGTCCTACAAATGCTGTGAGATCTCTACCTTCTGGGCCTCTGAACTGACACTGGCTGATTTTTTTTTTTAACCATGCCACTACATGTCAGGCATATGGTTTTAATTTTCTGATGTTTGGATGGCATCACTGATTCAATGGACATGAGTTTGAGCAAACTCTGGGAGATGGTGAAGGACAGGGAAGCCTGGCGTGCTGCAGTCCATGGGGCTGCCAAGAGTCAGACATGACTGAGCGACTGAACAAGAAATAAAGGCCAGACTAAGGCACTCCTACCTTATTTCTGAATCAAACTAGCAGAACCCAACTGGCCTGCTTCTTACAAATTAAACTCAGAGAAGACAGCAGATTACGTGAAGTTATCAAAAGGGATGTTTGCTATGGCCATCAACAGGGGTACTCTGCAGCTCAGAAACCTAAGTCAGAAGACACTTCCTCCTAAAGAAACAATATTGTAAATATAAATAGTTCTTGTGTGCTGGACTTTGTTGTTCAGTTGTGTCTGAACCCCCCACGAACGGCAGCTCGCCAGGCTCCTCCGTCTATGGGATTCTCCAGGCAAGAATACCAGAGTGGGTTGCCATGTCCTCCTTCAGGGGACCTTCCCAACCCAGGGATCAAACCCAGGTTTCCTGCATTGCAGGCGGATTGTTTATGGTCTGAGCCACTGAGAAGCACACAGTAGTTCTTATTTATCTCTAAACATTTACAGGTTAGAACCTTCCAGATTCTGAGGATAAGTAAGTTCCTTGGCTCTTTCCTGAGAACAGGGTCCTGGCCACCAAGTGGCTGATGAGAGAGGGTGCCGTGGACCAATAGCTCTGCAGTGCACAGCTGGGGAGAAGGCAGGGAGGGAAAACTGATGAGTCTCATAAAGGGGACGATACCTTGCAGTCAAGGGGGAAAAAAAACACCATCCTCTCCCTTATTGTAGACAGGAGGCACGTGTGACTTCTTGGATTTAAGGAGTAGGGCCCCTGGAGGACTCCCACGAGGTGCAGGAGAACTCTGAGCTTCAGGAGGGCGGGCTCTCGGCTGCAGGCTAGAGAGGGACAAAGCAAGCTTGGCCCCTGTGGGTGTGCTTAGCAAAGAACTTGGCCCCAGTTCAGGGATCACTGTGGAGATAGGAGAAATTCAGGGGTTTCGTTCTCAGGAACTGGTGGTAGGTTAACCCACTCGACAAAAGAAGGGGCTGAGAGCTGGTGCTGAAACAGGATGTCCAGCTCTGAAGCCACTGCTGTGTTCAGAGGGGCCCCCAAGCCCCCAGGATTCCAGACCCATCTCAGGGAGGGTCTCTCATAACCACATCTCACAGAGGCCCTGGACGCCGCGGCAGGCCCCACCAGCAGCTCTGACCTGCTGAAGACGGGGTCTGGGGGACAGAGATGCGCCAACCCAAGCCCCTTCCTACCAAGCCTGGAATTCATGGGGAAAGGTTACAATCTCAGATACATCAGAGCTCTTGACTTGGGGCGCTGACGCTGGCCTGCTGCCTGGGTCCATGGTCCACTCTTTGGCATAACTATCAGGTGAGGTCAGCCTGATCCCCAGAGAGGCTCATCTGTGTCTGCGCTTTTCCCAGGGCTGGGCTGCCAGCAGAAGATTAGCTGAGAAGGCAGCAGTCACATCACTGAACCTGTTAACATCTGCCCTGCGGACAGAGAAAGTGACTGCACATTCTCTGTATTTCAGACCTGAAAGCACACTGGCATTTCTCCAGGAGGGAATCACTGGCCATCTGGGAACCAACAGCACCTTGCAAGTGGCTCAAGACCTTCATCACAAGATGTGTATAAGANTCCTCAGATGCTGTCGCCGCCTACTCTTTTTATGTTGCAATTGCTTGATAATAATTCGATTATATCTCTGCCTGATGTTTTAATACTCCTGTCTTCCAGATTGCGCTTACTGAAGAGGTGTTTACCCCAGTGGGTTGCTACACTCTAATGAAAATAGACAAAGCAGGAAAGCGTGTGGCTGCACACACTTCTTTGTGTGACACTTGTCTGGGCTGACTTTTGCAGACACCCTATGGAAGTTCCAGTTATCTATTGCTATGTAACAAACCACCCCAATTTTAGTAGCATAAAGCGACAGCCACTTTACCATGCTTATGGATTTTCATGGGCATTTCAGGGATTTTACAAAGGGTAGAGCAAGGATTTGTCTCTACTCCATGAAGCTTGGTGCCCCTGTTAGGAAGACTCAGACAGCTGGGGGTGACATTAGTAGCTGGGCCCTGAAACTGTCTGGAGTTTCTTCCAGCACAGATCTGGCTCACAGGCTACGATGGCCTGAAAACCGAGCTTTCCTCTGTCTCTCCTAACGTGTGTGCCGTTCGGCCTCTACGTGTGGCTGGGGCTTCCACACAGAGCGGTGGCCTAGAGTGCTTGCTCTTCTTACGCTTTGGGGCTCCATGAGTAAGCGTTCCAGTGAGCAAAATGCACGCTGCCTGACTTTCTCTGACTTAGCCTCAAAAGTCACAGAGCATCACTTTTGCTGTATTGCTTTGGTTACAAGTGAGCCTCTCAAGCTAGCCCAGATTCAATGGGAGGGAGGTTCGACTCTTGTCTCTAGATGGGAGGAGCCTCAAAAAATTTGTTGCCATCTTTAAAATCTTTACAATGATGCTTTATCTTATTGTTGAATCTGGTTCCCATAATTCTGAATTTAAGAAAAATATGTATTGGTTAACAAGCTAGTTCTTTAGCAACTATTAAAACATAGTAAAGCATGACAAAGGACAAGGTAATAGAAAAAAAAACAACCCTTTTTTTCTTACAAAAAAGCTTGCAATTTAATCAGAAAGATGGTATGCAAATATATAAAAACCTGAATAACAAATTTAGAAAGGAAAGTATCAAGGAGTACAAATCCATGTGCTCTAGACCTCTGCAGTAATAGTTGTGGACGTTTTATAANGTAAGAAAAAAAGCTTGCAATTTAATCAGAAAGATGGTATGCAAATATATAAAAACCTGAATAACAAATTTAGAAAGGAAAGTATCAAGGAGTACAAATCCATGTGCTCTAGACCTCTGCAGTAATAGTTGTGGACGTTTTATAAGAAGCAAATATTTTAGATCTCACCTAAGTGAATGTATCTAAGATAGCTACTTTCCCCCAGGGGCTCAGTTGGTAAAGAATCTCCCACACTGTGGGAGACCAGGGTTCTGTCCCTGGGTTGGGAAGATCCCCTGGAGGAGGGCATGGCAACCCATTCCAGTATTCTTGCCTGGAGAATCCCATGGACAGAGGAGTATGGCGGGCTACAGTCCATGGGGTCGCAGAGTCGGACACGACTGAGCGACTATGCACACAAGCACAGTAGCAAATATCACTGAAGAAACCTTTACAAAACTCACTCGAGACTCAACAAAGTCTATGGAAGGAGTCAGAAGAGTATAGAACATTTGAGTTGGAAGGAACTCGAGAGATTATTTATTCTAAATGTTTTAATATGTAGCTGAAGGACTGGAAGCTACAAATTTGTTATCACAGGCAGTCCTGGAAGGGGGAAGGAATACCTTCTTACTTGGCTGGGAATAAGCATGGGAAACGTAACTTCTGTGAGTTTCCTACCTTGTTGCATTGTCTAGGACATCACTGGTAAGGACAGAAGCATGGGACACATAACTTCTATACTTTTCAGTTAAATCTTAAATTAGGTCAGTCTGATTTGATCAGTCAGCTTTGGTTATTATACTGTGGTAACAAATCGCCCCCAGATTTCAGCGACCTTCCTTCTTGCTTATGCTGCGGGTCCAGGCTTGGTGCCCCTTGGTGAAGATCTTCGCTCCAGGGCCGGGCCCACAGAGAAGCCTCTATTTGAGACATTGCTGGTTGACAGAGGGGTAAAGAGATCGAGGTGAAGAAAAAAAAAACACTGGCTCTGAAAGCTTCTCCTTGGAAGTCTCAGGCTTAGTCTAACATCAGAGGAACAGAAGGTATGACTTCTCTCCAGGGAAGGGCTTGCCTGCAGGGAGGGGCAGTAAGTATTTTGAAGAAGAATGCAGTTCTTCACGGTGATTCGGGCACAAGTGTTTAGTGAACAGTAGAGCTCCAGTGAGTGCAAGTGTCTCTTGATCACCCCAAAGCCCATCACTCAGTCAAGGGTGGAAATGAGACTGCGACTCAGATTGCTCAAAACCCAGCTCAGCGTGCTCTGCTCTGAAACAAGTCACTGACGGCTTTCCTTTCATCTTTCTGCTCAACATTTGTTTCAGGACTGTCAGTCAACGAGTCGCTGGGCCACGTATACGGACTTTTTTCCTAAGGGTGAGGGTGAGGCTGGGCCTGCTCCTTGCCTTTCCTTTCCTCTCCTTCCTCCTCCGCCTTTAACTCCTCTTCCTCTCCTCCTCCTTCTGTTTCTCAGCAGCGTGTGTTATAAGCAGTCTTTGCAGCTTTCATTTTGATTCATTATTTTATACTACATATCAGAAAGTCATGTGTCTTTAACTTTTTTTTTTTTTAGTTTTATTTAATTTTACTTTTTTGCCCACCTCCTGTGGCATGTGGCATCTTAGTTCCCCAACCAAGAATGGAACCTCTGTCCCCCGCAGTGGAAGCACAGAGTCGTAAGCACTGGACCCCCAGGGAAATCCCTATTTAGTTTATATTGGACTGTAGTTGATGTATAATGCTGTGTTAGTCTCAGGTGTACAGCAAAGCGGTTCAGTTACACACATGTATCTATTCTTTTACAAATTCTTTTTCCATTTATGTTATTACAGGATATTGAGCTGAGTTCCGTCTGCTGTACAGTTTGTCCTTGTTGGCTATCAATTTTCAATACAGCAGTGCGTGCACGGCAGTCCAAACTCCCAGTAAAGCAGCCATTATAATCTTAAGTGTTTTATTTGTGAAGAGGGGACTTCCACTGTAAACCTTTTTTTACTGACAGAATTTGTCCTTGAACATATGTAAATTACATTACTAGCTACATGTCTCCCATAATTTCCTTGTTCGTCTCTAAATTATGTTTAGAGGAGGCATGATAGATGATGTATGATTTTCAATGTTTTGTGGAAGAGTTTGATGCAGGGATTTTGTAAACTGTTGTGCTCACGTCCTTCTTTGTCAACTAATCCAGGCATCCAAGCTCGAGGGGAAGCAGTGTGGCCCAGAAGACAGAGTATCAAGGCCTTGTCTCTCACAGGCACCAAAATGACAACCATTTACAGAGAAACTATTGGTGGGAAAAACTGGGAGACTTGCCAGAAAGATCTTCCACACCTAGAGATATGAGGAAGGAGCCACACCAGACAGATGAGGGGCGTGGAGCTGTGGTGCAGCCAAGACTCACGCCTCTGGGTGGGGACACACAAAGGGGAGGCCTGACAGTTGCGGAGCGTCTCCTCCAAGAGGGACAGGTCCGAGCCCCACACAGGGCTTTGTAGCCTCGGGGGTCCTGCACTGGGAAGACAAGCCTCCAGAACCTCTGGCTCTGATGGCCAGGGAAGCTTACACACAGGAGCGCTGGAGGGCTGTAGGAAACAGATGCTCCATTTGCTAAAGGTCTTCTGTAAAATAAAATCTCACAAACTCTTGAGTCCCATTGCAAGGCCTGAGTTGAAAGGATCCGTGGGTCAGACTCGCCTGCTGATCCTGGAGAGCTTACCAGGGAGGGAGGCAGGAGGTGACTGGGTCTCCCCTTGGGGATGCAGATGCTCTTGGCAGCCAACCTTGGGAGTTTATCCACCCACAAGGATGCTGGTGTAGCAAGTGTCATTATGGAGCTCCCCTCCTAGCCTGTTACCACAAGGGCTTTCTCACCAGAGGCCCAGGACACAGCCCCAGTCCACCAGCAAGCCAACCCCAGCCCTGGGCCCCCCGCCTCTTGAAGCCAGCTCCCTGGGGCCCTGCCCCACCTACACGTGGCCACGTGTCTTCTGCAAGAGGAAAGCATTGCAGCAGACTGGGCCACAGTAGACGGCCACCATGACAGACGGGCCTGCGGCGACCACATGGGGCGGCCCCAGGGCACAGACTTCTGGGGACGAGAGGAGTGTGCTTTTGGGCCCCTTTGGATGTTTCCTAAAGAAGATCACTTCCGCAAGAGCAGGAAATGTAACCGAACCATCTGGTAGAGACAAAACGAGAACTAGGAAATCAGGTGACTGAGGAATATTTTCCAGGTGAAGGAACAAGTTAAAACCCCTGGAGAAGAATTAAGTGAAATGGAAATAAGCAGTCTACCCCAAAAAAGAGTTCAAGGTAAGGATCATAGAGATGCTCTGAGTTTGGGAGAAAAAGGGACCTTACTGTCTAAAGCCATCTACAGATTCAATGTGACCCCTATCAGAATACCAACGGTAATTCTACAGAACAAGAACAAAAATCCTAAAATTTGTATGGAAACACAAAGACCCCAAATAGCCAGAACAGTTTTGAAAGGGAAGAACAAAGCTGGAGGTATCATGTCCGCTGATTTCAAACTATACTGCAAAGCTATTAGCATCAAAAGAGTTTGATGCTGGCACGAAAACACACACAGATCAATGGAACAAGAGGCAGAATATATATCTGTCAGAATGGCTGTCATTAAAAAGACAGCAAATAAGTGTTGATGAGAATGTGGAGATAATGGTGGAATTGTAAATTGGTGAAGCTACTGTGGAAAACTGTGGAGTTTCATCAAAAAATTAAAAATACAACCACGTGTGACCCATCCATTTCACTTCTAGCTATTCCTGGAGGAAAACAAAAGCAGTACTTGAATACTTGCATGAACTCTGATGTTCCCTGCATCATACGACAATAATATGGACTAGCCAACATGGGAGCTTTTCATCAAGTGGGCGATTAGATAAGGGAGACGTGGTACATATATGCACAATGGAGTGTTACTAAGCCACAGAAGAGAAGGAAGTCTTGCCATCTGAGACAACGTGGATGGACCTAGAGGGTATTATGCTAAGTAAAATGAGTCAAACAGAGAAAGCCAAATGCTATATGATTTCACTTGCATTTGGAACATAAAAAACAAGCAAATGAATGAACGTAACAAAGGAGAAGCAGACTAGCAGTTCCAGAGAAGCGGCCTCTCGCTGCAGAAGGGCAGGCGGTGGTCGGGGAATGCGTGAGACAGCTGAGGGGTAGCAGCAGCACACTCGCAGTTAAAAAGTGGATGAACCACGGGGTGAGACGCACATGGTGGGGAATGGAGCCGGTAACATCGTAATGGCTTTGTATGGTGACAGATGGTAGCTGGACCTTTCACGGTGACCACTTGGAATGTTCAGAAACAGCAAATCACTGTTGTACACCTGGAGCTAACAGTGTGAATAGTTGATACTTCAGTTTGAAAAAAAAAGGTAGTTGAGAAAAGAGAAACTTTGCAATTTACTTAATATCATTGCCTGGCTTTAATTTTAGGATAATAGTCAGTTCCACTAGCTTATAATGCTAAATATCTTCTTTCTATGTTTGCTGGCCTAAAGAATTTGTGTTATCCTCTCCAAACAAACAAAACCTTAAAGAAAGTGCTTACTGTCGGAGCTGATCTGCAGAATCAATCAGATTGTTTGCCGGACTAGAAGGGCCGTGGTGTTTTGACCCTCAGAGCACTTTTGTTGGAAACCTTTCATGTGGTGTCACCAGCTGCTTCCGGATGCAACCTCCGTTCACCAGTGAGCATCTGGAGCCTGCTCCCCCTCCCCCCCGAGAAGGCAATGGCACCCCACTCCAGTACTCTTGCCGGAGGAGCCTGGTGGGCTGCAGTCCATGGGGTCGCTAAGAGTCAGACACAACTGAGTGACTTCACTTTCACTTTTCACTTTCATGCATTGGAGAAGGAAATGGCAATGCACTCCAGTGTTTTTGCCTGGAGAATCCCAGGGATGGAGGAGCCTGGTGGGCTGCCGTCTATGGGGCCACACAGAGTCGGACACGACTGAAGCAACTTAGCAACAGCAGCAGCAGCGGCGGCAGCCCCCTTCCCCCCCTGCTTTATGCAGACTGGAGGGGCAGAACTCACCTGCTCTTTCTGAGGGCAGGTGAATTGAGTTCTGGCTTTTAGCTGTAGACGGTTGGGTAAGTTGCAGTATAGCTGTCACCCGCCAGTCCTGTGGTGACCTAAAAGTAGGAACGTTTATGTATTTTGCTAAGAAAACATAAAATCCCCTGAACCTTTTAGCATGGCCAAAAGCCAAACTGAGAAAAACCTTTCAAACTGACATTAAAAACCCATTGCAAGTCTCTTTTCACATCAGTCAATGAATTATAAAGTGAAGGGAGTTAACCTTAACAAGAGCACATCATGAGAAACGCTGGGCTGGAGGAAGCACAAGCTGGGATCGATTGCCGGGAGAAATATCAATAACCTCAGATATGCAGATGACACCACCCTTATGGCAGAAAGTGAAGAGGAACTAAAAAGCCTCCTGATGAAAGTGAAAGAGGAGAGCGAAAAAGTTGGCTTAAAGCTCAACATTCAGAAATGAAGATCATGGCATCCAGTCCCATCACTTCATGGGAAATAGATGGGGAAACAGTGGAAACAGTGTCAGACTTTATTTGGGGGGGCTCCAAAATCACTGCAGATGGTGACTGCAGCCATGAAATTAAAAGATGCTTACTCCTTGGAAGGAAAGTTATGACCAACCTAGACAGCATATTCAAAAGGAGAGATATTACTTTGTCAGCAAAGGTCTGTCTAGTTAAGGCTACGGTTTTTCCAGTGGTCATGCATGTATGGATGTGAGAGTTGGACTTTAAAGAAAGCTGAGTGTCGAAGAATTGATGCTTTTGAACTTTGGTGTTGGAGAAGACTCTCGAGAGTCCCTTGGACTGCAAGGAGATCCAACCAGTCTCTCCTAAAGGAGATCAGTCCTGGGTGTTCATTGGAAGGAGTGATGTTGAAGCTGAAACTCCAATACTTTGGCCACCTGATGCGAAGAGCTGACTCATTAAAAAAGACCCTGGTGCTGGAAAAGACTGAGGGCAGGAGGAGAAGGGGACGACAGAGGATGAGATGGCTGGATGGCATCACCGACT
>SJYW01052594.1:2661367-2688886 GCA_006410735.1 Raphicerus campestris
TGAGAGTCCCTTGGACTGCAAGGAGATCCAACCAGTCTCTCCTAAAGGAGATCAGTCCTGGGTGTTCATTGGAAGGAGTGATGTTGAAGCTGAAACTCCAATACTTTGGCCACCTGATGCGAAGAGCTGACTCATTAAAAAAGACCCTGGTGCTGGAAAAGACTGAGGGCAGGAGGAGAAGGGGACGACAGAGGATGAGATGGCTGGATGGCATCACCGACTCAATGGACATGGGTTTGGGTGGATTCTGGGAGTTGGTGATGGACAGGGAGGCCTGGTATGCTGCGGTTCATGGGGTCACAAAGAGTTGGACACGACTGAGCGACTGAACTGAACTGAACTGATTAATAGCCCAGCTTTTCCTTCATGCCCCGCCCCACCCCACCCCACCCCGGACACATTCAAAAGGCAAGTTCATGCTAAGATGCCATGATTTTCACAAGGTAATAAACAAGGGAGAAAGTATCAGGCTACTTCTTGTTTGAAGAATAGTAAGAGTCCCTATTGACCCATTAGCTCCCTTCTCAGTTCAAATTTCAAAATATTTTCTCAAATGGTTGTGCACTTGACATGTGGCAGTAACATCTAAAGAGAGTGCCTAAGCTTTTGGAGGAGCAGAATCTGTCGCAGCAGCAAGCTGATGTCCAGGAGCGCTCACAGGAGCTGGGAGCTGGCTAATGAACGAAGCTCTGCAGTGATCCACGTCCATGCCTGCATTCCCCAGGGGCCTCAGGAGCTATTACTGGAACCATTTCGCTCTGTCTTTGCAGGAAAAAGACTGAAGTGTGCCACAGCTTTGGGAAACCATCACAGTCCATATTTATTTACAGCTTCTAAGAGAAAGCTATAAAGGAAATGTTTGAGTACTATGCCAAACATTAACCTGATTACAAATTGGTGGGTGCCTTTAGAATATCACTGGCATGTGTTCAGATTAATTTTAAACTTGATCTAAGAGCTTTAGAGTTATTTAGCTTCTGCTTTATGTTACCTTGGAGGAAAGGAACAGAACTGACAGCAACTTCAGTTTTTCCCTTGTGCTCGCCTGTCCCCCTGGCATGGAGACCGTCGCGCTTCGTTCCTTGTATTCTTCACTCAATTTGCATTCAGCTGCTATGTGTAAACCTGAGCTTATTCTAAGATGGTGGGGAACAAAGAGACAACTTCTGTACTTCTGGATTTATTTTACATAGCATCTGTCAAGAAAATGCTATATCTCTATCTGTATATAAAATATTACATATGTATGTATTGTATAAACATTTAAAAAAGACATTTATTAAAAACTGTAGGTTTTGAGTGCCCAAAGTAAAACCTCAAGAGCTTGCCCCAGTTCTGAGATCATGGGATGGACTAGGAGCTGGTTTTCAACTGTGCTACTTCTCCAGAAGCATTATAGTGTATAGGAGTGGGGTTTCCTGGCAGTGAAATGGGACAAAATCCCAAGAAACAGATTTTACAGTAAAGGGAAAAGAAAAGAGGTGAGATAGTGTGAGCAGTTAGCTTTAGCTGTGTAACAAATAAACAAAAAATTGTCAATGGCACTCTTTGGCCGGGGCAGTCCTGCTGAGCTCAGCAGACTGGCTGGCGTGGCCATGGCCCCAGGCTGCAGGCTCCATTCATGTCTGATCCAGCCAGTGGGCTGCCCAGAACTTGTTCATTTCATGCTGACAGTAGAAGCTCCAGGGCAAAGCCCAGCCACACCAGTCTCTGCAAAGATCATGCTTGCTAACACCACATTGGCCAAAGCAAATCCCATGGTCCCTTGCAAGGGGGTGGGTATTTAGTTCTCCTANTCCTGCTGAGCTCAGCAGACTGGCTGGTGTGGCCATGGCCCCAGGCTGCAGGCTCCATTCATGTCTGACCCAGCCAGTGGGCTGCCCAGAACTTGTTCATTTCATGCTGACAGTAGAAGTTCCAGGGCAAAGCCCAGCCACACCAGTCTCTGCAAAGATCGTGCTTGCTAACACCACATTGGCCAAAGCAAATCCCATGGTCCCTTGCAAGGGGGTGGGTATTTAGTTCTCCCATAAGTGGAGAAAAAGGAGTGGCTGTTAGATAAAAATGATCCAGTCTTCCACAAATGATCTGCAGGAAACCCTGAATATATCGTCCTTTATCTTGTGGTAAGAGGCAAAATCACTGCAGATGGTGACTGCAGCCATGAAATTAAAAGATGCTTAATCCTTGGAAGAAAAGTTATGACCAACCTAGATAGTATACTCAAAAGCAGAGACATTACTTTGCCGACGAAGGTCCATCTAGTCAAGGCTATGGTTTTTCCTGTGGTCATGTATGGATGTGAGAGTTGGACTGTGAAGAAGGCTGAGCGCCAAAGAATTGATGCTTCTGAACTGTGGTGTTGGAGAAGACTCTTGAGAGTCCCTTGGACTACAAGGAGATCCAACCAGTCCATCCTGAAGGAGATCAGCCCTGGGATTTCTTTGGAAGGAATGATGCTAAAGCTAAAACTCCAGTACTTTGGCCACCTCATGCGAAGGGTTGACTCATTGGAAAAGACTCTGATGGTAGGAGGGATTGGGGGCAGGAGGAGAAGGGGACGACAGGGGATGAGATGGCTGGATGGCATCACGGATTCAATNGCCTGCACGCCACTGGTGCTCTTCCAGGGCAGAGAACGCCTCCCTTTCCTCGGTTTCTCTCTTCAAGCCCATGACCAACCACACGAAGTCTGTAATAAACAGCAGTCACTTGACAAATACATAAAAGTCATCCATCACAGAAGTAAAGTCATTAGTGTTTTGCCACACGTTAAGGGAAGCTGAAGTCTTAGCTTTTCTGAAAGAAACATTCTGCAATATCATCTTGCCTTTTAAAGTAGAACCATTGGGAGGCTCAGAGAGGTTTATGTAGGAAATTAAAACTTTCTAGAAACCTAGTATCAATGGGTTTGTAATTAGATTACTTTTTCCAGGAGCCAGTAAAATATGTTCTCTTTGAAAAATGCTAAAACCCAAAAAGGTAACAGGATAAGGAAATGAAATGGATTCTACCATCTCTTGTACACATTTCCTGATTTTCGTAAGTTATGCGGAGTTGTTTTCTGAAACAGTTAAATAGCTGAAAGGATACAGTTGAAATTGCAGGGCTTCCCTGGTGGCTCAGTGGTAGAGAATCTGCCCTCCAATGCAGGGGACGCGCCTTAGATCCCTGGGCTGGAGGCTGCACAGGCCACAGGGCAATGAACTCTGCACCACAACTGCTGAGCCTGTGCTCTGGAACCCAGGAGCCGCAACTCCCGGCCCACGTGCGGCAACTGCGTAAGCCCTTGTGCCCTGGAGTCCATGCTCTGCGACAAGAGAAGCCTCCGCAGCGAGAAGCCCGTGCACCGGGCTAGAGGAGCCTAGCTGCCTGAGGCCTTGCTCCAGTTTTGGAGAGCGGTGGCTCCTTGCTAGCTTGGTGCACAAGCTCCCGGCCCGCCGGCTTCAGCACATGCTCCGGAGCATAGGCTTAGGAGCTGTGGCTCACAGGCTTAGCTGCTCCGAGGCATGTGGGGTCTTCTCAGACCAGGGAACGAACTCGTGTCTCCTGCACTGGCAGGCGGATTCTTTACCACTGAGTCACCAGGGAAGCCCAATAAATTTAAAAAAAAAAAAAAAAAAAAATTTGTAGGGGCTTCCCTGGAGGCCCAGTGGTTAAGACCCCTGCTTCCAATGTGGGGACACAGGTTCAATCCCTGGTCAGGGAACTAAGAATCCACAAAGCATGCAGTGAGATCAAAAAGTTTTTGTTTTTTTTTAAATTGTATGTGCTGTGCTCAGTTGCTTTAGTCATGTCCGACTCTTTGTGACCTTATGGACCATAGCCTGCCAGGCTCCTCTGTCCATGGGATTCTCCAGGCAAGGATACTAAAGTGGGTTGCCATGCCCTCCTCCTTTAAATTGTATCTATATACACCCAGGTCAGGAAGCAACAGTTCAAACTGGACATGGAACAACAGACTGGTTGCAAATAGGAGAAGGAGCACATCAAGGCTGTATATTGTCACCCTGCTTATTTAACTTCTACGCAGAGTACATAATGAGAAACGCTGGGCTGGAAGAAGCACAAGCTGGAATCAAGACTGCCGGGAGAAACATCAATAACCCCAGATATGCATATGACACCACCCTTGTGGCAGAAAGTGAAGAGGAACTAAAAAGCCTCTTGATGAAAGTGAAAGAGTGAAAAAGTCGGCTTAAAGCTCAACATTCAGAAAACTAAGATCCTGGCATCTGGTCCCATCACTTCATGGGAAATAGATGGGGAAAGAGTGGAAACAGTGTCAGACTTTATTTTTGGGGGGGCTCCAAAATCACTGCAGATGGTGATTGCAGCCATGAAATTAAAAGACGCTTACTCTTTGGAAGAAAAGTTATGACCAACTTAGACAGCATATTAAAAAGCAGAGATATTACTTTGCCAACTAAGGTCCATCTAGTCAAGGCTATGGTTTTTCCAACGGTCATGTATGGATGTGAGAGTTGGACTGTGAAGAAGGCTGAGCGCCGAAGAATTGATGCTTTTGAACTGTGGTGTTGGAGAAGACTCTTCAGAGTCCCTTAGACTGCAAAGAGATCCAACCAGTCCATCCTAAAGGGGAGTAGTCCAGGGTGTTCATTGGAAGGACTGATGCTGAGGCTGAAACTCCAATACTTTGGCCACCTCATGAGAAGAGTTGACTCACTGGAAAAGATCCTGATACTGGGAGGGATTGGGGGCAGGAGGAGAAGGGGATGGTAGAAGACGAGATGGCTGGATGGCATTACCGACTCGATGCACATGAGTTTGAGTCAACTCCAGGAGCTGGTGATGGACAGGGAGGCCTGGCGAGCTCCAATTCATGGGGTTGCAAAGAGTTGGACACGACTGAGCGACTGAACGGAACTGACACACACACATATATACACAAATAAGCACACAATTCAAAACCAAATGACAGAATCTTCCATCTTACAGATGAGGAAATTGTGGTCCAGAAGTTCTGTACCAAAGATCACACACCTGTTTGGAAGAAGACCTGAGCTGTGCTCCCACCTTCAAGTTAGCCCGTTTTTACACATGCATGCAAACTTCAAAATAATTATGTTTTAACCAAAACAAACAGTGATACAAAGTAATGAACATTACAGCATAAAGGCAAAGAAAATCCTGACTTTAAACATTTGGCTAAATCTAGGTTGCTGGAGATGTAAGCACAAGGGCCAGCTTTTGGACAAAGCTTATAGACAAAGGAGAGGAAAGCTGAAGGAAAAAAAAAAAAAAGGTACAGCAAAGACTTCCACCTCTGATCAAGATGGAGTAACAGTGATCAGTTTTACCCTCCCATTGTATACCTGTGATACAAGGAAAATGTGCGAGTGAGTGAGACCGCCAAATGCTCCAGGTTCCTGCCTGCAGAGAGGCACTGGACCCTGGGCAGCGGGGTGAAGCAGCGCCTGTCGGGGAAGGCGGCTCCCTGAACTGAAGATGGAGAGCTGAAGGTCTGAAGGAACCAAGTCAACTAGAAGTCACAGGACCAAAGAGCAGAGAGCTGCACCAACAACCCCGGAGATCTGCAGAGGGTCCGTATTGAGGGCTTGGCACTGACCTGACCCATACGTGAGAGGCGGGGACCCAAAGCTAGGACAGGGTGCCTTCCCACAAGCCAGAACGGAGCGACTCCTAGTTCAGGGCACCGGGGCAAGTCCTCCTGAAGGCCTTGCTTCAGCAGAAGGGAATACTAGCCCTAAGCTGAGACGTCTCGACCCAACAAATTGTAAAAGAAAGACCTGAAAGGATCAAATGTGCTTAGTCACTCAGTTGTGTCTGACTCTTTGCATCTCTTTGGACTGTGGCCCACCAGGCTCCTCTGTTTATTGGATTTTCCAGGCAAGAATACCGGAGTGGGTTACCATTTCCTTCTCCAGGGGATCTTCCTGACCCAGGGACTGAACTCGCATCTCCTGCATTGCATGCGGATTCTTTACTGGTTGAGCTATCAAACCATTCCCAAATAAATGATATTTCAGAACAAAGCTTTTAGGAAAATACAAATATCAAGCACCCAAGAAGGTAAAATTCATGACGTCTGGCATCCAAAGATTATCAGTCATGCAAAGAAGCAGAGGAACCTACTGAAAATAAAGAGGAAAAAAAAATCAATTGAATCTTACCTTAAATGACAAAGATAGAATTAGCAAAAACATTAAAATAGTTACTAGAACTGTATGTTGTAAGTTCAAAAAACAGTTTTAGCAAGGTTGCAGGATACAATACATAAAATCCATTTTAATGTATTAGCAACAAATAATCAGAAATTGTAACTTAAAGAGTAATGCAATTTACAATAAAAAATATGAAACAGTGATAAATCTGTCAAAGGACATGAAAGACTTGTCCACTGAAAACTACAAAACACTGCTGAGAGAAAAACAAAGAAGTGGAGAGATGCTCCTGGGTTGGAAGCATCATTGTTAAGATGTCAGTTCTCCCCAAATGATCTATCAATTTGATGCAACCACAGACAAAATCCCAGCAGGGTTCGTTTTGGGTAGGAACTGCCAAGCTGTGCTAAAATTCCTGTGGAAATTCAAGAACCTAAAAAAATCAAAACAAGTTGAAAAAGAGCAAAGTTGGAGAGTTAACACTACTTGGTATCAAAACTTATAAATTATAGCAATAAAAGAGAGTGTGGTATTGGCATAAAGAACAAGAGATCAATAAACAGTGTGGAGTCCAGAATGAAACCACACACGCAGAGGCAACAGACAGTTTAAGAATGTGGAAAGGCCTTCAGCAATGGAGAAAAGATTCAACAAGCCGTGCCCAGAGCACTGTGCAAAAGCAACCAAACCCCCAAATCCATACCAGCATCATATACAAAAATTAACTCCAAAGGGGTCATAGGCCTAAATGTAAAACTAAGGGAAGATTTCCTTGATACCAGACCAAAAACATGATCCTTAAAAAATAAAAAAAAAAAAAGGACAAATTAGATTTCATCAAAACCAGCAACTTCTGTTCCTCAAAAGACACAATTAAGAGAATGAAAATAGACTGGGAACACAAATGTGCAAAGCATGTATCTGATATAAGACCTACATCCAGAATACAAAGAACTCTCAAAACGCAGTAATAAGAAAACTCAAATAGACAAATTATTTCAACACACTTCACCAAAAAAAAACCAAAAACCAAAAACGGATGGCAAATAGGCACATGGAAAGGTACTCAACATCTGCAGTCTTAGAGAAATGCAAATAAAAAATACAATAAAATACCACCACAAGTCAATTAGAATGGCTAAAATTAAAGAGACTAATATTAAATCAGACTTCATATTTTTGGGCTCCAAAATCACTGCAGATGGTGACTGCAGCCATGAAATTAAAAGACGCTTACTCCTTGGAAGAAAAGTTATGACCAACCTAGACAGCATATTCTGGAGAAGGCAGTGGCACCCCACTCCAGTACTGGAAAATCCCATGGATGGAGGAGCCTGGTGGGCTGCAGTCCATGGGGTCGCTGAGAGTTGGACATGACTCAGTGACTTCACTTTCACGCACTGGAGAAGGAAATGGCAACCCACTCCAGTGTTCTTGCCTGGAGAATCTCAGGGACAGAGGAGCCTGGTGGGCTACTGTCTGTGGGGTCGCACAGAGTCGGACACGACTGAAGCTACTTAGCAGCAGCAGTAGCAGATAGCATATTCAAAAGCAGATACATTACTTTGCCAATAAAGGTCCGTCTAGTCAGAGCTATGGTTTTTCCAGTGGTCGTGTATGGATATGAGAGTTGGACTGTGAAGAAGGTTGAGCGCCGAAGAATTGATGCTTTTGAACTGTGATGTTGAAGAAGACTCTTGAGAGTCCTTTGGCCTGCAAGAAGATCCAACCAGCCCATTCTGAAGGAGATCAGCCCTGGGATTTCTTTGGAAGGAATGATGCTAAAGCTGAAACTCCAGTACTTTGGCCACCTCATGCAAAGAGTTGACTCATTGGAAAAGACTCTGATGCTGGGAGGGACAGGGGGCAGGAGGAGAAGGGGACGACAGAGGATGAGATGGCTGGATGGCATCAGTGACTTGATGGATGTGAGTCTGAGTGAACTCCGGGAGTTGGTGATGGACAGGGAGGCCTGGTGTGCTGCGATTCATGGGGTCACAAAGAGTCAGACACGACTGAGCAACTGAACTAAATATTAAGTGGTGACAAGAATATGGCTGAACTGGGACTAGCAAATTCTGATGATGGGAATGCAAAATGGTACAATCACTTTGGAAAAGTTTGGTAGTTTCCTTCAAGAGTTAATGTACCTCACTCCTAAATAAGAAGATAGATGAAGGCATAACTCCATACAAAGACTTGAACGTTTACTTTCATACCTTGGTTTGTAATAGCTAAAAACTGGATACAATTCAAACAGTGAAAAGATAGACACACTGTCGTGTATACATACAGTGGAATACTACTCAGCAATGAAAAGGAGAGAACCACTGATACATCCAACAACACAAGTGAGTCTCAGAACAAAAGCCAGACCAAAGAGTACATGCTGTGTGACTTCCTAAATATAAAACTAGGAAATGCAAATTGAGCTATGGTGACAGAAAGCAGGTCAGCGGTTGACTACAGATGCAGGGGACGGAGAGCGAGTTATGAAGGGACACAAGGACATTTCTGGAGACAGTGCATCTTCATTATGCTGACGGTGGTGACGGTGTCACAGGTGTATGTGTATATATATATAGACACACATGATATATATGTCAAGACTTAGTAAATTGTACAGTCTAAATATGTGCAGCATATGACAACTATATCTAAAAAATGCTGTTAAAATACACCTAACTTCATCAAATGTATAAACAGAGAATATGAATAGGCAAGCTCATTAGGATATGGTCTATCCAGTTAATGCAACAGCAGTAATGCCCCATATAACAACAGACTCAAATGGGCATCAAAACAAACATTCAGAAACACAAATTCTGTGTGAGAGGTTCAAATAATATTCTGCCATCTTTTCTTAAGATACAGGGTCTTATACTGAACTTTACTGAGGTTTCTCCTTCAAAATGAAGCTACCCACAGAGTTTTTGTTAAGTACATTTGCTAACACCACTTCTAGACATTTCTGAAAGTGGTACCACTAGAAATGGTATCCTGGACATTCCTCTTCCTGGAGAGGAATTCAACAAGGATACGATGGGGTGTTAGTAACTCATTCAGAGGTCTGGAAACATCCTCGAGGTGAGCCGGGTGTACAGAGGAATAAATCTTTCCTTCCATTGTGTCTTCCTCATACCTTAAGGTACAGCAAAGCTTCTATGTATCCGAAGCCCTCTGCATGCTCATCCTGCCCGCTCACTGCGCTGACACCACCACCAGGCACAGAGCTGCTCGCCTTCTCACCTTTATTACACTGCTCACTTGCCTGGAATGACTTCCCTTTTCTTTATCTAGATAAGGTGTGGATGCTGTAGGGCAGCTTCCCAAGGACGCGTTGAAGCACCAGAATCACCTGAGGGGCTGTGAGTCTCACATGTCTGCAAAGGGCACAAGGGAACTTCTGGAGGGCATGAAAGTGTTATATACAATATATATGTTTCATATTTTAAAATTTTGGCTGTATACACTTCTTAGAAGTCACTGAGCTCTACATTTAAAATGGGTGTGTATTATTGTATGTAAATTATAATTCAATGAAACCAGTTTAAAAAAAAAGTCCACATAAAACTATACAACACAAAATGAACAAGGGGAAAAAAAATCCCAAAGTGAGATGGACAGGGGAGGCAGCCAAACTCAGTTCCTAACACACAAAATTGACCCTCGAACCAGGAGGGGGTCAGCGATCCCGACTCTCCCCATAGCCTGACATCTGCATGTTAACTCTACGGTCTGGAACACGTAGTACGTATTAACTCAAAAAAAAAAATCCGTGTATAAAGTGGACCAGTGCAGCTCAAATCCAGCTCAAAACCCCAACTGTACACACAGGAGCAGTGATCTGGTTCTCTAATCTTAAAAAAGGAACCTCTTGGTTGAGAAAGGTAATTATAGGGGGGAAAAAAATCACCAGAAGGTGCCAACCATGTTCCGCTCTTTGCCCTGGATTTCATCGCAGAGCTTTAGAATGTCAGTAAAGGCTGTTGATGTCCATGATGATGGTAAGAGAGGGAAAGATGCAGCAACTGTGCTTCATGTGCAGAGAACACACGATGACTGATGGGTTCTGAACGACTCTC
This sequence comes from Raphicerus campestris, assembly GCA_006410735.1. NCBI lineage: Eukaryota > Metazoa > Chordata > Mammalia > Artiodactyla > Bovidae > Raphicerus > Raphicerus campestris. Next base: position 2,671,599 of record SJYW01052594.1, read on the forward strand.
AGGAATTTGTGCTCAAAACCATATTCTAGGAAGACAATGTCAAATAATGCATTAAAAAAAAAAATTTATTCCACTCTGTATAATAGGCTCCAGTTTCATCCACCTCATTAGAACTGATTCAAATGTGTAAGCCAGAAAGAAAAACACCAATACAGTATACTATCACATATATATGGAATTTAGAAAGACGGTAACGATAACCCTGTATGCGAGACAGCAAAAGAGACACAGGTATATAGAACAGTCTTTTGGACTCTGTGGGAGAGGGAGAGGGTGGGATGTTTGGGAGAATGGCATTGAAACATGTATATTATCATATGTGAAACTGATGGCCAGTCCAGGTTCGATGCATGAGACAGGGTGCTTGGGGCTGGTGCACTGGGATGATCCAGAGGGATGGGATGGAGAAGGAGGGGGAGTGGTTCAGGATGGGGAACACATGTACACCTGTGGCAGAGTCAAGTCAATGTATGGCAAAACCAATATAATATTGTAAAGTAAATAAATAAAACTGAGATTTAAAAAAATAAAGAAGAAAAGAATACAATTTAAATTCTCAAATGCAGTTCAGAAATACAATAAACCATGACTAAACTAAGCTAAGGGAACACCATTATATGTGAACGGCAAGTTTCAGTTAAAAACCCACAAAAATGGAAGGCCTCATTCCCCAAAGATCATGGCTATTTAAATGAGACATTTTAAATAAATGGTATCTTGGATATTTAAACATTTCCAAGCACATATCTTAAGCTACCATTTATGAGTCTTACTTAAAAGACAAGGCACTGACTTGTAAGCCATTTCACCAACATTATCTCGTTTAATCTTACTAACTCTATAAGGAAGGAATTACTCTCTCCATTTTATAGATGACAAAACTGAGGTTAAGAGAGGTTAAGCAACTTGTCCAAAGCTACAAAGAACCTTCTATTAGACTCAAATGACTATGCTTTGTCCATTCTAGATTTATAATTCAGGATGTTATTTTTGCTATAAAATCATAAGCTTATTAACAAGCTATGCATTTTCTAATTAGGCATGTAAGCATCCTCAACCTACACAGTAATTTGAAGTTCAGTGAGTGATATGCCAGCCCTTTATAAATCCTTCTCATGGTTTTGTGCACAATACCAATGCGCTCATAAATATTAAAGATGTATTTTCCTCTTAAAAGTTCACATGTACTTATATCTGCTAATTAGAGGACAACTGACCTTCTTTCCTTTGAAAGCCACTATAATATTGGGTCAAAAAAAAAAAAACTCAGAAAAACGTATGTTCCCTTTAAAACATTTTTCTGATACCTCTCTAACCAGAAGACTTTGAAGAAATTTGATGAAATCTCATACACTGTAAATAATCCAAAACCTGGTATAATGTATTTAAGAAAGGTCCCTGGAGTCAGACAGATTTCAATTCTATAATGCCTGGGCCTGAAAAGGCTGGCAGGTAGCTGACGCTGGAGGGATATTGGAGTCATGTTTACTGCAACATGTGCAGCTTTTATAAACTTCCTAGGTGTATACTCCAAGTTATAAACAAAATCTGTACCTCAATGTTGTGTGTGGGCTGTGGAGAGAGAAGTGCTTATTTATTTATTTTTTGGATAAAAGAAGGCTTAACGGACATCAGGGCCCCCAGGAGACCTATCTCAACTTCCCCAGACCCCCATCCTGGGCCTACACAAAGCATCTTCTCTATACCTGGGAGTTAAAACTTCAATTCCCTCCAGAAACAGCAGGATCACTGGTGGCTGGGGTTGGGACCTGCCACATTCAAGGCAAAACCTGCACCTGTNAAAAAAAAAAAAACTCAGAAAAACGTATGTTCTCTTTAAAACATTTTTCTGATACCTCTCTAACCAGAAGACTTTGAAGAAATTTGATGAAATCTCATACACTGTAAATAATCCAAAACCTGGTATAATGTATTTAAGAAAGGTCCCTGGAGTCAGACAGATTTCAATTCTATAATGCCTGGGCCTGAAAAGGCTGGCAGGTAGCTGACGCTGGAGGGATATTGGAGTCATGTTTACTGCAACATGTGCAGCTTTTATAAACTTCCTAGGTGTATACTCCAAGTTATAAACAAAATCTGTACCTCAATGTTGTGTGTGGGCTGTGGAGAGAGAAGTGCTTATTTATTTATTTTTTGGATAAAACAAGGCTTAACGGACATCAGGGCCCCCAGGACACCTATCTCAACTTCCCCAGACCCCCATCCTGGGCCTACACAAAGCATCTTCTCTATACCTGGGAGTTAAAACTTCAATTCCCTCCAGAAACAGCAGGATCACTGGTGGCTGGGGTTGGGACCTGCCACATTCAAGGCAAAACCTGCACCTGTAAGCTGACCTGGGAGTCTGCCTGTTTGTAAGGTTCTCACAGGAAAACACTTCGGAGCTCCAAAAAGCCAGCACACACATCTGCACGAATACAACCCCTTTGGCCCGTGGCTGGTGCCAACCTTCTCTCTCAGTCAGCAGTCTAACAGCTATGCCCAGGGGGATTTCAAAGAGGAGCAACTCTGCTCCAAAGGAGAAAACTGAGGCTCACAACCACACAGGCCATTGGCAGGCCTCGGAATACAACCCAAGGGCAGCTCCAAGTGCAAGCTCTTCCCGATAACCACCACAAAACACTGCCCTAGCGCCAGGCATTTCCAAGATGGCAGGCTCTCCTTCCAACCATGGGTTTAGACTCTGTTTATCTTTTTTTTCAGTCCAAGTCCATGGTCCTGTAAGCACAACACCAAAACCTCCAGAAAGAGCAGAATTTGGTATCACACCAACACAGCCCAACATATCATGTTGCAAACACCCCTTTCTGTCTGGTGGGGCCAACCTGCATCTCCGGGGCCACAGCCCCCACCACACCCTGCCCCACGTTTATCTGCCCGGCCCGCTTCTTGGTTGTTGCCTAGGCTTCTGCATACAGACAAGCTCACTTGTGGGCTGACCCTGCCTGCAGACGGTGCTCAGTAGCTGTGACGGGGAGCTCCCACCAAGTGCAAGGATCAGTGCTAACAGTGTTAACTTCCGTCCTGCTCTCAGTACCCCATCTCACATGATCAGTGGGGACCCTGACTTCCAAACTCCTTTACTGCAATACAGGCACCCAACATACCGCCCCCCACACACTCAGATTATTCAGGTTTGACATAATATCCTTGCTATGTATGATAAACCAATACTCTTCATCCGACTCTTCATTTTTTACAGTCTTGGAGAGACAAAAATCTAGTGGAGGAGGAAAGACCATAAAATACACACAATACATAAATGAATACACAGTCATCCCTCAGTATCCATGAGGGGCTGGTTCCAGGACCCACCAGACACCACAGTCCACAGATGCTCAAGGCCCATAGTTAACCTTCCATTCAGCATCTGTGGATTCAACCACCCTCGAATCGGGTCATGTATCCTTTTGGACAAAAAAAAATTTGTTATAAAAAAATCAGCTTCCTAAAATTATCTAAATTTATTTCTCAACCTACTAATGGATCATGACCTCCAGTTTGAAAAGTAATTTTTGGTAACATAACAGTGATGATGTGCCAGAGGTACACAAACACCAGCAAATACTTAGGTATGAGATCCCACACCACCCACTGCCGCCCCAACCCGGCAACCCTCAAGTCACATCTTCTCTCTGCCCAGAAATGCAGAGGTACCACAATGGAGAACCAGCATCTGAATGCCCCAGGTCAAGGAGAGAAGAGAGGAACCACCTGTGGCAGATTAAGGTGTCAGTCAAGTGCCACTCCAGGAGGAGGAGGAGTGCGGCTTTTCTCTTCATCACCTGAGAAGTTTACACAGTCTCAAGTGTTCCCCTTGGGTCAGGCTGTCCATTTCCCAACTGGACTGTCAGTACTGGCAGGCAGGAATTTCTTTGTGAAAATCTTACACTACCCAGACATGACTGAAGCATGATTTAAAGTAGTAATACATGGTCAGTGGGTTATTTCTTAAATCTAAGGTAACTTTTCTAATTCGTGTTTTCTATTAAACAATCCTCATTGCTGAGGACACTGGTTAGTGGGAAAAAAAGGAAAGCTAGGTGTGGGAAAGAAAAAAAATAGAGAGGGAACACAAGAATAGATCATAAATACACACGATACACAAGTACATAAAATGCTGGATGCTGTTAAAAACAAAACCAAGGAGCTTTAGACCAAAACGAAGAATTATCACCAAACACATACTGTACCCCTCTTCTGTCCAATAAAGTATGGTGACCACATAGTAGAAATATGAGTTACAAGTCAAGTTACTTTTCTAGCTTACAAGAGCACAATTCCTTCAACTACTATAAGAGACACAGGCATTTTCCGATCATAGAAAAACAAACTTTTTGCAAGGAGACAGATTGGGCACTGGTGTAGCAGCACCCTGACACTTAGGTCAGGAGTGATAACACTGCTGAGAAGATAAATAATTTACACCTGAGCAAGCCATGGACCGTAAAACACGAAAACAGATGGACCTTTTGAGAAGTCACTCAATTCGAACTGTATATACAAGTGATTCTTAAAAACAGGAAGCCAAGGAAGATACAGAAAGCTTTGGCAGAAAACACTCTTAACAGCAGGCAGTGCTTTCCAGATTCTCCCAATAAATAATGGTTCAACACTGAGACTCTAGCGGCATTTCACCTGGAAGCACACACATGGGGAAGCACGGATTCGGAAAGTTTATAGGCTAAATCTGGGCCTTGGAAAGGCACTAACAAATCCTAATTTTGAAGCTCTCCGAGTTCCCATAATTTGTTTTAATTTACACCTATAAAGTTGTGGTCGAGGGGTGGTTGATGAGAAGCTGGACGCTTAAAAGGTACCTGGATGAGGTGGGGCGGAAGTGAAATCCTTTAGACCTGATCCCGAAAAGCAACCGGCCTCCTGAAATCAACCTAGTCCCTTACACTTTAGCGGCATTTTGAAACAGGACGGGGACAGTGGATCAATAGGCGGCGGCGGCAGACACCCCGGCCTGAAAACTCCTCCAGGCACCCGGTGTCACACTCTGGTAAGCTCACGCCTTCCCAGCGCCTGCTCCGCGTTTGCTGAATGGAGAGGAACCCCAAGTGAATGAATGGGAGAGGCTGGCAAGAGGCTGGCCAGAGGCTCTGAGCAGGCAGGGCCCTGGACAGCGCCGGGCGCCTGCGGGTGCGGGGGAATCCTCGGGGCAGCTCGGCGCAGGGCGCGGACCGAGGGGGCTGGGGCCTCGCCGAACAAAGGGGCGCGGGGGGCCGGGCGCTCACCTCGTCGCCCCACTTGAGCACGTCCTTGTGCCGGTCCTTGACGGCGTGGTAGATGTGCAGGAACTGGAGGATCCCGTGCTGCCGCACGTGGTCGGCGTGGCGCTGGGTCTCCTCCCAGCTCAGCGGCGAGCCCTGGGACAGCAGCCCCATGGCCGCCCCCTCTCTCCGCCCTCGGGGCCGGCGGCTGCCGCTCCGGGCTCGGGGCGCGGGTCGGACGCTCAGCTGCCCGCAGAAGGCGGCGGCGGCTCAACCCCGGGGTGGGGTGTGGCGGGGAGTGGGGGGAGGCGCCCTCGGGCCCCGGCCGGCGGAGGGAGGGTCCAGTCCCCTCCGGCTCCCAAGCGCGGGGTCCTCGCCGCCCCGGGGACCTATCCAGGGATAGGGCGCACCGCGCGGACGGGGGTGGCCCCGAGGCCGCGCTGGCTGGCTGGCTGGCCCTCCGCCCGACCCCTCGCCCGCTCTGCCTCCCGCACCGCTCCTGCTCCGAGGCGGCGGCGGCTGGCGCTTCTCTTTGCCGGTGTTGAGCACTAGCTCCTTCCTACTTGTGACCAAAACCTGCGCCGCCGAGCATGCCCAGTACTCCCGTCCACCGGCCGGCCACTCCCGGGCGCCAGAGGCCGCTCCGGATTTTATAGGCTGCTGAAGGGGCGGGGAAAGGGGCGGGTCCGGTGAGGGGTGGCCACGGCCGAGCGCCCGCGGGGACTCTGGGGCCCGGGGTAGGCGTGCGGAGGCGTGGTTAGGGCGGAGTCCAGGGGGAGCATCTGCGGAGGCCGCAGTCCGCCTGGCTTTAGGCAAATGATATCTGTGAAATTCCTTTTTTTGTAATCCGAAAAGAGAAACTGAGTTGGGGAAGAAAGTTGATTATTCGAGCTAATGAAGAATCCACCAGATTATTTTTTTAGGTGAGAAAGGCCTCACACTTATAAAAACAGATGAGAGCATTATGGTGTGGCAAGAAAATTTGTCTATATGCTTTAAGACGTGAACATACTAAGTATTTGTGTAGTCTCTATTGGATGACATAGATTCTTTGGATGGCACAGGAGCCATTCATTGCAACCAAAGGGTTGCAATTCACCCATCAAGCGATAAAATGACGTTCCTGTGAGCTTACCATGGAGGTGGAAGATATTAGAAACTTCTTGAGTTGGCCCTCTCTTGGCAGCAAAGGGAAGGAACGGGGTGAATAACTGTTAAAATAATGTGTTAACAGAGCGATAAGATGACAGATGAGGCTGAAAGTGACAGCAGCTAGATCATACACGTATTGAGACCAGAAAGTGTGTACTTACTGTGCCAGCTTCCCTTACAGCTAACATTTAGTGAGCACTGTGTGGATCACAACAAACTGTGGAAAAGTCTTCAAGAGATGGGAATACCAGACCACCTGACCTGCCTCCTGAGAAACCTGTATGCAGGTCAAGAAGCAACAGTTAGAACTGGACATGGAACAACAGACTGGTTCCAAATCCTGAAGGGGGTACATCAAGGCTGTATATTGTCACCCTGGTTATTTAACTTATATGTTGAGTACATCATGAGAAATGTTGGACTCGAAGAAGCACTAGCTGGAATCAAGATTGCTGGGAGAAATATCAATAACCTCAGATATGCAGATGACACCACCCTTATAGCAGAAAGCAAAGAAGAACTAGAGCTTGATGAAACTGCAAGAGGAGAGTGAAAAAGTTGGCTTAAAACTCAATATTCAGAAAACTAAGATCATGGCATCCCATCACTTCATGGCAAATAGATGGGGAAATAATGGAAACAGAGACTTTATTTGGGGGGGCTCCAAAATAACTGCAGATGGTGACTGCAGCCATGAAATTAAAAGATTCTTGCTCCTTGCAAGAAAAATTATGACCAACCTAGCCAGCATATTCAAAAGCCGAAGCATTACTTTGCCAACAAAGGTCTGTCTAGTCAAAGCTAAGGTTTTTCCAGTGGTCATGTATGGATGTAAGAGTGGACTGTAAAGAAAGCTGAGTGCTGAAGAATTGATGCTTTTAAATTGTGGTGTTGGAGAAGACTTGAGAGTCGCTTAGACTGCAAGGAGATTCAACCAGTCCATCCTAAAGGAAATCAGTCCTGAATATTCACTAGAAAGACTGATGCTGAAGCTGAAACTCCAATACTTTGGTCACTTGATGCAAAGAACTGACTCATTTGAAAAGACCCTGATGCTGGGAAAGACTGAAGATGGGAGGAGAAGGAGACGACAGAGGATGAGATGGTTGGATGGCATCACCAACTCAATGGACATGAGTTTGAGTAAGCTCTGCGAGTTGGTGATGGCAGGGAGGCCTGGCATGCTACAGTCCATGGGGTCACAATCAGACACGACTGAGCAACTGAACTGAACACTTACTGATTGTCAAATGGATAAATGATCATAGGGGTCTCTTCTCCCCATCCTTCATATTGTACTTGCCCATCTCAGGCTCTGGGGACATGGAAACCCAAGGTCTGGCTGTAATGTCCACAGGGGTGTGTGTGTGTGTGTGTGTGTGTGTGTGTGTGTGTGTNCTTACTTAAAAGACAAGGCACTGACTTGTAAGCCATTTCACCAACATTATCTCGTTTAATCTTACTAACTCTATAAGGAAGGAATTACTCTCTCCATTTTATAGATGACAAAACTGAGGTTAAGAGAGGTTAAGCAACTTGTCCAAAGCTACAAAGAACCTTCTATTAGACTCAAATGACTATGCTTTGTCCATTCTAGATTTATAATTCAGGATGTTATTTTTGCTATAAAATCATAAGCTTATTAACAAGCTATGCATTTTCTAATTAGGCATGTAAGCATCCTCAACCTACACAGTAATTTGAAGTTCAGTGAGTGATATGCCAGCCCTTTATAAATCCTTCTCATGGTTTTGTGCACAATACCAATGCGCTCATAAATATTAAAGATGTATTTTCCTCTTAAAAGTTCACATGTACTTATATCTGCTAATTAGAGGACAACTGACCTTCTTTCCTTTGAAAGCCACTATAATATTGGGTCAAAAAAAAAAAAACTCAGAAAAACGTATGTTCTCTTTAAAACATTTTTCTGATACCTCTCTAACCAGAAGACTTTGAAGAAATTTGATGAAATCTCATACACTGTAAATAATCCAAAACCTGGTATAATGTATTTAAGAAAGGTCCCTGGAGTCAGACAGATTTCAATTCTATAATGCCTGGGCCTGAAAAGGCTGGCAGGTAGCTGACGCTGGAGGGATATTGGAGTCATGTTTACTGCAACATGTGCAGCTTTTATAAACTTCCTAGGTGTATACTCCAAGTTATAAACAAAATCTGTACCTCAATGTTGTGTGTGGGCTGTGGAGAGAGAAGTGCTTATTTATTTATTTTTTGGATAAAAGAAGGCTTAACGGACATCAGGGCCCCCAGGAGACCTATCTCAACTTCCCCAGACCCCCATCCTGGGCCTACACAAAGCATCTTCTCTATACCTGGGAGTTAAAACTTCAATTCCCTCCAGAAACAGCAGGATCACTGGTGGCTGGGGTTGGGACCTGCCACATTCAAGGCAAAACCTGCACCTGTAAGCTGACCTGGGAGTCTGCCTGTTTGTAAGGTTCTCACAGGAAAACACTTCGGAGCTCCAAAAAGCCAGCACACACATCTGCACGAATACAACCCCTTTGGCCCGTGGCTGGTGCCAACCTTCTCTCTCAGTCAGCAGTCTAACAGCTATGCCCAGGGGGATTTCAAAGAGGAGCAACTCTGCTCCAAAGGAGAAAACTGAGGCTCACAACCACACAGGCCATTGGCAGGCCTCGGAATACAACCCAAGGGCAGCTCCAAGTGCAAGCTCTTCCCGATAACCACCACAAAACACTGCCCTAGCGCCAGGCATTTCCAAGATGGCAGGCTCTCCTTCCAACCATGGGTTTAGACTCTGTTTATCTTTTTTTTCAGTCCAAGTCCATGGTCCTGTAAGCACAACACCAAAACCTCCAGAAAGAGCAGAATTTGGTATCACACCAACACAGCCCAACATATCATGTTGCAAACACCCCTTTCTGTCTGGTGGGGCCAACCTGCATCTCCGGGGCCACAGCCCCCACCACACCCTGCCCCACGTTTATCTGCCCGGCCCGCTTCTTGGTTGTTGCCTAGGCTTCTGCATACAGACAAGCTCACTTGTGGGCTGACCCTGCCTGCAGACGGTGCTCAGTAGCTGTGACGGGGAGCTCCCACCAAGTGCAAGGATCAGTGCTAACAGTGTTAACTTCCGTCCTGCTCTCAGTACCCCATCTCACACGATCAGTGGGGACCCTGACTTCCAAACTCCTTTACTGCAATACAGGCACCCAACATACCGCCCCCCACACACTCAGATTATTCAGGTTTGACATAATATCCTTGCTATGTATGATAAACCAATACTCTTCATCCGACTCTTCATTTTTTACAGTCTTGGAGAGACAAAAATCTAGTGGAGGAGGAAAGACCATAAAATACACACAATACGTAAATGAATACACAGTCATCCCTCAGTATCCATGAGGGGCTGGTTCCAGGACCCACCAGACACCACAGTCCACAGATGCTCAAGGCCCATAGTTAACCTTCCATTCAGCATCTGTGGATTCAACCACCCTCGAATCGGGTCATGTATCCTTTTGGAAAAAAAAATTTGTTATAAAAAAATCAGCTTCCTAAAATTATCTAAATTTATTTCTCAACCTACTAATGGATCATGACCTCCAGTTTGAAAAGTAATTTTTGGTAACATAACAGTGATGATGTGCCAGAGGTACACAAACACCAGCAAATACTTAGGTATGAGATCCCACACCACCCACTGCCGCCCCAACCCGGCAACCCTCAAGTCACATCTTCTCTCTGCCCAGAAATGCAGAGGTACCACAATGGAGAACCAGCATCTGAATGCCCCAGGTCAAGGAGAGAAGAGAGGAACCACCTGTGGCAGATTAAGGTGTCAGTCAAGTGCCACTCCAGGAGGAGGAGGAGTGCGGCTTTTCTCTTCATCACCTGAGAAGTTTACACAGTCTCAAGTGTTCCCCTTGGGTCAGGCTGTCCATTTCCCAACTGGACTGTCAGTACTGGCAGGCAGGAATTTCTTTGTGAAAATCTTACACTACCCAGACATGACTGAAGCATGATTTAAAGTAGTAATACATGGTCAGTGGGTTATTTCTTAAATCTAAGGTAACTTTTCTAATTCGTGTTTTCTATTAAACAATCCTCATTGCTGAGGACACTGGTTAGTGGGAAAAAAAGGAAAGCTAGGTGTGGGAAAGAAAAAAAATATAGAGGGAACACAAGAATAGATCATAAATACACACGATACACAAGTACATAAAATGCTGGATGCTGTTAAAAACAAAACCAAGGAGCTTTAGACCAAAACGAAGAATTATCACCAAACACATACTGTACCCCTCTTCTGTCCAATAAAGTATGGTGACCACATAGTAGAAATATGAGTTACAAGTCAAGTTACTTTTCTAGCTTACAAGAGCACAATTCCTTCAACTACTATAAGAGACACAGGCATTTTCCGATCATAGAAAAACAAACTTTTTGCAAGGAGACAGATTGGGCACTGGTGTAGCAGCACCCTGACACTTAGGTCAGGAGTGATAACACTGCTGAGAAGATAAATAATTTACACCTGAGCAAGCCATGGACCGTAAAACACGAAAACAGATGGACCTTTTGAGAAGTCACTCAATTCGAACTGTATATACAAGTGATTCTTAAAAACAGGAAGCCAAGGAAGATACAGAAAGCTTTGGCAGAAAACACTCTTAACAGCAGGCAGTGCTTTCCAGATCCTTCCAATAAATAATGGTTCAACACTGAGACTCTAGCGGCATTTCACCTGGAAGCACACACATGGGGAAGCACGGATTCGGAAAGTTTATAGGCTAAATCTGGGCCTTGGAAAGGCACTAACAAATCCTAATTTTGAAGCTCTCCGAGTTCCCATAATTTGTTTTAATTTACACCTATAAAGTTGTGGTCGAGGGGTGGTTGATGAGAAGCTGGAGGCTTAAAAGGTACCTGGATGAGGTGGGGCGGAAGTGAAATCCTTTAGACCTGATCCCGAAAAGCAACCGGCCTCCTGAAATCAACCTAGTCCCTTACACTTTAGCGGCATTTTGAAACAGGACGGGGACAGTGGATCAATAGGCGGCGGCGGCAGACACCCCGGCCTGAAAACTCCTCCAGGCACCCGGTGTCACACTCTGGTAAGCTCACGCCTTCCCAGCGCCTGCTCCGCGTTTGCTGAATGGAGAGGAACCCCAAGTGAATGAATGGGAGAGGCTGGCAAGAGGCTGGCCAGAGGCTCTGAGCAGGCAGGGCCCTGGACAGCGCCGGGCGCCTGCGGGTGCGGGGGAATCCTCGGGGCAGCTCGGCGCAGGGCGCGGACCGAGGGGGCTGGGGCCTCGCCGAACAAAGGGGCGCGGGGGGCCGGGCGCTCACCTCGTCGCCCCACTTGAGCACGTCCTTGTGCCGGTCCTTGACGGCGTGGTAGATGTGCAGGAACTGGAGGATCCCGTGCTGCCGCACGTGGTCGGCGTGGCGCTGGGTCTCCTCCCAGCTCAGCGGCGAGCCCTGGGACAGCAGCCCCATGGCCGCCCCCTCTCTCCGCCCTCGGGGCCGGCGGCTGCCGCTCCGGGCTCGGGGCGCGGGTCGGACGCTCAGCTGCCCGCAGAAGGCGGCGGCGGCTCAACCCCGGGGTGGGGTGTGGCGGGGAGTGGGGGGAGGCGCCCTCGGGCCCCGGCCGGCGGAGGGAGGGTCCAGTCCCCTCCGGCTCCCAAGCGCGGGGTCCTCGCCGCCCCGGGGACCTATCCAGGGATAGGGCGCACCGCGCGGACGGGGGTGGCCCCGAGGCCGCGCTGGCTGGCTGGCTGGCCCTCCGCCCGACCCCTCGCCCGCTCTGCCTCCCGCACCGCTCCTGCTCCGAGGCGGCGGCGGCTGGCGCTTCTCTTTGCCGGTGTTGAGCACTAGCTCCTTCCTACTTGTGACCAAAACCTGCGCCGCCGAGCATGCCCAGTACTCCCGTCCACCGGCCGGCCACTCCCGGGCGCCAGAGGCCGCTCCGGATTTTATAGGCTGCTGAAGGGGCGGGGAAAGGGGCGGGTCCGGTGAGGGGTGGCCACGGCCGAGCGCCCGCGGGGACTCTGGGGCCCGGGGTAGGCGTGCGGAGGCGTGGTTAGGGCGGAGTCCAGGGGGAGCATCTGCGGAGGCCGCAGTCCGCCTGGCTTTAGGCAAATGATATCTGTGAAATTCCTTTTTTTGTAATCCGAAAAGAGAAACTGAGTTGGGGAAGAAAGTTGATTATTCGAGCTAATGAAGAATCCACCAGATTATTTTTTTAGGTGAGAAAGGCCTCACACTTATAAAAACAGATGAGAGCATTATGGTGTGGCAAGAAAATTTGTCTATATGCTTTAAGACGTGAACATACTAAGTATTTGTGTAGTCTCTATTGGATGACATAGATTCTTTGGATGGCACAGGAGCCATTCATTGCAACCAAAGGGTTGCAATTCACCCATCAAGCGATAAAATGACGTTCCTGTGAGCTTACCATGGAGGTGGAAGATATTAGAAACTTCTTGAGTTGGCCCTCTCTTGGCAGCAAAGGGAAGGAACAGGGTGAATAACTGTTAAAATAATGTGTTAACAGAGCGATAAGATGACAGATGAGGCTGAAAGTGACAGCAGCTAGATCATACACGTATTGAGACCAGAAAGTGTGTACTTACTGTGCCAGCTTCCCTTACAGCTAACATTTAGTGAGCACTGTGTGGATCACAACAAACTGTGGAAAAGTCTTCAAGAGATGGGAATACCAGACCACCTGACCTGCCTCCTGAGAAACCTGTATGCAGGTCAAGAAGCAACAGTTAGAACTGGACATGGAACAACAGACTGGTTCCAAATCCTGAAGGGGGTACATCAAGGCTGTATATTGTCACCCTGGTTATTTAACTTATATGTTGAGTACATCATGAGAAATGTTGGACTCGAAGAAGCACTAGCTGGAATCAAGATTGCTGGGAGAAATACCAATAACCTCAGATATGCAGATGACACCACCCTTATAGCAGAAAGCAAAGAAGAACTAGAGCTTGATGAAACTGCAAGAGGAGAGTGAAAAAGTTGGCTTAAAACTCAATATTCAGAAAACTAAGATCATGGCATCCCATCACTTCATGGCAAATAGATGGGGAAATAATGGAAACAGAGACTTTATTTGGGGGGGCTCCAAAATAACTGCAGATGGTGACTGCAGCCATGAAATTAAAAGATTCTTGCTCCTTGCAAGAAAAATTATGACCAACCTAGCCAGCATATTCAAAAGCCGAGACATTACTTTGCCAACAAAGGTCTGTCTAGTCAAAGCTAAGGTTTTTCCAGTGGTCATGTATGGATGTAAGAGTGGACTGTAAAGAAAGCTGAGTGCTGAAGAATTGATGCTTTTAAATTGTGGTGTTGGAGAAGACTTGAGAGTCGCTTAGACTGCAAGGAGATTCAACCAGTCCATCCTAAAGGAAATCAGTCCTGAATATTCACTAGAAAGACTGATGCTGAAGCTGAAACTCCAATACTTTGGTCACTTGATGCAAAGAACTGACTCATTTGAAAAGACCCTGATGCTGGGAAAGACTGAAGATGGGAGGAGAAGGAGACGACAGAGGATGAGATGGTTGGATGGCATCACCAACTCAATGGACATGAGTTTGAGTAAGCTCTGGGAGTTGGTGATGGCAGGGAGGCCTGGCATGCTACAGTCCATGGGGTCACAGTCAGACACGACTGAGCAACTGAACTGAACACTTACTGATTGTCAAATGGATAAATGATCATAGGGGTCTCTTCTCCCCATCCTTCATATTGTACTTGCCCATCTCAGGCTCTGGGGACATGGAAACCCAAGGTCTGGCTGTAATGTCCACAGGGGTGGGTGTGTGTGTGTGTGTGTGTGTGTGTGTGTGTGTGTGTAGTGTGAGTGGGGATGTGAGAGTATTTTGAAGCTCAGAAGATAATGTTTCAATCATCTGTTTCAACAGCTGGGATAAAAATCAAGCCTCATTCTACTTTGTCCATAGCCCAATCTTCCTTGTACCCTCCCACCAATCACAAGACCTGTGTGATTCTGACTTTCTGCTCTTTTTCTCTGGTTGGAATTCTCTATTTGACACAATCGTATTCATTCGTTGGGTCCCAGTTACTCTTCTCTGTATTTTGGTTACATTTGTACATATCACTGTTTCTACAGCATGATAGAATCGCTTAAAAAATATTTCCACACTAGATAGTGACTTCCTCTGGGATAGAATTCATTCAGGCCTCTTGTATCTTTAGCTCTAAAAAAGGTGCTCGGTGTAAATGGATGGAAGGTGGTGTTGGGGGTGGGGAGAAAGGGATAGTATTGGTCACTGTTTCACATCCAAGCAAGGCATCCGAAGGATCATTTTGTAATTCTTAAAATCTCGTCTCACATATGCATACCCTGGCATTGTTCAGTACAATGGCCATTAACCACATGGGGCTGAGCACTTGAAATGTGGCTAACTGGAGAAACTGAATTTTACTTTGATTTTAATTCACTAAAATAGAAAATTTTAAATTGATGTTCCATGTGGCTACTGGAAAACTTCTAAGTAAATTTGTAACAGATTGGGAGTGTGAAATCCACTTTTTCATCTGTTAATTATGTAAACTCTAAATACAGAGCAAATATTTCCAAAGAAACTTTAGTGGACTGGAGATGCGTTGTGAGGGTAAGACACATACCAGATTCAAAGAACGTAAATATCTCATTAGTGATTTTCTTTTGATTACATGTTGCAACAGTAATATTTTCAATGTTATATTATTTAAATTAATTGACCTCCAGGATTCCTTGTAAAGGCCAAGGGAAGCCATATTTAACAACACTCATTCCCCTCTATTAGTGTTTTGCATTTTTTGGTTTGTTCCGTAGATTGCACCACGGTTGGGTTTCGACTTCTGGGAGTGGGCTTTCAGCGGACAGCCCCACACAGAACGTTCAGGGCTTTAACGATGGCTAGGACGAAAAGAAGGCGCTTGTATCCTGCACAATCAGCCTTCACCAAAGGCGGATTCCGGGTCAGTTCTGCAGAAAAGAGAAAGACCCACTGGGCCAGAACCCGGTGACTCTACGAAGACCGCATCCGGCCCTGCAGGCGCTGGGGCCAGAGGCAAGCCGCGCCCCTAGGGCCGAGCGGAAAACCCGGGCGCCGGAGTCGGGCGCGGCGGGGTGGCGCTCTGCGCAGGCTCCGAGGGCCGGCGGGTGGCGCGGAGAGGCGGGGCGGGCGCTGCACGCCGCGCCGTTGTTGTGGTCCGGCCCCCGGCACGTGACCGCGGCCCGCCCCCGAGCGCGGCACCGCCTCCCCATGACTCAGCACTTCGTGCTGGCTCCGTCCCGGGTCAACCTGGGAGAGTCTGCGCGGGGTCGGAGTGCGCTCCTCCGCTCCCGCCCCTGAGGCGGCGGCGGCCGCGGGTGTAGCCGCTACCCTTGCAGTCTCTTCGGTTTTCCGGCCTCCGGGCAAAGAGAAAAAATATATGGTGTTTCCCTGGAGCCAGAGCGCTCTGGGTTTCCCCTGACTCAGCAGCTCTGCGGAGAACCCGCAGCTGGCCTTGAGTGAGGCAATGCGGGAAACAGAGGGCCGTACTTAGGGGTCTCTAAGCCTCAAGTCGTTTACAGGTGACCTGTCCAGCCCTTACTGCTCCGTTTGGCCTGAGCATCCGCTAGATGGTCTCTCGGGTGGTGTCATTTCAGCTCAGTCCAGTCGCTCAGTCGTATCGGACTGTTTGCGACCCCACCGACTGCAGCATGCCAGGCCTCCCTTTGCACCACCAACTCCCGGAGCTTGCTCAAGTCAGTCAAGTCGGTGATGCCATCTAACCATCTCATCCTCTGTCGTCAACACTTTACTTTTTATGCCTGTTTTATACCAAGCTCTTTGATCTGGAAGTCTATGGAACAGCCCTGATTGTTTTGTTCTTGGATGATGCTGCAGAGATCCAGTGAACAGGTCGTTGCTATGCAGAGTTGAACTGCAGTGTGAATTTCAAAGCCTGTGCTCTTCCTTCTGCACCCCGAATCCTGCGTGAAGCTGAGGGCCTCCTTCCGTGGGACTCTTCTTGGATTTTGATACCACCACAGCCTTCCTGTTTTGACACACCTCTCCCCCAAAGACCTGGTCTGCCACTGAGGGGCTTAAGATTTTCTTCCTTTTTAATTATTGGTAGAAAATAAACACACAGTGCTGTTAACTTCAGCGTACGTGATGCAAATAATGTGGAAAGGATTTTTTCCCTACAACCGCGTGGTTTTGAGCATTTGAATTATGTTGAAGAAGGCCCCTAAGCCTTAAGATAGAAGAATAGGAGCCAAAAGAAGCTACCCAGCTTCACCCTAGCTTAGGGGGTAACCTGAGAGGATCTAAGCAAAGCTGTGTCGTCATCAGGGACCACCCCCCTCCTCACTCCTCACCTGTTTCTGTGAGAATCTGGAGGAAATGTGGTTTCCTTTCCAACCTGAACAGCTCAGGTGTCAGTACTAAATTAGTTGAAAAAAGTGCAGATCTTTCTGTATTGTGTGGTAATTTCTAACACAGGATGCTGAGATACACAATTGTTATTTTAAGAAAAAACCTTTTAACTTGGTTTTTAAAAGCCAACCCCTAGTTTTATGGATTAAAAATACATATAAACATGTTCTTTTTCATGTAGAGTTACAAAAGATCTGCTCAGTAAAGGGAAGGCCTCTATTAAGCTGGAAAAGCATGGGTGTGTAAAGAAGATGGATAGGAGTCAGCAGGGGTGAGGTTAAAGATGTGGGCATGAGAAACTGATTGGGACTTGAACCCACGTGCTGGAACTCAAACCCAGCCAAAACCCATGATACCTGGTTTTAGGACCTAATGAAGCTCAGGTTCTTGATGTCTCATTGCAGAAAGAATTCGGTGAGAGACAAAGTGATAGGTAAGAAGTGGG
>SJYW01052599.1:0-18357 GCA_006410735.1 Raphicerus campestris
TTTTTGAATTCTGCAAGAAAGTGCCACTTCGTTATTGGATTAATTTTTTCTTTTGGTAAGAGATTAAGAAGTGGTGTCTGCAATACACGCTAGTACTGAACAGATATACTCATGTTTGAATTGCAAACAACCTCAACTGTGAGAATGAGGATGATGCTCGAAGCAAAAATCGTTTCAAGTTATTTAAAAAAAAAAGTTTAATGGCAATACTTGAAGTAAATAAAGCAAAGACATTTATTTTTGTTTCCAAATTAATCTGAAGCCTTCTTTAAATACGACGTCTTGCTTTCGAGTTCTGTTTTTCTGGTATGAGATTTAACTTGACTAAAAACGGATTTAATTCAATTCATTGATGGAATGTAAATGTGTAGCAATTAAGTTTCACAGTGCTTGGAGAGTATTCTGGTTTCTTTATAAAAAGTGAAGAAACTTTAAAGCTTGCAAAATTTCAGGACATAGTATTTCGGTCACATATTCCTAATATAGTTCTTTTATTACTCTGAAGTACTGTGTGAATTCCCAGACTGCAATAGGTACTGAAAATCAAATAAAAATGCAAATACATCCCAAAGCAAACATGGGTTATTTTAAGACTACCCACTAATTTAGTGTCCGTATTCTTTGATCCTAATAGAAACTTCAGATGAGGGAACATGCACAGTATCTTGAAACTTCACAAAAAATGTTTTCTTGAACTCAGCATATACATTTAAATGCTTCCCCCTTAATTACAGGGTTGAGAACCAGTGGACTGGAAGGTGAAATGGTTCTACTGCCCATCCTTAGCACCTATCGGGGGAGGACAAAGGGAAACTTTGACTAGGGGAACTATTTTGTACATAAAAGAAACACTAGGAATATTTAAAAAAAAAACTTATACACAGTCCCCATCTGCCAGAGATTCTGCTTTAATTAGGCATCTGTATTTTTAAAAGCTCCATGAGTGATTCTAAAGTGCAGTCAAGGTTGAGAACTATTGATCTAGGTAAAAATGTTCCATTTTTTCCCTTATGGGCTGAATAAGTTAATAAAAGAATTTAACAGTTGTAAATAATATCAATAAGGAGTTAAAAAGATTTTCCNGCTCCATGAGTGATTCTAAAGTGCAGTCAAGGTTGAGAACTATTGATCTAGGTAAAAATGTTCCATTTTTTCCCTTATGGGCTGAATAAGTTAATAAAAGAATTAAACAGTTGTAAATAATATCAATAAGGAGTTTAAAAGATTTTCCCAATGAGCAAATCAAGAAACTGTGTAATGGATCTGTGTCTTTAGAAATCTGAAAGTGAAATAAAGTATAATCAGTTCTCAGATGTACTTGACAAGCTGTCTTTAATGTAATAATGTTTGCAAATAATCAAATCAAGCCCAAAGGTAAAGACATGACTGGCCTTACCCTAGTCACTGGCTTCCTATCTAACAGTGATGAAATATGCAATGGTTTTTGCTGGTGTGAAGAAAGCAAAAAGAGATGAGGAAAAGTGTTTATCATGCTTTTAAATAAGTACATTTCAAAATGTTTTGGCTTTGGGGAATTCCTTGACAGTCCAGGGTTTCCCTGATAGCTGAGTTGGTAGAGTCCACCTGCAATGTGGGAGACCTGGGTTCAATCCCTGGGTTGAGAAGATCCCCTGGAGAAGGGAAAGGCTACCCACTCCAGTATTCTGGCCTGGAGAATTCTATGGACTGTGTCCATGGGGTCGCACAGAGTTGGACACAACTGAACGACTTCCACCTTCCTTCACTTTGGCAGTGCAGTCGTTAGGGCTCAGTGCCCACGCTGCAGGGGGCACGGGGCAGTCCCTGGTTGGGGAGCTTAGATTCCGCATGCTGGTCAGTATGGCCAAAATAAAGTAAAATATAGTAAAATGAACTTTCCACTGCAAAAAAAAAGAAATTAAAAAGTTTGCCTTTAGAAGTTAGTCCTTTCACTTCTCCTGTCTGTCTTATTAATATATTTCACTTTTTGTTGGCACTAATACTTTATGGAGAAGGCTGACAAGTTAGAAAATGAAGTTGTTAGATTCTCTGTGGATTTCATTTTTCTGGCCTCTTCATGGCACAATTAGCGTCAATAGTTAAGAAACTCCTGTATCAAAATAAGATATTAATTATACTTTNTTTTTGTTGGCACTAATACTTTATGGAGAAGGCTGACAAGTTAGAAAATGAAGTTGTTAGATTCTCTGTGGATTTCATTTTTCTGGCCTCTTCATGGCACAATTAGCGTCAATAGTTAAGAAACTCCTGTATCAAAATAAGATATTAATTATACTTTACAATATATATGAAGCAGCTGGCTAAATAATGCCACTGGCATAACAATCTGAATCTTTATCATTGAAACTCTTGTAACCAAAGTCACATCCTTTACATAATATTTATTCTGTATAGGATTTATTATCCACATACAATGACGTCAGCTTTAAAACAATTGTTACTTGTATAAACTCATCTTATAAAATAGAGTAATACACAACACACCTCAGTGATTTAAGCTGATATTCTAGGATTCAGAAAATCTGATCATTCTAATTCCAGTTTCTGCACTGTTCCACTGGGATGTCTTAGGTAGGTTGCTTTATTGGTCTGTGCCTTAATTTCTTTACCTTTCATGGGATAAACATCCTATTTCATAGATACTTAAAGAATAACATAAAAATTATTAAATACTTTGCAAATATAAAATGCTATATAAATGATAAATAGTAATACTGATCCATTCTAATATAAAATAACATACAACTTTCCATTTATAAAGTTTGGTCCTCCAGTACCTACTAATATCAAGCTTCCCAGTTAAACACATCTTATGCTGTATTTTTTTTTTAGTGATTTTTTTCCATAGTATGAAGTTTAGGTCTCCAAATACATATAACCAGTATGAGTGGAAATTTCGATACATCTTAGCAAGACTTGGCAAAATAACTTTAATGAATTGAGTTCTGAGCTCATAAGTAACTGAAACACTAAACTTTTTATCCATTCAGTGGTAACCTGGCCACATAAAAGAAGTAACCATGTTTGATTTCATCATTCAAACATACAATATTGAAAAATTTGTTCTGAAAAAGGTCTTAAGATGTGGTAACTACAGAAGAAACCTTGTAAAGATGTGATTTGCTGCACTAAGGGATTCTATGGTTACCAGCTTAGAAGTGCCCGGAGTAGCAGGAGTAATAAAGTGAGAGTGTGATGCTCAAAGGGAGTTTAAAAAGTGATCCCGTCCAGGGTTTTCAGTGTGGGACTCCTGAGCTCTGCAGAAGTGTGTGGGGAAAGGCTTGCAGGAGCTTTAACCAGAGCAGCTCTGTTATTTGTTTCCTTTAAATGCTGAACTTCTCTATTAAACAGTTTATTTGAAGAAAGGGTTTCGTGAGTTTAAAAAAAAAAAACCAACCTTTTAAACCACCAACCTAGTCTATTTTGCTTCCTCCAGACACTAGGCATGACTGGAGTGGTGCTTTATTTTTGCAAAACTTCATCCCGTCAACCAGATACTCTTGAGGACCATAGCCTTACAAGGGTATTCAGAAGCTGGCAAACAGCATTCTTGCAAGAGCAAACTTTGGTCTAACCAACTTCCATTATTTTCCTAATGTTAAAAAAAATCTTGGCATAAATAAAGTTTATATTAACGGATTATACCCCTATGTAACATTTTCCCACATTTAAGAGCCAAAGAATTCAGTTTTCTTAGAAACCATTGATCGACAGATTCACTCTAGAAAAGAATTGGTCTCTAAAGTCTTAGATAAATATGATATGATACTGTAGCTATTATTTACAACTTACAAACATGTCACAAATGTTCTTTTATATACTAAAATAACAGAACAGATGTGCTGTCTAATGTGGTGAATCTGATAGCTGTTTTGTGGGGATTGCTCAATGCTCGTTATAAACAATTATGAGAAAGCATACCTCTGATAAGGCTCTGCAAGTGCTGGTGGCACTGTGTTCCGTGGACTTTGCTGACATTCATGCTGATGCTTGCATGCAGAATATAGTAGCAATAAAGAACATTTAGGTCATAGACTAAAGTGCGTTAAAGTATACACATGCAAGCATGACTTCATTTCTATAAATAAAGCTCAAATCAGTCATTTTTCTTATTGGCTCCAATGGTTCAGAATCATATTATACTTATGTTCCCTCTCACACGTGTAACAGTTTAATTGTTAAGACTCCTGATTCAGGAATGGTCATATTGGGAGACAACAAATGCAACGCACACTCTCCAGTCTTGAAGCAACTAGAAATTTACCATCAAGAGAATCTTGAAAAAAAGTATCAGAATTAAGTACCATAAAACAAAGTGGTTATCACCTATTAATTAAAAAAAAAAGAAAGAAATTAACCACTTTAGCCCACAAATTGGNTTTAGGTCTCCAAATACATATAACCAGTATGAGTGGAAATTTCGATACATCTTAGCAAGACTTGGCAAAATAACTTTAATGAATTGAGTTCTGAGCTCATAAGTAACTGAAACACTAAACTTTTTATCCATTCAGTGGTAACCTGGCCACATAAAAGAAGTAACCATGTTTGATTTCATCATTCAAACATACAATATTGAAAAATTTGTTCTGAAAAAAGGTCTTAAGATGTGGTAACTACAGAAGAAACCTTGTAAAGATGTGATTTGCTGCACTAAGGGATTCTATGGTTACCAGCTTAGAAGTGCCCGGAGTAGCAGGAGTAATAAAGTGAGAGTGTGATGCTCAAAGGGAGTTTAAAAAGTGATCCCGTCCAGGGTTTTCAGTGTGGGACTCCTGAGCTCTGCAGAAGTGTGTGGGGAAAGGCTTGCAGGAGCTTTAACCAGAGCAGCTCTGTTATTTGTTTCCTTTAAATGCTGAACTTCTCTATTAAACAGTTTATTTGAAGAAAGGGTTTCGTGAGTTTAAAAAAAAAAAACCAACCTTTTAAACCACCAACCTAGTCTATTTTGCTTCCTCCAGACACTAGGCATGACTGGAGTGGTGCTTTATTTTTGCAAAACTTCATCCCGTCAACCAGATACTCTTGAGGACCATAGCCTTACAAGGGTATTCAGAAGCTGGCAAACAGCATTCTTGCAAGAGCAAACTTTGGTCTAACCAACTTCCATTATTTTCCTAATGTTAAAAAAAATCTTGGCATAAATAAAGTTTATATTAACGGATTATACCCCTATGTAACATTTTCCCACATTTAAGAGCCAAAGAATTCAGTTTTCTTAGAAACCATTGATCGACAGATTCACTCTAGAAAAGAATTGGTCTCTAAAGTCTTAGATAAATATGATATGATACTGTAGCTATTATTTACAACTTACAAACATGTCACAAATGTTCTTTTATATACTAAAATAACAGAACAGATGTGCTGTCTAATGTGGTGAATCTGATAGCTGTTTTGTGGGGATTGCTCAATGCTCGTTATAAACAATTATGAGAAAGCATACCTCTGATAAGGCTCTGCAAGTGCTGGTGGCACTGTGTTCCGTGGACTTTGCTGACATTCATGCTGATGCTTGCATGCAGAATATAGTAGCAATAAAGAACATTTAGGTCATAGACTAAAGTGCGTTAAAGTATACACATGCAAGCATGACTTCATTTCTATAAATAAAGCTCAAATCAGTCATTTTTCTTATTGGCTCCAATGGTTCAGAATCATATTATACTTATGTTCCCTCTCACACGTGTAACAGTTTAATTGTTAAGACTCCTGATTCAGGAATGGTCATATTGGGAGACAACAAATGCAACGCACACTCTCCAGTCTTGAAGCAACTAGAAATTTACCATCAAGAGAATCTTGAAAAAAAGTATCAGAATTAAGTACCATAAAACAAAGTGGTTATCACCTATTAATTAAAAAAAAAAGAAAGAAATTAACCACTTTAGCCCACAAATTGGTGTTAAGGACAATCGTTAATTAAAGAATAAGAGAAAATAATAATATAAAAACTATTTTGAGGTATGTCATGGCAGTTAAAATACAGAGTAATACATGGAGCCTCTCTCTATCAAAATTAAATTAAAAGGAGCTTAATTGGGATAACTTGCCAAGACTTTTATGAAGGACAGTTTTTACTTCTAGTATTTAATCTTTACAACTAAAATAATGCGTCTTCACTTTGACTGTAATTTTGGAATGTTTTATAATTTACGTAGGGGAGGAGTTAAAACTTCATTTTGTATCCTAGTAGAAAAGTTTGTTTTAAAAAATTACATAAACAAGCAAAGATGTTTAAAGAACTTAGGAGAATAACTTGTTCAAATAGTTTTATATATAAATTTCACATATAAATAACATAAAAACACGTCAATAGATACTGTAGGGACATTGCTTGACACTTCTTGAATAGCTCTAGTGCAAAGTATTATATGTTGTTGAAGGTGATTCAATTCTTCTCTCATACGTTCTCATTCTCATAGGCTTCTTTTATAATTATTGCAGATTGGTGAGGTTTGAAAATTCAAGAAGAGACAGTTGAAAGAGGACTATTTAAAATCAAAACCTGTCCAATCTCTGGTCCCACCACTTACACTTTCTGACCTTAATTTCCTTATTGGTACATTAGAGACAGTGCTATCTACCTTGCTGATTAGGTGGGGAAATGCAAGAAAGAGTATTTATAAACAATAGAGCAGTATATAAATGTAGGAAATTACTCTTAAGAACTGGTAAGAACCTCCAGTTTTCACTCTTTTTTTTTTTCTTTAGAGAGGAAGATAGCTATATTGACCAATCTTCAAAAACTCTGTTGATAATATTAGGTTCCTGCTTTAAGAAAATGATGTCTATAAATAATATCTGGTCAGCTTCTTTTTTTTTTTTTAATACTGACTACGTAAGAGTAACTTCTAATTTAATGACAAAAATTTCAAATATGAACGACTTCAAACATTTAGACTTGCCTTCTGCCATAATCCTAAAACACTTAGGATATTGGAATTATGATAGGTCATTTTAGATCCAAAGTTAATAGAAAGTCTAATTAGTTAAGTCAGGTAGGTTTCCAGACCCTTAAATGTGCTCTGACCTAGTTCCCTGCAAAAATTCAATAGTGGTAGTTTACATGTTTTTGAAATACTTTCAAATTATTTTATATAAAGTTTGGTTGTGGTGAATTTACTGAAAATATTTTCTTTGAAAAAAGTTCCCTAAGTAGATTTTCCAATATATTTTTAATAAAAGGTATTTCTGTAACACAATAAAAGTCCATCCAGCGTGTCAACTCAAGCTAGGTCTGTCTTTCTAGTGCAGCAACAGATTTTAGGGTGGTAAAGTTCAGAATGGATACAATGGCCTGTTCAGAAAGCATGCAAGTGGTGTCGGGTCGTTACTTTTAAGTTGATCTGATAATTTGTTGATTAGACTCTGACCGTGGAAAGAGAGTGACACAAGAACGTCAGTGTAAGCCGCAGGCTCTGTTGGTTCACATTCCAGCTACCTGATGTTGGGCTTTACTTCCTTTTCCTCTTCTTCTTCACTATCATCCACCTGTTGTATGACCAGATCGGCAGACCCATCCTCAACTATCTCCACGTACGATCTGTTCTCATCTTCACCCATGTGCCATCTGGAATCCTTATCTCCATCTGATGGGGACATAAGATGCTGTTCAGCTTCCAAATCAATGGGGAGGCTGTCTATGCCAACTTCAGCAAGGCACTCGTTACAGAGTCTGTAGCGCCTGGTTCCTTCCTGTACCACTTGACCTGTTAGATCAGTCACATGGCGCTTGCATTTTCTGCAGATAAGTTTGCATGCCTGGTGAATCTGTGTAGAGAATTAAATAGCGATTAAAAAAAAAGATTTTTCAAAAGCAGAATAGTTTGATATTCTAAGTACCAGTTCATAAATTGAACATGTTCAAAGCCAAGCATTAATATTAAATTAACATCTAGTTTATTAGAAAAAGGTCACAGGTTTTGGTGATAAAGTAATGTCACAGAAATATCAAACACTAGCTTTCTCTAAATTATGTCTATTATGTTTTCATGGTTAATATTACACACTTAATAATTTCACATATCCCTTAACCAATAGTATTTTTATATCTGAGGTAACATGGGACATATTCCCAGAATAATAATGGTAAACACTTAATATCTGCCATATACCATTCTAAGGACTTTACATATCTTAATTCAGGAGAAAAAACTATTTTGTTATTTTGCTTGAGGAAGAAAAAATAATGTCCCAAATGTAAATTTATAAAAGAACATTTTTTGATGTAAGGATTACTGCCACTTTTATTAATGAAAGATGCAGTAGAAAGAAGACTGGTCCAGGAATTGGAAGGCTTAGGTACTAGCTCTGCTTCTATTATTTTCTAATCTTGTCATTTACTAATGATGGAAGTGAAGCAAGTCATTCAAAACAGAAACCTGCCGCCAGGGTGACTGTCAAAGTACTTAAAAACTGGTAAGGTATGGGTACCACGCAGACAGAATAGAAGCCTGATGACCAGAACCAATACTAGTTATAAACAACCAAGATGGTGGTTCTGCTACATACTGGTCTATTATTGTTCATAACTGCTCCCTTATTACCAACAGGGATACACTTCAGTTTGTGTGGACCAAATGAGTTATTATGTGTGAAATGCTTTGGGAAGAGGTTATAATTGATGAATAATTATATATTATAGTTAGTAATAAATAACTTTGTTCAATAATGATCAGAGTAGTAGATTATACATTCTAACCTAAAAATTATTACATAATATTAACTATATAATGCTAAATTAATATTTATGGCATATTCATTCAGATAAAGTTGGAATGCTATGAAGTAGACCACCAAATACAAGTAATCAAAAATCCCAAGGAAACTAATGCGGTCTGGTAACATAGCTAAGAATATGCATGGGGCTAACACTCAGTACACTTATTATCTTCTGCTTAACCACTGACATATTATTCAGTAAACGCTGAAAGTACATAATTTAAGTGTATCTTTATTTCTCCTGAGACAGTAGCAGTATTATCATATGAGGCATTATTCTTGTTATAAAGTTCTGACACAGATTCATGTTCACCTCCCCTTCAAATCCAACACAGTTAAGAAGACAAAGAAATTAAATGAAACACTGTAATGTTAAAATTGAAAATATTATCATGAACTCGTTATTTTAAAAATATGCATCTTCTAGGTCAGAAAGGGGCTTCCCTCATAGCTCAGTTGGTAAAGAATCTGCCTGCAATGCAGGGGACCCGGGTTCGATTCCTGGGTCGGGAAGATCCCCTTGAGAAGGAAATGGCAATCCACTCCAGTATTCTTGCCTAGAGAATCCCACAGACAGAAGAGCTTGGTGGGCTATAGTTCATGGAGTTGTAAGAGTCAGACATGACTTAGCGACTGAACCACCACCAGCTCAGAAAGATAATAAAAAGAATGCCCTAATAACAGTGAGCGCCCTGGGTGTTCAAATGTTGGTGTCTAACTTCATCTCCCACTGAAATGTACCATAGCTCCTTTGAGAAACGGCTGATTCCAGTTTTGTGTCTGGAGAAGTACAAGACTGGCCTAGGGCTCTTTTAGAGCCAGAAAACTAAGACACTTTGAAAATTTAATGGGTTGTGAGCCAGCTTCAAGGGTACCCACTGCACAAATTTGAAAATCTGAGTATCAAAAAGAATAACTGTTATGGATCCAAACACAATGAATCAATGAAAATTCATGAGATTGTATGTTATTAAAAAAATAAAGCCAGAAGAAACTCATACATCATTTGAGGCTACTATTAAATCAACTCCTTACTCTGAAAATTCCTAATTAAAGGGAAATAAACATTTATATGCTTTTTCTGGTGATTGAAGTGAAGTGAAGTGAAGTGAAGTCGCTCAGTCGTGTCCGACTCTTTGCGACCCCATGGACTATATGTAGCCTACCAGGCTCCTCTGTTCATGGGATTTTCCAGGCAATAGTACTGGAGTGGATTGCCATTTCCTTCTCCAGGGGATCTTCCCGACCCAGGGATTGAACCTCGGTCT
Organism: Raphicerus campestris; assembly: GCA_006410735.1. NCBI lineage: Eukaryota > Metazoa > Chordata > Mammalia > Artiodactyla > Bovidae > Raphicerus > Raphicerus campestris. Next base: position 9,993 of record SJYW01052599.1, read on the forward strand.
CCTGCACTGTAGACAGACGCTTAACCGTCTGAGCCACCAGGGAAGGAAGGGTTCCGGTAGGAACCCTATTTCAGAGTGACCAAATAGCCCCAGGTGATGAGGGAAAGCTTTACTTTATAGAATTCCAGCTAGTAATACAGAAGGAAGGATAAAATCAGTAAATCATTTCACAACTCCAAGTAAAATTAATCATTTGGACAGAGATTGAGTGAGTTAAGTCGCTCAGTTGTGTCCGACTCTTTGCAACCCCATGGATTGTAGCCTATCCCAGGCTCCTCCGTCCGTGGGATTTTCTAGGCAAGAGTGCTGGAGTGGACTGCCATTTACCAATTGGTAGTAATATTATTAAATGAATATTATTAAATGAATACTGATGGGGAAATAGTCATATAATACCAAAGTAGTTCCACAGAGATTCTTTTCTAATTATAATACAATGGTATCATCACCCTAATCCAGAGATGGATCATAACGGGAATGATGGGTCCACCAGATATTATGTGTCTCCTACTGTGCTGTGCTGTGCTTAGCTGCTCAGTCATTTCTGACTCATAGTGACCCCATGGACTGTAGCCCACGAGGCTTCACTTGTCCGTGGGGCTTCTCCAGGCAAGAATACTGGAGTGGGTTGCAATGCATTCCTCTGGGGGATCTCCCCAACCCAGGGATCAAAACAGGGTCTCCTGCATTGCAGGTGGATTCTGCATTGCAGGTGGATTCCCTGGTGAGCTACCAGGGAAGCCTCTCCTCAGGTGATACAATAAGAAATATACAATTTCTTCCTTGATGAAAGTATTTAACTTGAATCCATTAAGCCTTTAGACTAAATTTCTAGTTTTGGAAAACGCAGGGGGGATAGAAGAACAAGCTAAATGACACCATGTAGAAGCAAGCAGAGAAACCTAGATGTAGGATATTTTGTAAAACAACTGGCTCAGTAATCTTCCCAGACCAGGGATCAAACCCGTGTCTCAGGCACTGAACCACCAGGGAAGCCTCATGATAAAGTGTTAAGAATGGCACTATCTAGGTGGTAAGTATGATATTTTTATTTTCTTATTCTTACTTCTATTTATTTTCTTACTTTTTATAATGCGTATTTATTTTTCTATAATAATAAAAGGTTATTTTAATTTTAAAAAATTTAGCTTCAGAAATTAAGGAAGGCAGAGAGTTTGTTTTGCTCACCGCTGTATACCTAGCATTTAGAAAAGAGTCTGGCCCAGAGTGTGCTCAATATATATTTGTTGAATAAATAGCTATAAAATAATGCACCAAGCGACCCAATGCCCTTCAAAATTAAAAGGAGTTTGTATAAATGGAATAAAAGTATGAATAATATTTCACAGATTTTGAAAAAAATTCCTGCTGCAAGATGCACAGCAGAATAAATCCTATGTCACTACCTTATTAAACCACCTGAGCACCGAACAGAAAATCCCCTGAGATCTTTCTGACTGTTGACAGCCCACTCCCTGATTGAGAGTCGCTCTCTAACCCTTCTTATTCCCTTCCTTGAGGAGGCTAGGGAAACTGGGGAGGCGCGACGGAGAGCTTGTAGCGTGGAGGCGCCAGACAGCAGACACCAGACTGACCGCCCACCAGACAAGGATTCAAGAGTCACCAGTGGCTGCCGAGCACCTGCAGTGCTGATCCTGACCCAGACATTTTTATAGCTTACGCTGTCTTCGGCTCTGAAATGACTGGGATATAAAAACACGTTAGATTCTAAGTGAATTGAGATGGATATTCAAAAGAAAGTTGCTTGGACTTTCTTGGCAGTCCAGTGTCCAGAGTCTGCCGACCAATGCAGGGGACACAGGTTCAGTCCCTCGTCCAGGAAGATTCCACGTGCCACGGGGTGACGGGGCCTGTGCACAACGACTGCATCTGTGCGCTAGGGGGCCTGCTCCACAACAAGAGCAGCCACACCCCACACGGTGACAGAAGTGGCCCCCTCACAACTAGACAAAGTCTGCTCGCAGCAACGAAGACGCAGCGCAGCCAAAGACAAATAAGAGCTTTAAAAAAAAAGGACATCCTGTACTTCAAGGTCTCAAAGGAGACTAAAAAAATCTGGGGTGGTCCAGTGGTTAAGAATACCCCTGCCAATGCAGGGGACAGGGGTTCAACCCCTGGTCCAAGAAGATCCCACATGTTGGTGGGCAACTAAGACTGTCCTCTAGAGCCTGTGTTCCGCAAGAGAAGCCACAACAGTAAGAAGCCAGCACCCCACAGCTAGAGAGTGGCCCGACTGCCACAACGAAAGAAAGCCTTCACACAGCAACAGAGATCCCGAGCAGCCAAAAAATAAAATCAACAAGTAAGATAATGCATTATGTGCAAAGTAAAAACATTAAATTAGAAGCTTAAAAAGATACTGTAGAGTTATAGGAAAAGATTTTCCCAGTAAACTAAATTATCCTAAGACAGATAAATGCATGTATCTCCTAAAAGTGAAACAACGAAAAACCATATACATACTGTTCGAAAATGGCTACTTAGGTGGTCGAGCCGACTAAATCTTTTCCCGCAAGCTTGACAGGGGTAGGGTCTTTCTCCAGTGTGGCAACGAAGGTGGCGCTTGAGGTCTGCCTTCCTCTTCACCACGTGTGTGCAGTACGGGCACTTGAACCTCATCCTGGGCAGGTCATCTGTCAGGAGACAGTTTGATTAAATCACCAGAAAGTTCGTCATTGCAATTCTAATAACATCAAGAATCCAAAAGGGGCTGGCAAGTCCAATCTCGAAAGGTAGGCAAAAAGGAGAAGGAAGAGATTTTATGAAGACTAGATTGTTGATGTTATCCTAAGTACAGAACTATAACTTCAGGATCTGATTTATTTATAAAGTCTGGGAAATTTACACTGTCCAACTCATCTTTTTATTTAATGTCTTAGAGTCACTAGATTTGAAAAGTAAAGTGGTAGCTGCGTGTTTAATCATTCAATTGTGTCCGACTCTTTACAACCCCATGGACTGTAGCCCACCAGGCTTCTCTGTCTGTAAGATTTTCCAGGCAAGAATACTAGAGTGAGGTTTTTCCTTCTCCAGGGGATTTTTCCCTACCCAGCAGTCAAACCCGTGTCTCCCGCATTGGCAGGTGGATTCTTTACGATCTTAAAATTGTAGACACACTCCAAACAGTGTTCACTGTTTATGTTTTTAAGTAACTTATTTTATTTACACATATTTATCCCCCCTGCTGTTATTTTTCATACAGTTGTACTGTTTTTCTTTCAAAGGTGAAAAAGTTTCAAGGATATTTTACCCTTTAGTTTTAAAACTCATATGGATTCAAAATGTTACTTGTAGTTGGAGGCAAACATCATCAATTTAGTAATAGTTAAATTCAGCTGTCATTATTTATTTTAAAAATTATTATTCTTACTGTTATTTTGCTTGTATTTTTTGGCTGTGCCATGTGGCACGTGGGATCTTTGTTCCACCGCCAAGGACTGAACTCATGCTCCTTGCACTGGAAATGTAGTCTGAACACCTGGACCATCAGGGAGGTCCCCCAACGGTTCATTATTGAAGACAGATTTAAATAAACTAGAATTATAAAAGGGCAAAGCCCAAGAAACGATAGTTTTTTGCTGTTGTAAAATACAACAAAGATTTCCCATATTTGCTCTGTTATTTCTGTCTGCCTTGGCCAGTGGTAGAGCGCCTCAGGATTTTCAGTAAGCTTTGCGATATGATACAATCTTAAGTATTTTCATGGCAGCATCCTACAGGAAAATGTGATGAGTAAAAGTCAATCGGGGTGAATATTATTTTTAAATATGTTATCTACAACAAGATTATTTTCTAAAATTTATCTCACAACCAAGGAAATGTGAATATTGACTGGCTTTTATGATACTAAGGATTGTTAATTTTATTTACATATGATAATAATGGTATTGTACTTTTTTTAAGTTTATATTTTAGGGACACATTCTGAAATATTTACAGATGAAGACATATGATGTTTGAGATTTACTTAAAAAGGGGAAGCCCTGGAGAAGGAAATGGCAACCAACTCCAGTATTCTTGCCTGAAAAATCCCATGGACAGAGGAGTTTGGTGGGTCCAAAGGGTCACAAAGAGTTGGATATGACTGAACAGAGCAGAGCAGACATACAGTGGATACAGTTTTAAAATACATACAGTTTTAAAACAATGTACATAAAAATTGTTTGTATTATGAATATCCTAAGTACAATAAAAGATTATTAAAATAAAAAGGGGGAAGAGTCAGGAGCAGAGGTACAAGACTGGTCCTGAATGGGACTTGGTAATAATGGGTGCATGGGGTTAATTATACTATCCTCTGTACTTATATATATATGTTTGGAATTTTTTCTAAAATTAAAAATTTAAATATATAGTCTAAATCTTATGCTCTGCAGTTTAGTTTTATCACAATTTTATTTTAAATTCACATGTAAACTATTAAGCGTGGCTTCCCCGATAGCTCATTTGGTAAAGAATCTGCCTGCAATGCAGGAGACCCTGGTTCAATTCCTGGGTTGGAATGATCCACTGGAGAAGGGATAGGCTATCCACTCCAGTATTCTTGGGCTTCCCTTGTGGCTCAGGTGGTAAAGAATCTGCCTGCAATGTGGGAGACCCTGGGTTGGGAAGATCCCCTGGAGAAGGAAAAGGCACCCACTCCAGTATTCTGGCCTGGAGAATTCCATGGACTGTATAGTCCGTGGGATCGCAAAGACTGGGACATGACTGAGCAATTTTCACTTTCAGTTTTCAAACTACTAAGCAAATCTGCTAACGATTAATTGGGGGGACTAGATGACATGCATTTCTAATCCTTGTTCTCTACTTTGAAACTATCAGTCTACACAATCTCTCTGCATTTTACTATCATAGAAATGAGATATCTCATGGTGTTGCACACAGAGTTACAGTATAAATGTTATGTTTTTTAAAATTATGCATTTATATCTTAATAAAATCAGATTTAATTTATTTCAGGTATTAGGGCTGTAAACCTTTGCCAATATGCATGATTGCTCTATTTAATTTTTCTATATAAAAATACTCCTCCTGAGTGAATACTCAGAAAAAAAATAAACTAATTAAAGTGAAAGTGTGATGTATAACTGAAATACTTTGCTGTACATCTGAGACTAATACAACATTGTTAATCAGCNATATCTTAATAAAATCAGATTTAATTTATTTCAGGTATTAGGGCTGTAAACCTTTGCCAATATGCATGATTGCTCTATTTAATTTTTCTATATAAAAATACTCCTCCTGAGTGAATACTCAGAAAAAAAATAAACTAATTAAAGTGAAAGTGTGATGTATAACTGAAATACTTTGCTGTACATCTGAGACTAATACAGCATTGTTAATCAGCTGTACTCCAATATAAAGCTTTAAAAAATAAATTGAAAATATGTTTCTTAAGGACTGAGCCATTTTAAAAATAAATTAAAAATATGTTTCTTAAGGATTGAGCCATTTACAAAAGAGTTTTAAACATCTAACAGTAATCTAATCATCTACAGAAAAGCAGGTCTGGAAAATCATGGGTTTCTGACCCTCAGAACTCTACTGTTTTGACTTACTAAATTTATCCAATATTTTAATTTTAAAAATTTACCTCTTATGTATAGAAGAAGAAGTACTTCTCTTCATTAGAGAAGTATGACCTTTTAAAAAATAAAAAAACAGACTTGGTTCAACTGCCCTAAAACCAAGGGCCTGTTGAGACAGGATTGATTTACATTGGAGTCTTGGAACCTGCTTGAGAGGACTAATTCTCTATTTGGGTACCTGGAAAACTTCTTGACGTGACATCAGATCCTTGACCATACTGATAGCTACCAGGAGTAGAGTCCATTTCGGCATTCATCTGTGCCTGTTCTTCAGACTGGGAAACGTGGCTGGAAGAATCAGATGCCCGTGCTTCTCGCTTGCTTGACTTATAATGAGTCATTTCAGAAGGCTGTGACAACCTCAAATGTTTGGACTTTTTAATGGAATCTTTCCTTTGTTCATGCTTGGTCAGAGGCTGTTGCGTATTCCTTTGGGAGGCTGGATGGTAATTATACTTACTCCAAGATTTCCCGCTTATTATACCTGTTCCTTGATCTGGGCTTAGGTGAGAACGAGGAGAACTGCTTTCATCTTGCCAGCCACTGCTATAAAAAGAGGAGCGTTCTACACCATTAGAATTGGCATCTTTATCAGAGAGGCTGAAATAGCGATCCTTTTCTTTCTCACTAATGTCTAATGAAGATTTAATAAAGGTCTTACATACACTGATGACATCAGTCATCTGAAGGAAGCTAGCAGCTGACATCACTTCTATGACATTCTGACCCGTGAGTGAGAGCTTGCCGGAATACACAAAGTCCAGGATAACTGTAAAAGTGTCAGGAGAGAAGGCCTGAAATGTCGCTGTGGTTGGCTGACTTGTCTCCTTTGAGTTCTGAGAAAGAAGCATTTTAAAGTAGCCGCTACTAGCAAATAAGACATTTCGATGGGCTTTGAAGACCTTCCCTTCAACCAGAATACTGCAGTCACAAAAGACATCCTGCCTGCGCTGCTCATTCAGTTGTTGCAGGAGGTGAGACTGATGAGAGGAGATCTCCATTCTAGAGAGGAAAAGACACAGTGGTTACCAACACTGGAGCAACACTGCTTCTCTAAGATGAGCCAAGTAAAATGACAGGAACCTCTGTCCTTTTTCCATTAAAAACACTTACTCCTTAGAGAATATCATCTCCCAGACACAGAAGATAATAGGTTTTAGGATACCATGTAATACTGCTTTTATGCGGAAACTTAGTTCCCTGACCAGGGATCAAACCCATGCCCCTGGCAGTGGAAGTGCAGAGTCTTAACCACTGGACAGGCAGCGAAGTCCCTACTCTACTCTTGTGTGTGAGTGCTCAATCGTGTCTGACTCTGAGACTCCATGGACTGACGCCCGCCAGGTTCCTGTGTTCATGGGATTTTCCAGGCAAGAATACTGGAGTGGGTTGCCATTTCCTTCTCCAAGGGATCTTCCTGACCTAGGGATGGAACTGGCATCTCCTGCGTCCCTTGCATTAGCAGGCAGATTCTTTACCACTGAGCCACCTGGGAAGTCCTCTGACTCTTTGCAATCCCATGGACTATAGAATCCATGGAATTCTTCAGGCCAGAATACTGGAGTGGATAGCTGTTCTCTTCTCCAGGGGAATCTTCCCAACCCAGGGATCAAACCCAGGTCTCCCTCACTGCAGGCAGATTCTTTACCAGCAGAGCCACCACGGAAGGGTAGTTAATTCTACTCTTAGTTGTTTGATTTTTAGACAATTATTTGTCCAGTCACAGAACCTGGCTTGAGCATCTTCTATAAATCAGGCCTTCTGCTATGTGGTCAATTAAATAGGCTTCTTTCTTGCCTCTTATGTAGGTTTTGACCTAAAGGGAGTATCAGCATTAAACAAATATTCATGTGGAGTTATAAATGACAAGTGCTAAGACAGAAGGAGGGTACTCTTGGTATAAAAGTATAAACTAGTTTAGATTGGGATGGAGTGTGTTACGGAAGGTCTCAGAGTATGACCTCTCTGAAAAGTGCTAAGACAGAAGGAGGGTGCTCTTGGTATAAAAGTATAAACTAGTTTAGATTGGGATGGAGTGTGTTAGAGGTCTCAGAGTGTGACCTCTCTGAGAAGTCACATTTAAGTTGAGACCTCAAAGGCATAATTAAGTTGAGACCTCAAAGGCATAATTAGCCAGGTGAAGAATGAAAGGAGATGATTTTCTGACTTCAGCAAAACGGTGGTCTAGAAAGTACTGAAACTTCTGGTCACAAATCTCTAGAGATGCTGGCTAAAATTCAGTCAAAACTTTAAAGGTATGGCTGAATTGCTGGGGCAGCAACATGGGCTCTGGTTTTCATCAGTGACAGAAACTGGAACCCTCTAAGGGTTCAACCTTATTGAAATGGAATAGTAAACTTTGCCCTTAAGTCCAGAGAAAAGGCAAAGAAAGCTTGTCTTTGCAGAGCCTTGGTTGAGGGACAAAAAGTCCCTAGGTGAGGTATCAAATCCAAGGTTGTGCTTCGTGAAGTTCTGGAGTCCAAATTCATTTTGCTTGCTCGGTGTGGAAAAGCTCAAGCTGAAAAATTAACATGGGAATGAGTCTTGGGCTGGTGCTGTCCAGAAACAAATGCCAAACTGCTTAGGAGGAAGGCTCTCAGAACCCGAAAAAAGTGAAAGTGTTAGCCACTCAGTCGTGTCTGACTCTCTGGGACCCCGTGGAGTGTAGCCCTCCAGGTTCCTCTGTCCACGGAATTCTCCAGGCAAGGATACTGAACCAGGTGGAAAATAAGCTCTGCTTAAACTGAACTCAA